>JAUPFT010000008.1:25539873-25919873 GCA_036936625.1 Parnassius smintheus behrii
AACTTACCGTCGCAACTGTAAATGCCATAGTGTTTTCCCGAGCTTCTGTCTCCACATACGTTGCAGGGGATGTCGAGCAAGCGGTCTCCTGTGCAAGAAACATACATTATAAACTATGCATGAGAAAGAAAGAAATTTTTCTTCCCCCGGCGTGATCTTCTCGATTATTCTCGTTCTATTGAGAATTTGTTCTGTAAATTTTTAATTATGAAGGTATGGAGAGCCTTTTTTCTTTGGACATGTAAACAACACACGCTAATACAGACATACGCATACGCACACACACACACACACACACACACACACACACACACACACACACACACACTCACATTGTTTTCTTTTACGCCCCTTTTTTAATATCATAAATTTTACGTTTTAAATAATACTTGTTAATATTATATAATAAATAAACATTATAAATATAATACATAGTTAAACAAATTATAATAGTAGAACTAAGAACAGGGGACGAAACTAGCCCCTGAAATACAGGTATTATATCCTAGTTTAGGGGTTAATGACCACTGTAAATTTTGTGCATGTAATATGTTTATCAATAAAGATTATTATTATTATTACTATTACTCTCAAATATAAGTTTCAGTTACTAAATGGGTTATCATATATTTCTATGGCAAATTTTACTACCTGTTGACAGTGGTTACGGTAAACATTATAGGCTGTGTAATTGCGTCGTGATAATTAATATCCACTCCCCCACATCTGTCGTATGAGATGTGCAACAACATATTCCTGATAACTACTGGAAGTGACAAACTGTCGTAGCCAACCCACCTCCCAAGCGTGGAAACTATGACAAAACCGCCTGAGGCCATTTGTGGTAACTTTTGGTAGGTTGTAATTAATAATAAAGAAATGAATATACTCTAGACAATGGTTAACGATGTAATTAAGGGTAATGATAGAGGTTACGGTATGAAGTTTGTACTTTGAAGAGTGGTATGTGAATTAAAAATAATAGTACCTCGAGATTTTTATACTCAAATAAAATTTTATGACATTTAATAGCTTGACTTTCAATTATTTTATATAGTTTTTAGTTTTGAGTAATACATTAAGACTTCAAAACCCAGAGTGATTTTTGAATACAAGTTCCGACGTGGTTCTAACACAATAGGACAGCTCGCAATATAGCTGCGTTTGTAGGGGATACAACTAACGAATAAACTGCGCGTTTTTGTTTATTAGCCACGGTTTGTAGAATAAACTTGGTTTTGAAGAATGGAGACGACGAGGAACATCAGACACTAAGGTAAATAACGATAGAGTGGAAGCTGACCTTATCAAATGGCCAAACAACCAATAAACTTGTGTCATTTGTAGTTAGTTTACTCACAGTATTGACTTACGTATTTTCCCAAATTAGTTAAAAAAAACTCGAGAAACCGATGCCTCATGAACTGACTTATGTACGTAAAGGAGGCGCATTAAAGCTGGCCTCGCTTTGGTGCTTAGGGACAGAAATGAAGGGATTTTGAATAAAATTAGGAAGTATAATGAAAAGTGCAATGCGATAATCGTAAATAAAAACACTAGCGCTCGATCCTGGAAAAATACTGGAACAATGCCCTAAAAGAAATTCCTAATTTAGTCCGTAACAACGACACACCTTGAATATTTTCAAAAATATGGTTATTAAACAAATTGTTAAGATATCACATATGGTTAACCTTTAAAGATTTATAATTGATGTTAGTTATAAGGTTATAACACGCATAGAACCTAGTGATTATATAACCTTTGAACCTGGAGTAGAATTTTGCTGCACCAATGAAGTATATTATCTATCCCGTTTCCTCGCAAGTCACAAGAAATGTTTATGTATTAATTGACACTTCCGCCAACCGCCGGGCGCCCCCTTTGCCAAAATAGATTAGTCAGATTACAACAATCTCGCTAATAACGTTGGTGTTTTTGTTCCGTTTACAGAAACCTTCCCCTTCAGCTGCCCCTTTTCCTTAACGCTTACAGTAGACTGCTTTTACACCGAAAAGGAAATCAATACACTTTGAAAATTTATTGTTTTTACTTTTACTAAATATATTTCGTAATTAGAACTAGTAATTTTACGATTTTAATTGCATGTCATTATGGCGGCTTTACGGCGGCTGACCGCTAAGATAGCGGCTGACCGCTAAGATAGCGGTCGGCCGCCGTAGAGTCTATATTACCTGAGGATGCCTCGTGTAGAGGCGAAACACGTGTCGTATTATCGTCGATGGTGTGTCTTGCCTGGAATAGTGGTGTTGAGAGTAGCGGTGCTTGGTCTAGTGGTGACGGAGTTAGTGTATGCAATTGAGGGAGGGCGAGAGGTGCGCTTCAATCCAGGTAAGACACATCATTTTATATGTTTAGCGGAAAGTTGCAAAGAAATTGATATTTTTATTTTTTATTATAATGGATTTCCGCAAAGTAACGCCTGATTCTATCAATTATCAATACAGTCTATCAAAAGACCACTGCTAAAAATAGCCCTACCCGATATATTCAACATCATCATCATTACAGCCCGTCACAAGTCCACTGCTAAACAAAAGCTACTCCAAGGAATGCCAAAAAGCACAGTCCCGAGCCACCTGCATTCATCAACTTCCTGTATGTCTTGCCGGATCGTCACTCCATCTAGTGGGAGCCCTAAGCTTTGCTACAAGGCTGCCACTCGAGAATTTTATTTCACCCTCGGTTGTCGGTTCTTCGAGCTATATAGCTGGCCCATTGCCACTTCAACTTGATAATCCTTTGGGCTATGTCGGTCACCGTGGTTCTACTGCGGATATCCTCTTAACTAAGTTTATCTATCAGAGAAATAGCATAGCCCTCTTAATAGCTTGCTGAGCGTCCTTGAAGTTCAAGCAGTGAAGGACCATGTCTGAGATCCATAAGTCATCACTGGCAACTCGCACTGGTTGTACAATCTCGTTTGCTAGTTTTGAAGTATACCCGATAGATTACCTTACATATATTCGTACATACATAAACACTCACGTCTGTCACCCAGAGGGATAAGCAGAAACTACGGACTTCCAATTAGCACGATCCTGACGTACCTCTCTCGCCTCTTCCACATCCATATACCTACGCATACATGCTCGTCAGTTAGGGGTACTCTTAATTTCGCCCATTTTTAGTATATCGCTAATTTGGTCGACAAACTTTCGCCTAGGACGTCTCTTTCCGACTCTTCCATTCACTTCTGCAACATATATTTGCTTTGTCAGTCTTTCCTCATTCATTCTTTCTACATGACCAAACCACCGAAGCATTCCTTTCTTAATCCTGGTCACCGCATCATCTTGCAAACCACACTCTTTTTTTATCACACAGTTTCTCACCCTGTCACTCAGATGCAGCCCTAACATACTTGTAGTTAGTGGATAAATTAAAAGTTGGGCAACACCGCAATATCTCGTTATATTTGTTACCAATAAGTGTTGTTTGATGATTTAGTAATCAGGCAATAAAATATATAAAGTGTTAATTGCTATAGCTGCCGCGATTGGTAGCCGAGTTGGCAACCCCAGCTTTTTTATCAAAATGAGTTATTAACATAAAGACGAAGCTATCCATTAAATTTACTCTGTCGTCTCGTACGACACCCGGGTGTGCTATGGGGTAACAGATTTTCTTACGCCACGCCGCCTTTTTTTTTTTGCGCCCGAAGCAGATATGGGCAACCCTCCGGAAAGCGGGGGAGGGAGGTTGGGAATGCTCATAGCATACCACGCCGCCGGCTGCGTGGTTATGTGGCGACTTTTACCCACTAAACCCAACCTTTTAGGAATTGGCTTAACGATCTGACTAGAGATCTCTAAGCCGTATACTCCTTGGCAGAAAGGAGGGCGCAAGCGGCGAAAAGCCGCTTAGAAGCCGCGCCGCCACTACCTACATAGCTTTATTGCATAACTTCTAAAATTTTATTACTCTTAAAACTGATTGTTTCATTTGCTTCAAAAGTTTATAACCTTTTAAACGATTCACAAAAACTTTATCACAGAAACAGCTTATTTTATGTCTTTATGCGGCAGTTTACTTATGTTGTAGTAATTAATTTCACATGTGTGATAAATACAAATTAAAGTTAAATACACTGTGTAACTTAGGAGTTAAACTACTGTTGAAAGCGTAATTAATGTGTCTCCTTGTATTAATAATATAATATGCATCATTTTATTACTAGACGGTGTAACAGGCGGATAATTTTAATGCCGTGAATCCTTTTCAAAGATCTTTCCTTTTTTCCCACTGAAATGGACTTAAACGACTTTACTGATCGTCTTTGGGGCCTCCAAGAAAAGCCGCGAAGTATCATAATTATATCCCTTCGTTTCGATTTTTTATGAAAATGAATTCGGCATATTAGCTCGTTTTAAAGAAGTAAAGAAAACAGGCACTACAAGCCTGTATAATGTTATAACTTTGAATCACTTGTATAGACATTTGAGTAATTTTACACAAAGATAGTAAACTCAGACAAATAAAAATTAAAAACTATTTCTAGTTAAAACATGTGTGTACCTTGTATATGACTCGTTTTTCGTTTATTCAATAATAAATGTTTCATAATTTAGACATTATTATAATACTTATAACGTAATTATAAGCAATTTATCTAAGCTCATATGCCTTTTAACGTCAATAAAACAATATTTTTGTTTTTGGTGAGAAATCAGTAAGTGAAAAAGATTCGGCTCGCAAGGACCAATTGAAAAAGAACCAGACGGGCGGGAACGTTCGATTAAGAAACAGAAGGGAGGAATCGAGGCTTCTCTCGATCCGGCCTCCTATAATGCCTACGTTGGGTTCGGGAACAACGTATGTGATCTCCGCAACGGAGTAACACACTAGGGCGATAACCTCTTTCTTTTTCAGCAAGTAGGTTCAGACGGGGATTACGGGTCTTCCGAAGTCGTCCCGGTCCCGACGCCTTAATTCTTCGATGTGGACTGTATAACTTTAGGGATTAATTACTTGGGAATAAAACAGCAATTATCTTCAAACCGTTCCGTGAGAGAGTAATCACTTTTCCCTATCACTTCCCTACACTTTTTCTTCTTATTGACTGCTGGTTATTCACTTTTCCCGAAGGATTTTCTTATTTTTCCGAACTGATTCCCCGAACTATTTCCCCGAACGAATTGCAAGCCAGTTTGTCGTCTGATTGCACCGAGATGCAATACAGGTATCGGGCCTCGGGGTTATACCCCATTGCCCGGACGATCCTCATGCCCCATTATTATGGGGCAGTCCTTTACTTCACCTATTATTATAGGTGGCTTTGTTTTTCATAGCCGGAATGTCCGTGTGTGGTAATATTTTTTCCATAGTCGTTTACCCGACTATGGAAAAATTAAGAGGTTGTCTTTTTTATGTGGTGTAATAGTTTTTCCGTAGTTAACCTACTACGGAAAAAGAGAGGTTGTCCAGTTGAAAGTCTGGGTTGGCCTTTCAGCGGCATTGTGGGTTGTTACTCGACTCTCTAATCACATATAGAGAGGAGTTCTCTTGGAAGAGGTCGCCCGTCCGGTGGCCGAGTGTGCAACGGCGCAAAGCCGTTGAGATGTTCGTGTGGCCCGTTGTCAGCACGGTCGAACAAGCCGCGCGCCATCCGGGCCACGAAGTCGGCTGCTATTACGTCGTTCCGGACGTAACGACCTGCTCCGACAATCGTCCTTAATGTCAGATTCTGCTGGGCCTGCAGTCGCCGCCTCTGGGTTGTGCTCAGGAGCGCGTACCAGGCCGGAGCAGCGTAGGTGGTAATAGTCCGGATATACATCTTGTATATCCGGATCTTTGTCTTCAATGGTAGTTTGGATGCCAGGACCGGACGGAGCATCGCCCGCGCACATCTGGCTTTGCGGACGACGAAGTCGACGTGCGCAGTCATGCGCAGCGCCCGGTCGATCCGGCACCCAAGGTAAGTCACGGCCTTCTCATACGCTATCTCCTGGCCGTTGAGGGTCAATGGTGGTGGTAAGTTCCTGAGGCGACGAGTGAGCAGAGCGGTTGTCTTACCAACGTTGACAACCATCCTCCACTCATTCAGCCATGGTGGCAGCAGGTCCAGCAGACGCTGCAATTTTGGCAGTGGCTATATGGGCTCTTCTGGACGAGGTGAAATAGGCGCTATCGTCCGCATATAGCGCCAGCTCAACGTCGTCCTCCCATTCTTGCAGCCTGCCTGCCAATGTAGGTATATCGTTAGTATAAGCCGCGTACAGGACTGGAGACAAACAGCTGCCCTGTGGAACGCCGGCTCTGATGGATTTTGTTGCGGACTCGGCGTTCTCTATGCAGACATAAAACTTCCTGTCTTCCAGGAAAGACGCCATTAACCGCAACATAGCAGGGGGGACACTGGTCTGCTCGTGTAGTTTATATAATAATCCGGAGTGCCACACCCGGTCGAACGCCTTCTCGATATCGAGAAAGACGCCCAACGATATGCGGCCGCGATTGTACTCTGCCGCAAGCAGGTGCAGCACTCTAGTCAGCTGTGTGACTGTAGAGTGACCCCTCCTCAATCCGTGCTGCTCCGCCCGAAGTTGGATGCACGGACGGAGTCTTAGCAGCAATCTTTCGAACAGTTTAGCTATGTGTGGTAATAGCGTAATCGGCCTGTAGCTAGAAGCTTTACGCCTGTCCTTCCCGGGTTTCGGCAAGACGATAATTTTGCCTTTTTTCCATTCCTCCGGGAAGTGGGATGTCCGCAATATCCCGTTGTAGAGTCGACCAATCTCTACTAGGACTTTATTGGGCAGCTGTCGGAGTGCAGCGTTGGTAATCCTATCGTGCCCAGGCGCCTTCCTCGGTTGCAGGCGGGTTACTGTCCTCCGCAGTTCAGCGGGGGAGATGAACCACTCTCCTGCAAGAGGTGGCGCGGGCGACGACAGGAATTCCTGTACGCGACTTTCCTTCCGGGCATGAAGCTCCATAAACTCCGCACTCGCTGGGTTCGGCATAAATTGCCCCTCGAAGTGCTCTCCCAGGATATCCGCTCTGCCCTTGGCATCATAGCAACGTTCGCCCACACTGTTGGTCAGTGGGCAAACGGGAGGTCTAGTTTTTGTCAGCTGTCGGTTCAGTTTATAGAGCGACGCATCATGCTCATCCGCCTTCCATATGCGCCGCTCCCAGGCCTCCCCTCTGTAGGCCTGGACCGCCACCGACAGCTCCTCCGATACGGTGTTTAATTGTGTTTTTGTTCTGGGGCAGCGAGTACGCGCCCAGAGCTTTCTCAGCGCTCTTTTGCGCTTGATCTGCACGCTTATCTCACGCGGCAGACCGTCACGCCTTGCTGTTATCGGGACGATCGTAGAGGCCGCGTTGAGGGCCTCTTGGATGTTTTTAGTTATTCTAGTAGCAGCGGCCTCTACGTCGTCCGCTGTGCTTATAGGCATGTGTGCTGGAGGTCTCGCTTGCAGGTGTTGTGCATAGCGCCTCCAGTCGACACGTGTCTTGGTTGCTCTGGGCGGTGTAGTCACCGCCTTTGTGCCAAGGGTTATCAGAATCGGGAGGTGCTGTGAACTCAGGTCGTATAGCACCTCTACCACTACTGGGTAGTTGATGTTCCTGGAGAGCACGATGTCCAATACATCCGGATACTGCCGTGAGTTGGACGGGATGTGCGTTGGCTCCTCGGGACCTAAAACGTCATAGTTGTTGTCTTCACGACCCGGCGGGGTGATCACTCTGGACCCCCACGCCGGGTGTTTGGCATTTAGGTCCCCGGCGATGATAGTGGGCGTGTCGCCTTCCATTATTGTCCGGATGTCTGAGGGGCAAAATGGAGTCCCTGGCGGGCGGTATGCTGCGTAGATCCTAAGTTCCTCGCCCGCCGCCTCCATTTTTATGCCGATAGAACGCATTGACTGGTATGATGGTAATTCCAGTTCCTGATGGACGATGTCCCTCCTCACTAGAACTGCCGTCCCTCTATAGGCAGCCCCTTGAGCAGTGACCTCGTCCCTTCTGTACAGGTGGTAATTGGGCAGCTTTATGTGCGTTCTTGGGTTGAGCTTCGTTTCTCCCAGCAAGATGACGTGCAGATCCTGTTGCTGGGCAACTGTGCGGAGTTCATGCAGCTTCTGCTGTATACCGTCCGGGTTCCAGTATAGGAGGCGCAGGTTACTCTCCTCCGTAGTGCCGGGCTAGGAGGTTTGCCAGCGCCTTCATGATGGCTGTAATTGGGTCTGTCCCGGTCCTGATATCTGCCAGGACCTGCGTGCCGACCTCGATGGCGATACCAACCAGACGCTGGATTGCGTCTGCTGTTTCGAGGCCGGTGGTAGGTGTTCTCCTGTAGGAAGGCGTTGGCAATTGTCTCGGGTGTTGGGTGTCCTGGATTTGCTCACTGTGCTTTTGGGTGGGGCGTGCTCTTCCAGCAGAGCGGGCTCTGTGTTCAGCCCTTTCTGGCACTCCACCCATGCTCCTAGTTCTCTCCCTAGTAACCTGCGCCTGGGAGGCTACTGGTGCAGTTAGTGTCGGGGTAGAGGTTACAGCCTGAGGAGGCTGCGACTTCTTCCTGTTCCTCTCCCGCCTCCTCTTCTTGGAGGGTTGCCGTTCTGTGGCAGGATTGGCGGGGGGCTGTAGAGTCGCCCCGGTGGTTGCCCTTATCTCCGCGGGTTCCACCGTTTCTTTAGGTGTTACGGGTGGGGGGGGGGGGCTGGTTGCCTGCCCTTCCCAGTGATGGTAGCCCACCCGTCTTGCTGAATGGTTACAGCCTTCGGGCGACTCTGGGAGGTCTTTTTGGGGGCCTCCGGGAGTAACCCCGGCAAGGTTATCCCCTGCCTCCTTGCAGTCCTCCTCAGGACTGGACAGCGGCGGTCGTTTGCCGTGTGGTTTTTACCACAATTGGCACATGTAGGTTGTTCCTCTCTACCCCGAGGGCAAAGGCTTGCAATGTGCTCGCCGGCACAGCGCACGCATCTCACTGGCCTGAAGCAGTTTGCGGATGCATGGCCGAAGGCCTGGCAGCGGTGGCATTGAGCCGGTCCTACTTTCCTTTGCCAGGCCTCGATGACTACTCCTCTCATAAAGAGGAGTTCGTCGATTTTGTAAAGTTCTTTGAGCTGCTCCAGGCTCAGGTGGTCAAATTGGGCAAAGTATATGCAGCCAGGTCTGCTTCTACGCGGTGGGATAGCTTTGACATATTTGACGGGGAAGCCTTTTGCCCTAATAGCCTCCTCTATGTCTTTGGTGTCCGTGCCCATTGGTAGACCCCGGATGCCCACTTTAGTGGGCTTGTCCTCCTCCGGGGTATAGCAATACCACGACAGTGTTGGTACTTCCTTAGTCAGCTCAATCATGTAGCGTTGGACTATCCTGAATTCGTTTGCACTTTGAGGGGTAAATCTTACGCCTTTCCCGAATGGACGGGCATTCAAGGGGTGGCCCAACATTCTATTGAGCTCCCTAAAATGCCTCGTCCAATCCGGTAGGCATTCTGCCACTATGGGCGGGTAGCGGGTCTTATCTTGGTCGGCAGGCTTCTCTGTTGGCACTGCCGCCGAAGGTGGTCGTGGTACTGCTGGTGCAGCTACCATATGGGCATAACTGGTAGATGGCCGTTGGCCATCGTCCTGTGGAAGCCCGGACGGATTGGTCGTTGCCGCCGGAGAGGACCGGCCGGCGGATGCAGCGAGGGTGGCATATGTGGTGGACCCCCAACTGTAGGATTCTTCACCCCCCTGCTCATACTGGGCCGAGTCTCGGCTTCGTCGGTCCGGTGATATGGAGCGGGGGGGGGGGAGTTGCGGTGGGGATGGTGATTTAGGTGGTGACCTCAACACTTTCTTCTGCGTCACCCGATGGTGGTAATCATCATCCTCCTCCGATGTGGACGGTGCTTCGTCGGAGGACAGTTGGGAGCCAATCCTTTGCCTCTTTTCATATAAAGAGGCTTCGGTCTCCGGTGGAGTATGGCGTCTAGCCGTTTTCACTGCTCGCTGCTGCTGGGGCGGTGGTTCTTGCCTGGCCGTATGCTCAGATACGGCCGGCGTGAGCGCAGCACCCGGTGCGGGCTCCTTCCGTGGCGAGACGGGTTTTCGTTGGGGGATCTGTGAGAAGGAGGACACGACCCTCGTGCGTTCCGGGTTCGACAGATCCCTCACAACCAGTGGTCGATCCAACACACCTGTTCTTTTGTCTGGTGGTTTTCTTATTGAAGGGGGTGGCTCCCCCTTATCCCTACCTGACATGTTAATAACCCTAACGTCAGTCGAACTCTAAAAGGCCCTATCTGTAATATGGTGATAAAAAGTTTGTGGCTATCAACACTCTGGGCACTGCCTACCCCTTTTGTACACCAAAAGGGTTGGGGGAAGTGCAACGGTGGCACTTTATACGCGACTAGGCATAGGATGCACGAAACGCATAAAGTGCCAAGAATCAACTAGGGGCCGGTGACCTCAACGCCTCACGGAATCGCGGGACTCAACGTGGGCGGAGTTTGTCGTACCGGCGGTTATTTGCAGCCACTGTATACTGCAAGTAACGCACACCTAGGAGATCCTTAGGAGATGACGAATTGCAATAAAACCCGTTCACTAAGCTACCCCAGAGCTATACGCCAAAGTGAGCCGCGCCATTCGCGTGCCTGCGCAACTTAATTACATGAATTTGTACTATTACTCTCTCACGTTTCACTTAATTTCTTTATTCACATAAGTTATACACAAATACAAGTTATCTATTTAGATAGCACAAAACAATATCTACACCATGATATACATTATATTTTCGTATCACAAAAATCCTTTAATTTATAAAACAAAATATGCCTATTTTAATCACAAATACAAAGTCCAAACTTCTTAAATATTTAACACAGAAAGTTAAAACAATGTTTCCCACTTGAATTTATACATATGTTAACTAATACAATAGTTTAATTTACATTTTCTCTATTTATTTCACTATTTAAAACACTTTTAAATTTCTTATACAAAACTATCATTATTTCACTTATACACAGGAATTTTCACATAAAAATAACACAGAATTCACCTTTTTAGCACGTACAATCAACCTGAAATGTTTTACAAGTCATTTTTACATAAATTGCTGAAATTACAAACATTTTAAATTTTTACATATTCGGCCTCCTAGGGGCGTGGCCAGCGTGCTTCCGTGAACTCACACTATTTGAACAACTAACTTTGCACGGCTCTCGGCTATCAGAAAAAATGAAAGTCTGAAATACACTAATTTTAACAATATTAGATAAATAAGTGCTTCTACATAATTTTCAAACTGTAGGAAACTATCTCTGATAAGATTCTTATCAGTTATCATGTTTCTTATCAGATAACAATACAAGTGAATGTTTTCATTAATCAATCGTAACAAATAGGCATTTGTTTTCGTACAAACATATAAAACTTATACAAGACAATACTTATGCAATTAATTTCCGTTAATTCTGTTTATGCACAGAGTGATCATCTCGACCGGGGAACAAATCCGATCTCTAACTTCACTTTAATATTCCTTTGAATTTACATCGTTGGAAAGACGATTTCAACCGGGGAACAAATCCGGTAACATAATTTATATCATAAAATTCCCTATATGAATTTATTGAAAGATATCACTTAGAAAACAGTAAACTAGTCCGGCCTGGGAGTCGAACCCAAGACCTTCATATCATTAATTCGACATTTCTTTAAGATTTAACTAAGCATTTTCTTATCAGAACATTTCTATTGGACAATAAGTCTTTGAAAAGTTATTCGTCATCGGTTGACTTGATAAACTGAAATATTTTTATAGGCGCGTCGCCAACAGTTAGATTTCCCACACTAGCGACAAGTTCCAAAATACGTCGTCCTAGGTTTTTTGTAGCGGTTTTAGGTACTGTTAGATGTCGGGTATATTGTTAAGGTTGTAGGTTTTATAAAAGAAAAGTAAGCATTTTTTTTTTAGAATAAGGGTGACAAACTACCACACAGCCCACCTGATGGTAAGTGGATGCTGGGGCCATAGACATCTACATTTATCCTCAATTAAGAATCAAAATTAAATACAGACACTTCTATTTTAATTATACCTATAATTAATATAGACGTATAGAATATCATTATATAAATATTAATTTATTTCCCGTTATACTCGATTTTTTTACTTTCTGCTAAAATTCAAAAAAAATTACATAACGATTTCTCATGTCAAGACCGGATAAGTATAAACAGTATAAACACTCACGCTTGCCACCCAGAGGGGTAGGCAGAGACTACAGACTTCTATTTGGCACGATCGTGACACACCTCTCTCGCCTCCTTCACATCCATATACCTACGCATACATGCTCGTCGGTTAAGGGTACTCCTAATTTGGCCTGTTCTCAATAAATCGCTCATTTGGTCGATAAATCTTAGCCTAGGACGTCCCTTTCCAACCCTGCCATTCACTTGCGCAACATAAATTTTCTTTGTCACACTTTCCTCACTCATTCTTTCCACATGACCAAACTGCTTCGGTGAAGCATTCGTTTCTTAATCCTGGTCACAACATCATCTTGCAAACCACAATCTTCTCTTATCACACAATTTCTCACCCTGTTATTCAGATTCAGTTTTAACATACTCCTTAACGACCGCATTTCTACTGCGTTTATTCTGCTCTCGTGCTTCTTCTGTCACAAGACTGGATAACTTACAAACTAATTATTTCTGTTGGTGTCTGTGTGAAATGTATCCAATTTTCTGTAAACCATTAAATTAATGGGTTGTTTATAGGCTGACAAAGATGGTTACTACTGGTTATCGGTGGTCATGATTGTTTATTAAAACCAAAAATTACCAGCAGCCTATTGTTCCTCTCAGGCTAGCCGAGAAGAATAAAATTTACACATCATAAACAATCTTTCATATGGTTGTAACGGAATACGGTGTTAATGCAAAATATATGAGATTTCCAGTAGCATCTTGTCGTAGGTATAAACTTTTAAACGTTGGCGTTTAGAATTAAAAGACACGTTAAGAATTTCCACCTTCAAACTTAATCTGTTGCTGTGGCTTTAAATTCAAATTTATATGTAAGTTATTAAACTTCTAATACTAAGCAATGAAAATTATAATTAATTAATAGGATGGCTATAAGGACGAAAGTAGTTTAACGTAAGGAAAGCGAACCATGTTCTTGCCGTATCAGTTATTTTAAATATACTCGACTAATGTTCCTTCTATAACACTTTTAAAAAGTGTTAATATATGAAGCTATATATTACATAGTCTGTAATGTTTAAAGCACGTATAATTTACGCTTATGACATTAATACGATCAGTGTTAATTTTATTTACAGGCAGAGATGCTACTCGTAGGGCGCGTTTCTGTGCCGTGGAGTGCAAGCGCGCGTGAGGCTGGGTGCGACGAACTTTACATAATGCGTGGCAAATTACAACGTCGCGTGTGAAATGCCACACTCACAAATACGATAATAGCTAAATATATCCATAGCTTGTCTATAGTCATATACATAAACCACCCTTGAAAGTTAAGTACTAAATCCCCTACATTGATGCATTAAATAAACATGCTATTATACTGACTTTTCTACAATAAATCTGATGTCTTTTACATTTGATTCTTAGCAAATAATGTTTATCGGTGGAAACTTAATGTTCTCCAGACCGAATTTCAATCACGGCGACCAGCCTCAACGGAGACCAGCCATCGGTGCAGGACAGGATTGTAGTGCCGAAGTGTAGGCGCAAGCAGGTGCACCTGCACTGTCTATTCCCTCGCTCCGTGTCGTCTTCTGCGTGGACTGTCTGCCCAGCAGGTCTCGGACCTCGGGGTATACCCCTTTACGCGGGCATTCTTCACGGCACACTACAGTGTGCCGGTCTTGGGCGCCTTATCTAAGGCGATGTAAAAAATTTGTTGCGGCTCTGGCCGCAGTCGGTTAATTTAGGTTTTCCTATATTATTATTATTTTTAGGAATTATAATTGGGGATGTTGTCCTATATTTTGTGTTTAACAACAAAATATTTAGTCGAAGTTGGCCAGTCTGAGGCATTGAGGGGTCTCTATTCCCTCACTCTCATAGTCCGATGGGACGGTAATTTGACATGACCGGAAAGAGATCAAGCGCAAGACTAACGGCTTTACGTGTTTTCCGAAGCAAGGAGATGCGACACCGCCGACTTCCTGACTCCGGGCATTTCTTGACAGTAAAACTCAATAACTGATTACAAGCTTAATCAAGTATAATAAATTGATGTTTTATTATTTGTAAATTTACAAACGTTTCATAACATGTTTTTTTTGTAATCCAACTACACGTTGCTCTGAGCCGGCGGCGTAAGAAAATCTGACTTTATAAGAGTTGACTATCGGAATCGCTAGAACCTTTCGTGGTCTTCTAATGAAAGCGGTATGATATACTATATCGTCTGAGATAGTTGTTAATTATCCATATAGCAAGGCGACGGAGAACAGTGTTAAGAGTACGAGACATCTGGTATTGAGACCATATATACACCCGTCAAGCGTTGCGAATTTGGCCCAATTGCAGAAAATAAAAGATTTCTGTTGCGTAGTGATAGTGCTAGAGGATCTATCACCCCATTACCTGCCGTGAGCGCCGCAAGAGGCGACTATAAAAATGCCAAAAAGATCTCAACGGCTTTTGTAACGCTTAAGGTAACATACAGACACACATTTTTATATGTCGTAGAGCTATGCTGCATTTATATTATGGTAGTGGCACGAGTGGGTCGGCTCGACCGGGGAAGGACCACGCTCTCACAGAATTGAAGCGAAAAATAGTAGCTCAACGCTGCTGTGTTTCGTATGGTGCGTGTAGAGAACCGAAGACCCTTTTTACTGGACTCGATTCTGAACAAGGTACCGCTGAGATGAGAGGCTGCCAAAGTTTCTACGTAAGTAGCATCCCACACTATGGCTAAACCTTCACTTCAAAGGGAATAAAGTCATAGCTTCGGGTCTCTTGCCATCGTCTCTAAATATTCTGCAAGGCTCTAAGACCGGGGAAAGATTCATAGGGTTTGATGTTCAAAAAATCGTGACGAGAAAATCTACCAGCACTTTTCTTAGATTAAAATCCGTGGAGCCCAAACCCGTAGACGCTGCTACCCCAGGGGTACTAATAAGGTTGACAAATTGTCGCGTCCAGTCACATTTCTAAGGGCATAACCTTAGAAAGCTTTCCTCATCAAGTAATGCGCCAAGATTACTTGATGGTAAAACGTGTAACCAGTGACTAGTATCCTTAGTCGAGAAGCTAGAAGGCGGATCTGATCTTGATCACTGTGGAAATTATGAAACAAATCTTTCTGCACACTCCGTACTAACAGAATATCCCACTGTTTTGGCGGTTAGATTCCAGTGGAACATTTTCGCTAGGGCGGAGCTTTTACCATGTCTGCCTTAACACGGCAGTCTGAGCCCAGGTCTACCTTATTGTTAAAAAATATGTTACATTAATTACTGACACTATGCACGGAAGCAAGGAAAGCAGACAATTTAAGAGATTTTTACTTCATGAAATATTATTTCCTCTTTTGGTTCCTATATTTCCTTATTATCAATAATAATAATTATTATTATTTGAGAATCTATAATTAATCAACGTATAATTTAATTTTCTTTAAATATATCTTCTTCAATTGAATGATTAATAATTTACCTCCTTCAGAACATTCTTATACCTAATTAATTAATTATTTTAAGAAACTTCTAATATGGCAGATAATATGTAATGGATTACAACCCTATTTATAAAGGAATGTCCTGTTTTATATTAATTGAAAGAACATAGAATAAAGTAAGTGACCATAGGTAAAAAATAAACTCGTAGAAAACTAAAACTATGAGACATAAAGTTCGTTACCCATCCAAACCGAGTAAATAGCATGCGGCTTGTTATCTTTATTTAGGATCACCAAGCTACAAGTGTTAATAAATAAATATTATTTAACTGACTCATCCATATCTATTTAATCTATATATATATAAATACGTGAGGGAAACATTTGCAACCCTTTTTAATCTTATTGCGCGCAAAGAGGAGTGTGAGATTTTAGCATTCTTAGAGTTTATATGGAGAAGGAGTGCTGAAAGCTATAATTTACTTAAAATATGTATTAGAAATGTATTAAATTAAATAAAACTTTCATTGTTTACGTTCATACTGCCCATGTGCTCAGTCTGCCCATAATAGTCTCTCTGAAACAGTCGAGCAGAGTAGAAATTGTCGCTAATGAATTTTATAATGTTGTCAACAAATAATTGCTACTGCTGTGATTTAAAACATTCCTGCTAAAGTACTCTGTGGAGTTTATATTGAGGCAAAAACCTTTTATTTTATATTTCGTAAATACCTTTAGGAGAGATAATATCTCTGTTTTAATGTGCAGTTCAAAGTGAATTACAGCTTGCTGAATATAAAAACTTAAAAGTTTAGTAATTAGATATGACCAAATTTTTACCAATAGACGACGTCTAGTTTTTTTAAAAATTATGATAAAACGTTCTAAACGCTCTAAAAATGAAACGTATTAATCAATGTTACAAACATATCAATCAACTTTTAAGTACTCGCCAACTAGTTGAAAGAAAGAAAGGAAGAAAGAAAAACTATTTGAAATTACAAAGAGAAAAAAGAACTCGAAATATTATAATGAAAAATAAAATGGATTTTCGTGAAGTCAAATTAGGTCCCTATTTCAGCTAACTGCCGCTGAACTAAATGACAGTAGCGCTGATTTTCAAATAGAGCCCAATATTCATTTCACGGACGGTCATACATTACTTAAACCTAAAAATTAAAAAAAAATTATAAATATATATAATCTTCTCTTCCTTCAGTCCTGTTAAGATCACTGATTGGATATATACACTTCTTCAAAGCCTGGCTAGAGTGGTGAGAGTGGGCAACTCCTTTGAGATTTTATAATGATCTTGTTGGATGATTTTACAAACACAGGGTTGTATTAGATCACTAAGAGTAATTACTTATTACTTTTTTAGGGATGCTATTCGTAGGGCGCGTTTCTGTACCGTGGAGTGAAAGCGCGCATGAGGCTGGGTGTGACGAACTCTACTTAATGCATGGCAAATTACACCGCCGCCGTGTGAAATGCCACACTCAGAGATACGATAATAGCTAAATATATCCATAGTCTATCTATAGTCATATACATAAACCACTCTTGAAAGTTAAGTACTTTAGTATGACTTTAAAATCATTCTGTAAATTCATCTTTGCACCTAAAAATACGTAAGAGTAAAATTTTAAAATTTATCTCTTGAGTTTTGGGTTTAATAGATAAACAAAAATAAAATAAAATATAGAGTCATTGCAGTGTTTTAGACCACTAGATAAAAATATTAACTATGCAGCTCTGTTAATTTACAAATCAGTAAATGTGAATGATAATTCCATCCAATGTTAAAAACAATATTGCTGGATACTTTAGCATGAGGTTAAGAAAGAACTCAAGGTATACGAGTACGTTAAGCGGCAGATGCCCTATGCTCCTCGAAAAGGTGCCAACAAAGAAATAAATAACAGGAGCTTATCCCACCATTTTTAGGGTCCTACAATATTTTTATTTTACTTATTGTAGCTAGCTTCTATAAAAACTATGTCAAGACAGGTGAATACAGAAGCGATACTTAACGCCTAAGACTTTTTTAAGTTGTTTTTAAGTGGCCTTGGGCTGGAATCAGTCAAGACAGTATGACCATACTTACTTAAATTTGATTTTTAAGAAGTCTTGTTTGTGTATACGTCCCAATCGTGGGCACACGCCACCCCTCATTTCTGAGAGGGTTTTAGGGCAAGGAAGTGTCCGCCTCGCTGCCCCAATGCATGTTGGCGAACTTCACATGTCATCGAAATATTTTTTTCTTATTTCTCAAGCATGCAGGTTTCCTCACGATGTTTTCCTTCACCGCCGAGCACACCGTAAATTAACACTTAAATTGTAATTGAAAATTTCATTGGTGGCGGCGGGGATCGAACCCGGTTTGTTTGTGTACTGTTAAATATACAGCGAGCGTTAACCAACTGAGCTACCACGACTTTGTGTAAACAAATATAACTCGTTTTTTCACACACATATGTTCATTTTCAAACCAAAATGATGATAATATGACAATAAACGCGAATAGTAAATAGTAGGTTTACATTTAAGATCGTGTGTTGATTGCCCAAGTTTGTGAGATGTGGGCTTGCAGTGGAGCGCTCTAAATTTGCCTATATGTGTGAGCTATACATGGTGTACCTATGCTAATAGTTTATTGATATAAATGAACTGTTCGCTGAAATAAATGTATAGGAAGAAAATTTAAATCAAGTACAAATAAAAAAAACATGTTATTTTGCACATATTTAAAGAAAAAGATAAAATTTTAGATTAAATAATTGGACTTCGTGGTGATGATATTTTGCTGGTTATCATAATTATGTGGTACGGATTTAAGTGGCATTTAATACAATTATTATATCTTAAAAACATTAAAAAGTTGTTTCAGCCTTGATCTCATTGTCATAAATTTTGTGCACTTAGATGACATTCATTTGATCAGTAGGTACCTTACCAGTAGCTACCTTATTTCGTCCGACAATAATATTGCTTTTAGAAAATTCTATTAAATAGTTTTCTTTTTCTAAATGAGAAAGTCAAACTTAGCACGATGTATATACTTTTCGAGGGTGTCTACGCTAAGTTTCGGGTCCGTCCCTAAGTTACGTTTGCGAGGAGCCGGGCTTTGTCTCGCTCCACTCATCTCCTGAGATCTTGTTTGCACGCTAAGTGTAAACAATGGAGCTTTATACAGGAGAGCTTTAGGTGGACATAAACCAAATTGTAAAAGTAATGTTACTTTTATTTTTACAAATTTTTTATGTAAATTAAGTTCAATGGAAAATAAGTAGATTATGTTAATCTCACCTGCACGCAGATTTGTTAACTTGCTAATGGTCAGAAATCCGTTTGAATAATATGATAAACCTCATTGCATTTTGAGTAGATATAATAGAGCAGCAGTGCTTGATGAGTGAGATACCTAGAGACAAATCTTCCGGGTAATTTATGACAGCTGTTTTTTAAAAAAAACTTATTGTTATTATTCGTGGATTAAAAAAAGAAGAGTTAATATATTTTTATTTGATAAACACACAACATTCACAGGCAAATAAAACAGTACTTACATACAAATAATAATAAATAGTTATGCGATGTAAAATTGTTGTTAATCGTGATTAACTGCAAGTAAATTAGACAAAAATTATATGTAACAACAAAGCAAAAGTCGACTTCGAAGAACTAAAAAGGTTTACTTTCTGAAGTCGGTGCAACAATAGTATATATAGAAATTACAGTCTCGACTTTAGAGCTGTAATTTTTACTCTAAATTTTGGTGGAACCACCTCTGCTGTATAAATATATGATGATGTAATAAAAAGGATCATTCAAAATCTTTTGCCGGCTCCGTGGCGCAGTGGTTTAGCAATGAGTTGCGGCGCTAAAGGCCGCGGGTTCGAATCCCGCACGGAACAAGTATTTGTATGGCCTACAAATAATTTTTCGGCTCTGGATGTTTTTCCTTGTTAAATGTATGTATGTTAACTGCCCCCACGATACAGGAGAAAATATTGGTGTGGAGGTAGCGTGTTATAAAAAATATAATTATAAAACTAAAAATCGGTTCACTATCGGCGAAGACATCGCGTGTATGTGTATCTAAATATACAATCGAATTGTAAGTAATAATTTCTCACTTTATTAGGTACGTTTCACAGCAAGTTAACGCTTGCCGGGCTTTATACCAATTATTAAATAATTTTTACCATAATACATTCGTAACATTCTTAAAAACTGTACTTGCAGTTTTGCAACAAATGACGTTAATAAGTTGCGGAAAGACCTTAAATTTTATAAACTTTAGGTCATGTAGTTTTTATATTAAGTCAGGTCAGTAAGGTGACCTAAATAGTAATGCGTATGAAGATGTCTTGTAAGCATCGATATGCATTTCTATTTATTTTATTTTATTTGTAGCCATTAATATCAAATCTCATGTTTTATACTGATTACATAATTTGCTTTAACTTTTTCGAAATTTATAACGTCCATTCCAAATCATCAGCCATTTTTAAATGTAAAGGTGACATCAATTAAACCGAAACGGTTAAGTAAACGATATTTTCACCACATTAGAAGCTGCTTAATTTTTATATTACATTTAAACATCTGAAAAATAATTAGTAAGTTAGCTGAACTGAATATCTGAGTATATTTTTGGAATTACTAATAATTTACATTTCTATTTCTACATTATGCTGAGTTCGATATATTATCCTTATTTGAATTTATATAATATAATATCCCACAATTATCACACACAACGCCATCTAGTCCCAAGCTAAGCAGAGCTTGTGTTATGGGTACTAGACAACTGATAAACATACTTATATATTTCTAAATACATAAATATTATAGATAAATTACACCCAGACACAGAACAAATGATCGTGCTCATCACACAAACATTTGTCCTGGGTGGGAATCGAACCCACGACCTCCGGCATAGCAGTCAGAGTCACTAACCACTAGACCAACAGGCCAGTCAAATTAAACATGGAGATAATATATTATGTAGTTTACTCTATTTAGTGGGGGGTGGCATCTATTGACGATACTGGACAGGTACTCTAAAAACTTTCTTCTCCATCTTTTAAAGGTTCGTCGAGCTATATGGCCGGCTATTGCTACTGCAGCTTACTAATCCGTTGGGCTATGTCGGTTACTATGGTTTTGCCGTGAATATTATCGTTACGGATTCAGTAACACACATAGCCTTTAAGGACAGCTGTCTCCATATCTCGCTGAGCTTGACTTTGTCCTCGCGGCTTTTGATAATCTCTTTATATTCTTAACGGCCTAATTGATTTATAGATTATGGTATTAGTATGGACATTAGCGTTGTAGGCCTTGTTTCATTTAGTGTATTTTCTTGTAGAAACATATGACTGACACACGTGGTCAGTTAAACTGATCAGTTGAACTAACGTACATCCAAAAACTGACCGTGAGTGTGGAATCTTAAAACGACACACCGAAAATGCTATCGCCGTACTGATCTGAGTGAATACATAATTTCTATAAAAACTTGTAAAAACGCCGTCATAAGGTCTAAAATTGCGTAGCGCCCGCGACGATTAAAAGCGCTTATAAATTGTCAGAATCTTAAAATATTTTTTTTAAATTATTGATTTAAGTAATCAAAATAATGAGCAAGTAAATTATGGACATTGATGTTATGAATATATTTGAGTGATTCCCAAGCATATAGATTAAGTAATTTCGTTGTAATTTCAACTATAGTGATTTTTTAGAGGTGTTTTCGCAAATAATTATGATCTAGTCAAAATTATACAATCGTGTTTTTGAACAATCAAATTCAAGATAAAGACATGAATTTACCTATGTCAAAATTCCACTTTCGTTAGTGGTGTCATAGTCCTATACTATTCGATGAAAGGAGGTGCATTTTTTCACGGTGTCACCTAATTTGAAGCCAGTGGAGAAAACGTTTTGGCTTATATCCGTTTCAACTGCTCAGTTTAAATGATTAGTTTAACTGACCGTGCGAGTCAAGATATATATTCGAAACCACTTGGAGTTTCAGTTACTCAGTTAATTAGTGACGGTACTTGTACCTTACGAAATAATTTTTTAAGTAGTTTTAAAATTTTAGCTTCGGCTTTAGTTTTATTTTTTTCCTATATTTTAAAACGAGAATTCCCACTAGGATATAATGGAGAGCATTAAATATTCTCTATAATTTATCCAAATCCCATCCAATATCCATGCAAAATCGTTATAGTCTAAACTAAAATAATGACGAGAAATGCCAATGTTGTTTTTTAGACGTTTTAATTGATTACACACATTTTTTGCATAAAAGTTGACAGAATATCGACTCCATGAAAATTAAAAAAATGTTTTGATTTTTATTCTATTTTATTGTTTATATTTTAAATTTATTTACTCTTTACTTGATTTACCTACATTTAGGTACCGTAACTTTTCAGCTTTTTTGCGTAAACGTTTTTCTGACACCATTATTCATGAACTACGTGTTACATGTTAGTTTAGACGTTAAAGCGGCTGAAATATTATATTTCAATTATTGGATAACGAGTAATTTTTTATAGAATAGTGGTGACAAACGAGCAAACAGTCTACCTGATGGTAAGTGGATGCTTTGGCCAATAGACATCTACATTTATCTTTAATTAAGAATGAAAATGCAGATGCGTTTCCAGCCCTGAGGACTGAGATGGAATGCCTCGTTTCCTGTAAAAAGGGTCTCCGTTTCTCTACACTCACCATTGTCCATCCATTGTATATTTTCAAAAAATAACTAATTATTAAAACATTGATTACTATCCGTAAGAACTGGTACCAATACCACGCATACAAGTTATAAATTCTATAATAGGACCTTCGAATAGTAGGCTTTATTAACTGCCTTTCAAAGTTTTCCCTTAATTAAACAGAAGAGATCTACAAGAGAAAGTTAACCTTCAGCACACAAATTTTAATTAGTTGTTATTTGCTTTCGAGTTCATGGATAATTTATAATTATTTTATAGTTAATTGGAAACTTTTATCAACTAACAAAAATATTTTGAGATAAAATAGTTAATGTCAACGTGAATAACCAAGAGTGAGATTAACTGACCATTAACAATATTTTTAAAACTTTAAACAACCTTGTTTTAAAAAACGTAGACAATACTTAAAAATAAACAATATAAACCTAAAGCTGCTAATCAAGCGAAACGTTTCAATTTAGATTTAACATGGAGAAGTTACAATGCTAGCACAGGTGTCACGTGTCAAGTGGATTAGAAAACGCTGAAAGAGATGTATTTCAGACAAACTAAAACGGTTGAATAATGATAATTATGTTATGATTTTACAAACGAACGCGAATTTAATTAAAAAAATTTAATGACGAAGAATCTTTTTACCTGTCCCCATCCTACGGAAGGCCGTTGCCGGCGCCCGCTGCTTGTCCCAGAATGAAGACAGCTCGATTTTATTTAAATTCAATGTTCGTCAAGTTTCCAATTGACACTATCGTTTGCACATTTAAAATTTATTTAATAGCACACCTTTTTTACAAATTAATTTACTCAAATATTGAAGGAAATGAATTTCTCTAACATTTATATTATTAATTATTAAATAACAAAATTTATTTGTTTTTTTACATAATATATATGCTACACGTCCCCACAAGTGACTTTTTTCAATGACTTCACCACTCAGTCGCGGCTTTCGACAGACTGGTCTGATAATTGTGATCTTTGAAGCCGCGGAGATCGCGAGTCACATCATCCCCTGATTACATTGAGTCCCACCCCCTGTGCGGGATGGCAATACGGGTAAACAGCGAATTAGAGCAAGACAGCTGCGAACCCATCTTGTATCCCGGTCCACAGGCTACATTGTCAGGGCTCGGGCGGCTCGAATCTGACCGTATTACGGGCAAACATAATGGACTCACGAACTGATATGCCAATAACACGGACTAAGTAATTTTGACCTGAGAAAATTTCACTGATACTAACGTTTTTAGGTTTTTAGTAGCTTTATGGTAATGTTGTTAAAGTTATTTTTTATGCTACATTGTTAAGTCATTCTATATAAAATTAATTTAATGGACGCTATAAAATTATAATATTAAGAAATTAAATTATTTGTGTTCTATTTTAAGCTATGATGATAATATGTTATTTAAATACAGACGTAAGAAACACTAATGTGTTTTAATATAAAACATTCCTTATATTGTATATAACATAACATCACTCATATAAAACTTGATTTTTATGCTACCTTATAGCATAAAAAACATTATATTGTGTTAAGAAAACCGACCATATTCCCGTGCGAATTATCAGAATTGTAAACATTAAAATGTCAAGCAAGAAGAGGGCGAGAGGGAGCTTTAATTGTCTGGGCGGCGACGCGGCCAATCACATGACGCACCCCAATTCGGGGGCGGCGCTAGAGCTTCTGTACTGAAACCGAGCTACGAAGCGAAGCAAAGTCGCCACGTGAGACACAATCTTTACATCGTCTAACCTTTGTATTATTGTACTTTTAATTAGCTTTAAGGTTGTTATACAGTTGGAAGAAATGTGAAAAAATTTAAAGGTAAAGAATTTCACTAATGTAAAGCCCGGCTGGAGCAAACATTAATGCAAAAACACAAATTATTGGTTTTTGGGTTTGATTGTGTTGTTATTATTCTTATATCTCAGACACTGCACTTAAACTTTCCACTGACAAAACTACGCAGTACTCGTAGTAGCTGAATGTGCCACTATTTTAGCGTGTTCACACGGGGAACTAGAATATCCAATGTGCACTTAATTCTTTTCAAATATTCCGTTCGGTTTAAGTATTTGCAATGAACAAAAATTGGTTGAAAGGAGAACTGTTGTAGTAACGATACCACAGCCAATTGCGGATTGCGACTACGAGCAATCGATTTACGACATCTGCGATTATTAATGACTTCACCGAAGAAGCTTAGCGGTTTTGGACGACGTAATAATATACTTAGCGTAATTATTCACTAGCCGTGGTAGCTCAGAGACTAAGCGTTAGCAGTAAATATCATAGACCTACTATGATATTTACTGCTAACACGAGCAACTCGGGTTCAAACCCCGATGGTACCAATGATTAAAATTGATAAATTTTTTTGAAATTGATTAAGATTTTAAGAGCTGATTTACCACGTGTTCAACGGTGAAGGAAAACATCGTGAGAAAAGCTGCATAACTTAGAAATTTAAAAAATATTTCATAGACATGTGAAATCCATCAACACGTAATGTGGAAACGCGGCGGACTTTTCCTAGCTCTAAAATTTTTCTCAGAAGTTAGAGGAGGCCTGTGCCCAGGTTGTGGTTTATTGTTAACGCTCGCTGTAAATATAACAGAACGCGAGTAAACCGGGTTCGATCCCCGCCGGCACCAATAAAATTGTTAGTTGCAATTTTAAGTGCTTATTTACCACGTGCTCGGCGGTGAAGGAAAACATCGTGAGGAAACCTGCATGTCTGAGGTATAAGAAAAAAAAATATTTCGAAGACATGTGAAGTTTTTCAACACGCATTGGGGCAGCGCGGCGGACACTTCCTTGCCCTAAAACCCTCTCAGAAATGAGGGGGAGGCCTGTGCCCAGCAGTGGGACCTATATAAGCTGTAACTTTTTTTAAATTTGCCCAGGAGTGGGACGTAGTAATCTGTAACTTTAATTATACACTTGTTGTATGCCTGGAGGAATACATCTATTCTTCATCCTAATCGGCATTTTTACTCACCTCGCAACCTCGCATGAATGTGCCGAAGGTCTTTACTCGTATGTACCGTTATAAATTATAATCTAGTTTAGAATCTGTTCCTAAACAGTCTACTGATAAACGTGACCAAGTTGGAAGGATTTGCCGTGGTCGCTACTCTTGACTGTTTTGACAGTCTGAATTGGTGATCGCAATTTTTTTTGTAGGCAAGGGTGACAAACGAGCACACTGTCGACCTGATGGTGAGTGGATGTTGTGGCCCATAGACATCTACATCCGTCCTGGATTAATAATCAAAAATCAGATGCTTTGTTATTCCTGAGGACTAAGGTCATTTTACCTTAGTCCTCAGGAATAACAAAGCATCTGCTTTTTTTTTCTAGAAAAAAAACGGTTTCCGTTCTCTAAACTTAACATGCGATACACAGCAGCATTCAATTGCTATTTTACGCTGGTATTCTTAGAGCGTGGTCCTCACTCGAGCTCACCCGTTCGTGCTGCAACTATAACATAACCGTTGCACAAATAATGTGCAGCGTGGCTCTACCACGTACCTAATTACTACACGTCTCGCATCTTTGACGTTGCTTACTGTCTCCAGTTTGAGTATTTCATTCTCATACAAGATAATTAAACCACCAGCCCAAAAGTGTGATTGGTTTCTAACTTTACGTTGAATATCGGTTGCTAAAGATGATTAGTAAAAAATCACTTTTATTGAACTCGTACCTAATGGTACAAAATCATATTTAAGACAGTTAAAAGGGGTGAAATATACTTTTTCATTACATTTTATTGAGAATGATAACAAATCTAGATAAAAGGCAAGTGATCAGGTCAACGTAAAATTTAACTTATTATTTTATAGTTTATACCTATTATAAAAAAGAACAACGAGGGTAATCTAAATATTTTACGTAATTTAAAATATCTTGATCTTGATCCTTGCGTCCGTTTATAATTGTGTAACTTATGTGTAAACAATTTGACAGATTGTAGTCATATTAACTTCATTTGTTTGGTCGAGACGATGGTTCATATTATCCTATGGAAAAGAAACATGGCGCTATACTTTAGTTATTAACATTTCAAAACGACAAAATTTTCTTAATATATGTTGGTTCAAAAAGAAAAACTATAAAATTCAAAACTGACAAGTGGTGTTGGGGTCGAGCAATTAAAAACTCATAGCGCAAACTACCACAAAGAGCAGAATAACATCCTCCGGGTCAGATAGTAGGATAATAAATATGGGCGTAGTCTTCTTTTAATTTAGGAAAGTAGACTATAATAGATCATAGTATTTAGATCGCAAGCAGTATACTTAAATTTAGATTCAATTTATAGCAAATCATGAAAATAGGAAAATAATATGGCTCCGCCATTCCGCTATTCCTGGCGCTGCCGCGATGTTACCTTCTCTTCCCACACACTGCTCTACTCGCACAACTGATCTTGAAGCTCCGCACTAGGCCGCTCGCGTTTGCAACACAATGGTTGTTGAAACTGTGGCGGCATGCGCGTTATGCATATTTAATATAGCTAATTATATCAATGTTATAAAAAAGAAATATAGGTCGCGGTCCTTGATAACGGAGATGGTGGATGACATCTACTCATCGCAATAGAACAATGCTTCAGTAACGAGCATTCGATTCGAACTGCGTTCGCACGATTATATGGCCAGCCAACTCGCGCTCATATTCCCAGTCCTTCGACTCGTGCCAAAAAACCCACAAAACAGGGAGCGATGGGCATGACGAAGATTATGACGTGCGGCATGACGAATATTGTAGCCACACTACGTCTCTCCCTCCATTCCTCGCTACTTCCGATGCCACTCGACGAACGTGTGGCAGGGCGGATAGAAATAAGTCAATTATATAAATATTAAAATATAATACTTTATTTAAGAAAAAATATTGTTAAAAGTTTGTTTAAACCAATTGTAAGCTTATCGTTTTATCATGAAAGAATTATTCACTTCTACTAACATTACCTCAAATAGTATTTCGTGATTCTCTTTAAAAATCAGGGATCATTAGTATTTAGCAAGTACTTGAATAGGCTATTGTTGATTTTAAGGGAGCGCGCACTAAGCTGGGCATAAGAAGCACCCGCCACGTGTCTAGATTGATATAAAAATAGATTGTCTGATTTTACCGAAATCCCACTCAAATATCTTTTATTATTCTTTCAGCGCTTCGCTTTATGTCGGGATTATTACTGTTTGTGTAACAATTTATACTAAAACTAAAAGTTCCTATTACGAAATAATATTTGATATACATAGTAGAAACTGCTCAGATACGTGATTACACAGAAAACGTTTACTGATCAGATACGTGTTTACACATACTTTGGGGGAGGCCTATGTTCATCAGTGGACTTGTGAGGGGAGGGAATGATGATGATTTAATATAGAGTGACTAAGAAATCCAATAATTTGTACACATATTTTTAAATCAATATACAGTCATATTTTATTTGAACATGTATCCTAATAGCACTCATCGTGATACCAAATAAACGGTAACTAACGCGGCTGTAATGTAACCGTAAGTGACCTCTTTAGAGAATGATGTTACATCACCTACCTACGGTAGGTACCCTATCCCACTGCTTATATTATCCGCCACTTCACCTTTGCTATACATATATATGTACAAATAAAAAATCTCTTATATTGTACTGTTGTTGTATTTTCTATTGCATACGTAAAGTAGGTATTATAAAAATATATACACGTATTTAGTTTATATGTATGATAGAAATAGAAATAGAAATAGAAACTTTTTTATTCAATGTAGATTATAAAAATACTTATTGAACGTCACTTTTTTAATTTACCACTGGTTCGCAAAAAAAAAAACCTCTGTCCTGGGAAGAACCAGCAAGAAACCCAGCGGGACTTTTTTTTTAATAATAGCTTACAATCATGTTTACAATCAACAACACAAGATAAATTAGAAATAGCTTGGTAGCGATCACCCTTCCCAGGGGTTATTATCATCTATAAATTCCTTAATATTATAATAACCCTTTTTATACAAAGTTAGTTTAATAACATTTTTGAACTTTGTGTATGACAAATTTTGTATATTTTCTGGGATTTTGTTGTAAAAGCGTATACATCGCCCCAAGAATGAATTACTGACTCGGTGGAGTCGAGTAACAGGTACTACCAGCTTGTGTCTGTTCCTAGTATTTACAGAATGAATATCACTTATTTTCGCAAAACTACTTTTATTTTTGTGTACGTACATTACATTTTCATAAATGTATTGAGAGGCCAGAGTTAATATATTAATTTCTTTAAATTTTTGTCTCAGTGACTCTTTTGGTTTTAAATTATATATTGCTCGAATGGCCCTCTTCTGTAAAATAAATATAATTTCAGTATCAGTCGCGTGTCCCCATAGCAAAATACCATACGACATAATGCTATGGAAATAACTGAAGTAAACTATTCTAGCTGTTTCAACACTGGTAAGAGTTCTAATCTTTTTTACAGCATATGCTGCAGAACTAAGTCTGCTAGCTAGTTTTGATATATGGGGGAGCCATTGAAGCTTTGCGTCCAGTGTGATTCCAAGAAAAATGGTGGTATCGACAAGACTCAGCTCCTCCCCATTTAAAATTACATTAGTATTGACATGTTTAACATTAGGAGTTACGAATTTCATACATTTAGTTTTAGTTCCATTCAAATGCAAATTATTAACATTAAACCAATTGACTAACTTAGCTATAGCATTATTTACTTCGTCGTAATTTAATAACTGTCGTTTTAATTTGAAAATTAATGAAGTATCATCAGCAAATAATACTATATCATGGTTATCCCCTACTATGTAAGGTAAGTCATTAATATATACAAGAAACAGAAAGGGGCCAAGAATTGAGCCCTGAGGAACGCCCATTTGTACAATCGACCCGGAAGAACTCATACTATTAACAACAACTTTTTGTGTTCTGTCACTTAAATATGAAATAATTAATTTAAGAGCATCATTTCTTACACCGTAGTGTTGAAGTTTCCTGATTAATGTTTCATGGTGAACACAATCAAAGGCCTTGGATAGGTCACAGAACAAACCCAAAGCATCCTGTGAATTCTCCCATGCAATAAATATATATTTAATCAGCTCAACACCAGCATCGGTTGTCGAGCGACCCCTTGTGAAACCAAATTGATTTTTATGAAGTAATTTATTTACATTAAAAAAAATTAACAATTGATCAAGAATAATTTTTTCAAAAATTTTACTAAGTGCTGGCAGTACAGAAATAGGTCTAAAATTAGAGGGGTCCAATGTACTACCAGATTTAAATAAAGGTATTACTTTACTATGCTTCATTAAATCAGGAAACACACCAGATTTGATACTACTATTAAAAATAATAGATAGTTGAGGTGCGATTGTATCTATTATAGACGCAATAACTTCAACAGAAATCCCCCACAGATCGGCGGTTCTCTTAATATCAATAGTCTTAAAATATTTTACAATATCTTTTGATGAAACTTTATGAAATGTAAAATTCTTTGTACATACATTTACATTTTGTTTAAGTAATGATTCGGCGACGGTAGGAGAAGAATTCAGTGACTTAGTGGTTAAGATCGGAATATCAGTAAAATATTTCTCAAAAACCATTGCAACGTCCTGATCTGATTTAGTTAATTTATTGTTAAAACTTAACTGGTAGTTTGAATTGCGAGAGTTGACCTTACCAGTTTCACTATTAATTATACTCCATGTCATTTTAATTTTATTAGAAGCAGTCTTTATTTTGTTGCTTAAATACAATGACTTGGCTAAGGAGCACACTCTTTTAAATATTTTGGAATATTTTTTTACATATTCCCTAAATTCGACGCTAGGATTATATGACCTTTCATTGTAAAGTTCATATAACCTTTGTCTACTCTTATGGACTCCTACCGTCGCCCATTCATTAAATGCTTTACGATTATTCAAGGAGAATGTTTTAGAAGTAAAAGTGTTATTAAATTCATTGCAAATGAGCTTAAATAATTTTGCATACAAAAAATTTGGATTATTTTGATATGAAAGTAATGGAAGTTTTTTTACTATGTTACTTCTAAACTTCTCCAAGCGATGTGCATTTACTGGAACAAACACTACTTTTTTATCTACTTGCTTTTTGTGAACATAAGGTAATGAAACAAATTGTCCACAGTGATCAGAGCTCAATTTTTGAATAATACATTTATTGAACGGCTTAGCATTTGTAAAAATGATATTATAAAGCTATGGTAAAATGAATATTACATTTCCTAAATTTTTACCGTGTGAAATTCTCACGTTCAGACCCTTTAAAATTATATAAGAAAAACAATTTACAAAAACAAGAAAGAATATAAATAATTTTAAAATAGGTCAGCGATGATGTTTCTACTATTGTTAATTTAAAATGAAAACATATGCACAGTTGACATAAATTTGAAAGGGTAACCCCACGGTCGCGTGAGCTTGAAGAGCAAACACTTCGAATAATGTGCGCGTGTCCGTCCCATTGTTGGTTGAAGTCCTTCATAAGCTCCATTTGCACGGACAATAAAACAATTCTTGATGTGTTTTTAATACTATCATGGATGCTTATTTTTTATTCCAGTACTTTTATAATTATCTGATAGAGTAATAACTTTTTGGTAAATTTTTTGTGAGTAGCTCCTTGTTTTTTTAAATTGTAATTCTTAGTGTGTAAGTCCTCGGGTTTGTTCGTTCGTTCTAAACTAATCGAGTCTGATTTAAGAATCTTATCTTGATATCACATAGGAATCTCGTACACATTTTAAATAACGATAAACAAATAAAATATATATTAACTATTACTAACAAACTAAAAAAATAATAATAAATTAACAAATATGTGTATCATTTCACGGGTTTATATAAAAAACGTTAAGTTTAGAAAAACCTGACAATATGCAGTCAGAATGAAGAATGGAAGACATGATGTCTAACTTTGGATATCGAAATCCAACGTCGACTTAGGCTTAGATATTTCTTAGGCATTCTTTCAACTTTGACTCGGAATAGCTCAAATATTTTTATAAATTTTATTTGCCTTTATAATGTTGATTTTATAATGTCAACATCACCTAAATGATTGAGTAATTGATTTGACTTGATTGATTGAATGATTGAATGACTCACCTAAATTGAGGAAGACATTTTGGAGACAGTAAAAAAATATTTGCCATATCAGCCATCTTTTCATCTCCGTCGATATTGAACAAGTTTGCAGTCCAGAAGAAGTTAAACTACAGTAACCAGAACTTGCACCAATTCAGCTCAACAACATTCAACTCGACTCTCTCAACTCAGAAATCAAATAAAAACACACTCAAAATTACTTGAAGAAAATAAACCTACATTCTTAGAAAATCATATAACAAAATTGTCATACTAAGTACAATTACTGGCATTATTATGCTAATATATTTTTGTTATAAGTGTTACAAATGCTTGCCATGGAATAATAAATAAACTCCTCTCTTAAATATTATGATTGTCCGGACTACATAAGCGGTATGATGATAAAATTTTTAAGTGACTTAATATCTAAGTGACAGTAAAAATGCTAGTAAATCGAGATTGTAAAAAATATTTAATAAGGTTATATGTTTAAATTTGTAGGTATGCGTAGTGTCGTATAGCTCCTCCACTCCTCCCCCCAGCCCCTTTCTCCGACCATATATATTATTATTAAGTGTAGAATAAAGGATAGTATAAATAAAGTCATAGCAAGAGTAAGTAGTCTCTTTTTCATTTAACACCTTTCAACATTACATTCGTTTTGGAAAATAAGCCCGACATCCGCAACAAAGAAAAGAAACAATTCGTGTAACGTCAGCCTGAACTCACGCAACTGAATGCGGATCTCACAAACATTTTGAGCGTGCTGCTGCAAACGAACTGAATTTTTTTTATAGAAGAGGGGGCAAACGTGCATGCGGCTCACGTGATGTTAAGTGACCGCCCATGATCAACCACAACACCAGGGGAATTGCAGGTGCGTTGCCGGCGCTTTAGAAAGGAGTAAGCTCTTTTCTTGAAGGCCCCCAGGTCGTATCGGTCCGGAAAAATCGCCGGAATTTTCTTTTGGATTCAAGATTCGCTAGATGCCGTGATTAGGGGATCTCGTAGCCTCATGAAAAAGGTCATAACATTCAAATATTGATTTTCTTGTGATATCTGTTTTGTTTTTAACGTAAACGTGATTCATAATTTATAAACATACATGGTTACATTATTTTTACGTTTTGTATTCTTAAAAACTGAAATTATGATATTGAGCTACTTTTTGCAATGGAACCGATCACAGTTTTGTAAATATACTCTAATGGAAAGAAATGTATATGCTTAAGTTTAATTCCTAATGTGGAAACCTAATCAAGAAAACTAATGTTTGTTCTTTGCCTTGATCAGGAAACCTGTCCTACCTATTGGTAAACATGCGTTGTACATTAGTTCGGCTCGGTATACACCGAGCGTTTGTTATCACCGTTTTACAAAGCAGTTAAATAGGCGTTAACATAAATGCGAGAATAGTGTGTATTTTAATATAGGTATTGTATTGAATACGAGTGACAAACGTGTGCTATTTTGTCACTCGTATTCCTGTTGGTAAATAAAAGTCCTAATGGTAAATAAAATGCTGGGGCCCACAGACATCTACATGTATCTTCGATTAAGAATCATATTGTAGATGAGTAATGCTTAAATGTAGACCTGAATTCCTTGTGAGTCGTAACTAGTAATAAAAACCGGCCAAGAGCGTGTCGGGCCACGCTCAGTGTAGGGTTCCGTAGTTTCCCGTCCGTCACAATAAGTGTTCCCACTTATGAGTTTAAAGGTGGGTATCCATTATGTTCGCGCTCCAGCAGCGCTCCGCCCTCCTGCAACTGCTCCCGGTAGTGGGTACGTGCGCGACATACGTGTACATACATACGTGTGCAACACTGCACGCTCCGCGGCAGGTGCTCCGACTTTCCATCCAAGTTCAAAATAATTTTTCTAGAAAGTTCTTATAAAGTTCTACTTTCCAGATTTTTTTCATATTTACTTATGGTTCAAAAGTTAGAGGGGGGGGGGGGACACATTGTTTTTTACTTTTGGAGCGATTATTTCCGAAATTATTGACATCATCAAAAAATGATCTTAGTAAACCCCTATTCATTTTTAAATACCTTTTCAACAATATATCACGCGTTAGGGTTGAAATTAAAAAAAAATCGCTTCCCACTTTACATATAGGGGGGCTACCCTAACAAAACATTTTTTTCCAATTTTTATTTTACCACTTTGTCTGCGTGATTGATACACATATTGGTACCAAATTTCAGCTTTCTAGTGCTAACGGTCACAGAGATTAAGCGAGGACGGACAGACGGACAGACAGACATGGCGAAACTATAAGGGTTCCTAGTTGACTACGGAACCCTAAAAAGGGTCTCCGGTTCTCTACACAGATCACATGAAACACAACAGCATTAAGCTACTATTTCACGCAAGTATTCTGTCCTTCCGTGTCCTTCCCCGGTCGTGTCCATCCAGTCGTGGCTAACAACATATGTTCAACTCTGTAAATAAATACGTCCTATTTCATTTTCTTTATGACAAGTTATTACTTCTATTTTCATACCTATTTTGCTGTCGCATTCCGAATGACAACCCATTCAATATCAAGACACTATAACGTTACCCCTCGCCTTCGTTTACCGTCATTAGCGTTACGCAAAAGAGGTGGGTACATTGAGCCTTTAAATAAGTAATAGGAAAAGTACATACCTATGTATTATTTTAATTTGAATTATTACTAGAAGTTATACTAGTAGTTAGTTACTTATTTACTTACTTACTTATCTTCACGCACAATCCCTAACGGGGTAGCCAGAGAGAACAGATCGCCAAGTGTCACGATCCTTACATACCTCTTTCGCTTCTTTCATGTTCATTAACTTCTTCATACATGCACGTCTAGGTATCCGAGTACTCTTGACCTTCCCCTCTTCGAGTAATTTGCTCACATGGTCTTCGAAGTTAGTTTATATACTATTTAATGTAATATCGCCTGTGATCAATATTCGACCAACGATGCTAAAGCATTTGTTTGAATAAATATTGTCATTATAATTTTCCCATGCAGGAATCTTTGTTTATCATGTAGCCACGACCGTGATCGTATAAATGTTTTCATTAAATTAGTTCAATCGTTTTGACATGGTAAGTCATCCGACTAGGTAAGTCCAACTTCGACCGAGAGGTCAATCGACGGATTCAACTCGGCTGGGCAGCGTTCGGGAAATTACGACGCATCTTCTCGTCAGTTCAGTATTCAGTTTCGCCAGGTATACCTCAATACCGAAAACTAAATTGTACAACCAGTGCGTGTTGCCAGTGATGACCCACGGAACCGAGACGTGGTCCTTCACTGCTGGCCGTATGAGGACGCTCGAAGTCGCTCGGCAAGCTATGGAAAGGGCTATGCTCGGAGTTTCTCTGCGTGATAGACTTAAAAAATGAGGATATCCGCAGTAGAACCAGAGTGTCCAACATAGCCCAACGTATTAGTAAGCTGAAGTGGCAATGGGCCGGCCATATAGCTCGAAGAACCGACAACCGTTGAGGAAAAAAGGTTCTCGAGTGGCAGCCTCGTACCGGTAGGCGAAGTGTAGGGCGATCCCCCACTATATGGAGTGACGACCTGGTAAGACATGCAGGAAGTCGATGGATGCAGGTGGCTCAGGACTTTGCTCTGTGGCATACCTTGGGGGAGGCCTACGTTCAGCAGTGAACTTGTGAAGGGCTGTAACGATGATGATGATGAATCCTTTTCTATGAGAAGAATCATGTATATTTTTACCTACCTCAGTGGCAACATACACCCATAATTTTCTTTTCGTGCACATCTATGATACATTACCTTAAAAAATATAGATAAATACTAAAAAAGATACTTAAATTCTCAACATTTATGTTTTGTGTACACGAATATTTGTCAGGTTTCCTTCTATCAACACGCGTATCCTTTTCCACAAGAGCAATGGAAGATGAATGAAAATACCAGAAGCATGTTATAAGTGGTCATCTATGCTGATCTAAGCTCATTTGTTGGACAATGTCAAGTTGTGCTCAAGAATATTTTGAACAAAAAGTGGGTATGTAATGACTACGTGGTTTGATTTTTTAAGGAACTACATTTGATGAGTCTGTATGTTCACAAACAACAAATTTTAATTGGTTTGCTAAATTCAATAGACGAAGACAGGTCGGCTGCCAATCGTGATCTAATAGTTTATGTCGAAACGGTTTATGAAATAATGCATTGGGGTAGGTTGAAATCTGTCAATAGACTAGATACCTATATGTCATAAGAATGGATGAATGGATGTAAAATGGAAAAATGAAAAGTAAAATTTTTAAAGAAACCGTATTTGGGGTAACATTTCTAACCATCAATGATTAATTTTTACCTTGACTCATGTTAATATCCTACGTTTTGGAATAAAGCTTTGGTCAACCCTAAATATCCCAATCTTGTACTTCCTAATCAATTTTGTTCAATATCTATTCTGTCGGTTTTGTTCAGGGTTCTGGTATTCTGTGAACACAAATAAATTTCTGTTCGTTATTAAACATCACCAACCTAATGAGTGCTTATCAGTATGTCTTTCGCTCCGGCCACAGCACAACTACTTACTGCTTTAATCTAAACTACCGATGACGTTATATAAGTGTTAGTATTTGTGTATTTTTCGAACGCTTTTAGTTACGACTTACGATCCCAGCTTGGGCTGATGTTGAAATTGGCGTCTGCAAGGTGGCATACTCTCTTTTACCATTATTTAAATTTTGACAAATTTCAATATATATAAGAGAAATATCACTAACTGACTGACTTGTCACGAGATCTCTAAAACTATACACCCGATTGACTTGAAATTTAGTATAGTTACTTATTTCTCAATGTAGACGTTCACTGAGAACTAATTTTACGATAGTCCCATAAATTTTTGATGATTTGCATTTATATATGCAATCTGGTATTGAGATTCTTCATGATGTGATGTAAAAATTAAATGAAAATCTTTTAATCTCATTTTACTGTTAATTCCATAAAATATGAAGCAATCTTGGTTGGTATTACGAGGATGCTGGATAAAATTGACACTGCCAATTTCATCATCATCATCATCATTACAGCCCTTCACAAGTCCACTGCTGAACATAGGCCTCCCCCAAGTAACGCCACAAAGTACGGTCCTGAGCCACCTGCATCCATCTACTTCCTGCATGTCTTACCAGGTCGTCCCTTCATCTACTGCCAATTTAGCTCCCCTCTATTTTAATAATGTGTTACTGTACATACGTAGTTAAAACGTAGTCAAAAATCTAGGTTTGTTTATAAACAACCTCTGAATTGGAGAGAGCTGGTGCAGACGCTAGTATTACCTATTATACCCGGGCCTATTCCAAGAATTTCTTAACAAGCAGGAAATCTTTCTTAATAACTGTACCTATTTCGTAAGCTCATAATTGTTTGCGAAAGTATGACCATATTTCCAAACATAATTTACAGTTGAAGTGGTTTCTTATTCGTCAGAATTCTAATTGTTCCTTTCTTAATATTGAATGACGCGACTTCACCTTCATATCTCAAGAATAAATTCCAATATCTTTACTTAATAGGATATTACCTCAATAAATAGTTTACTCTTTTTCAGACAGTAAGATTAGCATTCCAAAAAATTTTAACAAGTTTTTTGCAAACTCCTTCACCATCCAGGCTACAAAACTTTATAAATCCTTGTATTTAGACATCAAAAAAGCACCTAGTAAGGTAGTAAGGGATCCTTCAAGGGACTTTATAAATCCTTGTATTTAGACATCAAGACTTTATAAATCCTTGTATTTAGACATCAAAAAAGCACCTAGTAAGGTAGTAAGGGATCCTTCAAGGGATTGCTCCGTGAACTTTTTAGTCAACCTATTATTAATTGATGGTGTTGTTTCATTGGGAGTAGTTGTTTATATATCACATGTACATTAATTGTATATATTTTGTATGCATGTGTATATAGATGTATTTATGTCTTATATTTTTAATTTATATTGGTATTTATTTTATTTTATTTAGTACAAGTATAAAATACTTAAAATTTTGTGTTTTACATTATCAATCATAGTAAATTATAATATATTTGCCGCTGTTATTATATATAGATACCCTTATCAAAACTAGAACATATTATTATTTCCTTATATTTTTTTTGCATGTGCCACTAATTCTCACTATACCCAGCGTTGACTGGTAGAGAATGCTAATAGGCATTAAGGCCGCCATTTGTAATCACTTATTTGATAGGGTTGCCATAAAAAATAAATAAATATCTGAGAGGGTTTTGCGACCGACTTCACACGTTCATTTTGGACATTCAAGTACCCTAAAGACGTACGAATAACAATTTCATTACAATGTAAATTATAAAAATCACAGCTCGGTTACGTATTAGATAAGCGTTTGCGTCTGTAACGCTGTAGTTTGCGTGTTCGATTTCAATTAATTAGTCCCGGGTTCAATTACTACTCAAAATATTTATTTATGAGTAAGTAATTTGAGTTTAAAATGCCTCCAAAGTTTTTAAGAATTTCCTGTTGCGAAAAAATTGCAGGTAATCAACCCAGCACAGGTACATAGAACCGTTACCATGTAGTGGCGGTGTTTAAATATGGTAGTGAATATTTTTATCATATAATTCCGTGGATGTCGTAAAAGGAGACAGAGAGAAACAAATAGTGATTATATCATCATACTAGTGACAATGTCAGATTCTACCAACGCACCTTTGTAAACCAAAATGCCGCATCAACCATGTGAAATGTTCACATCACAACATTTCACAACTCCCTGGTCCCATCCCAACCAGCTTTTAACGGTGCGATGATACACACCTGCAGCAGTGACAAATGAGCACTACGGGCAAAAATTGCGCTGTGCTCGCCTCTCTTGGTTGAATTAATTCGTCTTACGGTGTCTCGTAGAGCGTCATTCATGAATAAAGACCTAAGCAGAAACTAGAGCGCTCGATTATTATTTTAAATTATTAAAGGTAGTGCGGATTTCCATTCTACGTGGAAGAATCCATTACTCCAACACATCGTCATCTCTATCTCTTTTACTAATATAGAGGTCTACTATTACTATATGTACTATTTCGTTAATTAAATTTTTGTTTTTAAAATTCTTTAAATCACATGTATCATGAATAAAAACAGTTTATTTTTTAGATTAGATTTTAAGGCTAGACTAGACATTTTAACGTAACTTAGTGGTAAAGATATTAATAGTTATTTCGCAACCAGCCGCTCAAGATTTACTTAGCGGTCAGCCACCGTAGAGTCTACATTACCGGAAGATGCCTCGTGTAGAGGCGAAACACGTGTCGTATTATCGTCGATGGTGTGTCTTTCCTAGAACAGTGCTATTGGGCGTAGTGGTGCTGGGATTAGTGGTGACGGGATTAGTGCATGCGATTGAGGGAGGGCGGGAGGTGCTCTTCAAACTAGATAAGACACATCATTTAATTGAGCGGATGGTTGCAAAATAACTATTGATATCTTTATTATATTGGATTTCCGCAAAGTAACGCCTGATTCTATCAAAAAACCTAGTGGTATTACACAAAAAAAGATACCAATTTACTATAGTAAAGGGCCTAAAGATTTTATAAAAATCTAATCGGAGTCATGAAATCTGAAAAAAAAATTGTTTTGATATTCTTGTACTGGGTAATGTAAATATTAAATAATTATTATTTAATATTTTATTAATTAATATTTATTATTAAATAATAAAAAGATAAATATTTTTGAAAATGATAACTTATATTATGTATTTGTATATTATATACTTATTACTAAAAAGAAATACCACTAAAAACTTGTGTATAATCCGATTTCAAAAATTTAATAGTAAAATCATGTAACATGGTTCAAAGTGACCATCGAACGAAACGTATTAATACCCCTATTTTTGTCATTGACTTCCGGGTAGTCGGGTGCGGGTACGAGTATTACTATACGGTATTGACGTTCGTCACGTTGATGTTTTTTTTGTATTTATTTACTCATCATCTTCATCATACAACGTGAACATAGGTAATTTTAATTGTTAATTTCTCAGTATTCTCCTTAGACACGGTAAAGCTAATATCACTATTGTAATATATAGATTATAGGGAATAAATCGACATGCATTTCATTAAGTTACGCCACAACTGTGGTGGGCAAATTCTGCACACAAGAAAAAATTGTTTTCTTTCTTTAGGCAAAAAAAACTCATACAAGACCGCCGCCGCGCTCAAAAACCCACTACGTAATTTAAATCTCCCGCCACTTCGGGAGCTTACTGTGTGTAATTTTGTGTTTATCTTCTTATTTTGGGACTTGGCTTTAACTTATTGGACTGTTTCTTCTATATTCGTTGAAATATGTGCCCATGTCGCAAAGGATGATTGGGCAAGTAAGTGGAAGAAAAAACAAAAAAATGATTATAGATGACTTTGAAAGAGACATTAATTTTGACTGCATTATTGAAAATCAAATAATAATTAATCTAAACAACGACAGCCCAATTAGTTGTACTGGAAGTTATTGAATAAATTTATTTTTAATCTAGTTTCAATCTTAATTTTTTATAACTTTGCCTCTATAAAAAAACCATTAACAACAAATACGAAGAAACTGATAAATCCTGTGATTTAAATTAACCGTTTTTAATTTATTCTAGTATTATTCAAACCAAACTGTAAATGATTACCAACTCTAAGTAATCGATATCAATTTTTTTGAGAATCAAATATTGTACGTTCGCATTTTTTGGGTGGCATACTTGGTGCAATAAGTCTGACAGCCGCCAAAATGTATTTCTTAGATTTGGTTGACTATAGTTTGCATATTTTCTTGGGGACTACTTTCAAGTATAAGCCTAAGACTAATTAATAATAAACTAATTAATATAAACTACTTATTTAGAAGACAAATTAAGCTTAAAGACTTCACGAGAGTGCCTAGCGCGAGTTTTACAAAATTATTCGAATGACTTCACCTATAACGTTAACTCGGTTAACGCGATGGTGAAGTCACTCGAATAATTTCTCTTTTGAGGGTTCCGTAGTCAACTAGGAACCCTTATAGTTTCGCCATGTCTGTCTGTCCGTCTGTCCGTCCTCGCTTAATCTCTGTGACCGTTAGCACTAGAAAGCTGAAATTTGGTACCAATATGTGTATCAATCACGCCGACAAAGTGGTAAAATAAAAATTGGAAAAAAATGTTTTATTACGGTAGCCCCCGTATATGTAAAGTGGGAAGTGATTTTTTTTTAATTTCAACCCTAACGTGTGATATATTGTTGGAAAGGTATATAAAAATGAATAGGGGTTTACTAAAATCATTTTTGATAATGTCAATAATTTCGGAAATAATCGCTCCAAAAGAAAAAAAACAATGTGTCCCCTCCCTCTAACTTTTGAACCATAAGTTTAGAAAATATGAAAAAAATCTGAAAAGTAGAACTTTATAAGGACTTTCTAGGAAAATCATTTTGAACTTGGATGGAAACAACAGTACCCACTACCGGGAGCAGTTGCAGGAGTGCGGAGCGCTGCTGGAGCGCGAACATAATGGATACCCACCTTTAAACTCATAAGTGGGAACACTTATTGTGACGGACGGGAAACTACGGAACCCTACACTGAGTGTGGCCCGACACGCTCTTGGCCGGTTTTATTTTTATTCGAATAGGTTCTCGATCCGGATTTGCTCACTGTGAATGGCGTTTATTCATTTTCTTATGTTGGTTCGTGAGATAAACTACCTAACCAAATTGAGAATGGTATTTTTATTTAGTGGTCTTAATATTAGAATCTCTCTATTAAAGTTGTGGTTGTTATAGCAATTTTTATTACCTATTTGTTGTTTACGTTTCGTAATTTGGTCAAGGTTTGGACAGTTTGTGCTACAGTTAGTATTATTAAGTATTATGTATGAGGTTGTGAATTATCCATTTAATTATTAACTAAATTTTGTTCTATTATGATTTTATGGTGACATTTATGAAGCAGTAAATGAAATTTAAGTTACTTAGTATTAAGTGAACTTATGATGCATGTGTTTTATAACTAGGTTTCATGGACCATAATTTATTGGATTTTCGGAATGGAGACCTCTGCAAAGCATCCTCTAATGCAAAGAATAGGATGACCTGTATCAGAAACTGGGAGGAATTGCCCTAATTATTTAATAGTGATGGTAGACCTTAGATTTATCAAACTCTATTTACTGTCTATTCTCGTATTGCCTGCTATCAAGGTATAACAACGGCCTGAAATATGTACGAGCTCTGGCTTCAACCCTGGCGTTTTATTAGCAGTCACTTATTATCATTAGATATCAAAATTTCCGCTCACACTCGCAAAATACTTCAAACGACCAATCACTAGCGTTAACGTTCTGATTGTCGAATATAAGTCAATGATCGATATAGACGACTTATTTAACTTGCACTCATGAAATGTGATTTAGATTATTGTCACTAGTTGGCGCCGTTTTTATTCCATACAAATCGTAATTAAGTTTATTGGTAGGTATCGAAAACGTAAAAACTCGTATTAGGTATTAGGTACGCTCTTTGAAGTATATCGCAGGTGTTTATAAATCTGACTAAAAACTAAAAAGATTAAAACAGTTTCAACATGATTTATTTATTAAATTCTTAGGTTGAGGCCTTAATTCTTCAATAAACTATCCGTCAGCTTATAAAAAAAAATTAAAATCATTAACCAATTGGCAATGATATCACGTACTTATGTAATATACGAGTACATATAAAAATACATTCGAATTAAGAATCTCCCCTTTGAAGTTAGCTAAGAAGATACTATGATACGGGCCATGTCTACGTGTTGCTACGCCGTAGTACGCATAGACGGCACTTAGTAGCCCGCGGCACTCTGATTTATGTTTGGGCGACATCGAGTCGCGACAATTTATTTCAATTAGCGCTTTACCCCTGGAGGCCACATCACAATTGAATGACTGATAAAAAGCACACGCTAATTCAATGAACTTCCAAATAGTATCTACCATATCCTTTTGCAATATAATTACAACATAAAGCACGGCATGTGGGCGCTTACTTAAAACTTTTAATCGAAAAACTGTTTAGTTGAATGTGTAAGGAGGTCTGCTAAATATTATCTCAATGGTTGTTTGACAAAAATGAAATTTGACGAAAATATCAATTGTTTTTAATTAATCCGTCTAACAACTATCTACAGACAAGTTAAATAATATAACAATGATTTGGGACAAGCATACGTTCGACCAGCATTTGAACCAGCACCGTTGAAATGACATAGCATATTTTCCTATTTTATTTAACATTTTAGAAAGGAAATCATGAGCGACTACCTTCTCATTTATCGTAGAAGTTATAATTATTAACTATGATTGAATGCTGCAAAAGAAACTGAGCGAGCTAGTAAATCTATGACGCTTACTGTTTAACGTTTATCGTTTAATCGTCATCCATTTCTACTAGTTCGACTAGTTCGTCGTTGTTTTTTGTTTGATGGTGGCACGCACAAACACACAACTGCACTAAACAGTTTGATTTAAATAATATATATAAATAACAACTGTATGTAATAGGTTTTTTTTGCTATGATCTGTGAATCGATTTTGACCGTGTTTCTTAAGATTTAAGATAACTTAGTTTTAATTACTTTTTGGGATATTTTATTCAAGATTTTTAATGGCATTATGAAAAACGTTGGGGTTTGAAGCTTAAGGTTTAGAAAATTGTGGCGTAATAAGGTTATTATTATTTTTAATTATTTATCGAAATATGAAATACATATAAACTAATATACTAATACTGTACTAGTTTGTACATTTATACTCGTACATATAAATAAAATTGATGTGTCTGTCTGTGAAATCGAAATAACTTAAGATCAATAAAGCTTAAGATATTATCTGCATAATATTAGCGTGCGTATTAGGCATTGTAAGAATATTCTCTACAGAAGGTAATGAACCAGGCAGCAGCATCTTCGAGACAACAGCTCAAAATATTCAAATATTAATGTCTATTTGCCTGCCACGAGTGGCAACTATGACAAATATTGCCTTCACGAAATAATCTATGGGTGAGGCCATGTTCAGCTGTGATATTTTGATAGGCTGTTTTATATGGCATGCCCACGATACATCGTATATTATGTTGTATGAAGTTATATAAATAAATTAAAAAATATATTTTATTTTAGCACCCTTATTAGGTGAGATATAGTAAAGGTTTTTTCAATAAGGTCGAGTAGATGTTGAAACGAAATAAGTTGTGTGTGAGGTATTAACAAAATTCTTGTTTTACTTGAAAGACCCACAAGTGCTAATAAGTGTGGAATATGACATCGTTCAAATGCTCGCCTCGGCTTATTACGGTAGTACCTACGGATCCGAGTGATCATACTTTCAATGACTCCTCTGCATATATCCGGCTGAATGTGAACGATGGCCTGTGTTATGTCCACCTTTAGGGCATCAACCGATTGTGGTTTATTTGCATAGACCTGCGACTTTAAGAAACCCGACAAGAAAAGTCTAGCGGGGTCAAATCGCATAACCTTGGTGGCCAATTGAATGGCCAAATGGATCTTGTACGGGTGTAAGCTTAAGTCCCGACGCAAATTCGTCAAGTTGAAGTATGCAAGTTCTTGTGCACGGCGAGGAATCGAATGCCTCGGATTCTGCTGTACATTTTCACGAACCGTGACGATGTTCTCGGCCGATCTTGCGTACCGTTTTAAATTTGGCCACCACACGTTGAAGAGTTGACTGTGAAGGGCCGCCACATCTACCGTAAAAGGGGCGCAATGTGCGCAACGTTTGCACTAACGAGCACTCATTTCGATATAAAAGTTTTATCATATGAACGTGCTTTTCAATGGTGTAACTCATAGAATAATACACAATAGAATGGATGTCAACCTTATTTTGTACGACGATAGGCGTCACCAGGAGCTCACATACAAGCAATAACGTCGTATTATCACTACTACAAACCCGATTCACTGTGTTGACCGACAGATTTTAATACATATTTATTTGTAAATAGCATGCAATTTGACATTTTCTTAATAATTTGCATGGAAAATTTGGAAACGATTGTAACGCCAAAACACATCTCGTGTTTGCATTTATACGTGTGAATTGACGTGTTAGTGACATTTTAGTGGCTACACGGGCTCCGCCCCCTTCCCCATTCTATTATGTATGTATCATAGTATTCTATGGTGTAACTTGCCATTGTGATTTATTGCATAAGTAACTAAATAATTAACAAAATATTTGATAGATGTCACAAAACCAAAATGGTAGCCACGGGCCGCTAAAATCTATCTTCGGCAATTGAAAAATCCTTTGGTTAAAGCGTAGATTTAGTTTGGTATTAAGTGGTAGACTTTATTTCCTTATTAACAATCCGTCTCGGCAGAGGCAACCCTCTTATCTATACATGTCGCTGAGTTAAGGTATGGAATGGAAACCTTGTATAATAATGAGATATTTATCTTTTCACTTCGGTCCTCAGAAGTGACAACGCATCTGTTGAATCACTTTGAGTTGGCTTTAGAGAGCAGATCATATCGAGTTCATGTAGAGAGCATCGATTGCAAGCCTTTTTTCACTCTAACATACTAAAATAGTAGAAAACTTTTACTTATTTTAGACTGCCGTGTTTCATATTGTGAATGAAGTTAACCGGACACCACTTTTACTGGTAACGAGACATTCCATCCTAGTCCAACAAGGTGACAACATATCTTTTGATATACGCTATTTATACGCTTATTTATACGCTTTTGGTTACTGGTAACAAAAAAAGTTACATTAGGTATTGTACTAAGAGACAAAAAGTTCTTCACAGAAGTTGCTTATGAAGAAAGAAAGGAAGAAATTTAAAATTAGCATGCAGTGTCAGAGGCGAGGAGAACACACAATCAGACAACAATTTGTGGTTTTGAAAAAATTCCAGATCGAAGCCTTTTCACAAGTTACAAAATAAGGTAAGTGAAGAAAATTTAAAATGCTTTAAACCCATTTCATTTTAAGCCAAGTCTACGCACTGATTTTGAGAATCATTTCGAAAAATCTCGATCAAAGCAGAGATGCTCCGGCTATTCTCTCTCTTTTTTTTAAATTGTTGATATCTGCAAAAGAACTAAAGTAACTGAATTATTCAACGGAAATCGTAAAAGAAAAGGAACGGAAGTCGTAAAGAAGTGCTCGTCATATTGCTTTAAGATGCGACAGCCGCCAGGCAAACCAACTAAGAATTAAGTGCCAAGTGTGATGTTAGACAACCACATACCACCGCCCTAATGATGGCGACCTAATGAAACATAGAGTGGCGATGTATATGGGTGGCTCAGGACCGTCCTAGTGGCGGACTTTGAGGGAGGCTTATGTTTAATAGTAGGCTTGTAATGGGCTGTAATGGCGATGATAATAAGGCATAAAAATTCACACAGAGCGTATACTTTACCCTCTCACAAGTTAAAGATGTTTTTTAATCGTATAAACAAAACAAAATCAAACTCTTATTTTTTTAAATAAATTTAATAATTGTATCTGTAGACTGTTTTGCATGTATATTTTATCTGTAGACTGTTATGCATGTATATTTTTCAGTGATTGTGTGTTAAACGGTTTGCTTTGTGAATCCTGATTATACCATCAAATTCATTTGCTCGTTAAAAGCGTGACTATTCTCAAATCCAACGACGCTTGGCAAACAGGGAGCGGTCGCTCGCGAAAAAGTCCTTTTAAAAATGTTGCGGCACGTACGGGAAGAAAGGCATCCATTACGGAAAAGTGCTAGTTGTTGATTTAGAGATTTAGATCAAGGCAAAAATTATTTTTTGCGTGGTATACACTGACCTTAAATAGTAGATTAAACATGTGCCAGTTTGTATGAAAACGTTTGGTTTATAAAGTTTATAAAATAGGCTTATCATAAAACAAAATTTTGATTTCTGTATGACATAATGTATAGACATATAAACATCATCTCATCTCATCGGTCTATCAGCTGTGTACTGCTTGATGTAGGTAGCAATCGCGACCTTCGACTAACGGATTTATGATCATAATAGTAGACATTCCACACCTATAAGATGCGAACCGTTGCCATAATTAGTTCAGTATTTAACATATAATGGGTGCATTTGGCAGAAAAAAGCGCTAGCAAGCGCTTACAAGCGCTGAAATAGTTTTCGGCCAGGACACGATTGCTACTTCATTAGCGCTGACACAATCCGCCATTTTGCTTATTTAATTTGTTTGTTTTGAAGTAGAGTTCATAAGTTGTTATGTGCAATATTAGGTTTAAGTAATATATTGACATGAATAAACACATACATGTTATTAAAAATTCATGATTGGTAAGTTTTTAATATGAATACTTTACAAAAATATATTTAAATTAGGTTAGGTTCCCCGGTTAAAACTGACATCGTGTCCTAGAGGAAAACAGCTACTTACGATTTGACAGCGCTTACCGCTTACGATCGCCATTTTGCTTACAAGCGCTTGCTAGCGCTTTTTTCTGCCAAACGCACCCAATATCTACAATAAACTATAAACAGTCTCATTTTTTATATAAGTGGAGACAAAGGAGCATGCGATTCACCAGATGTGACTACTGCCGCCCGTGAACAGCAACACCAGGGGAATTGCAGTTTTGTTGCCGGTATTTTAAGTATCATAGTAAGTATTGTGTCGACCCGAAAGAAAAACGTAATTATGTACCTTCATTTAAACAAAAAAGACAATTAAACTTTAATTAAAAAGTAAAAATAGTCGTTTAAGAACTAGAAAGAATAGCATATTTTTCTTATAATAGCTTCTGTACTCGATGTGAAGATATAGGTAGTGTATCGAAGAATACCTTCTTAAAACCCCGATCAAAAGCTATTAAGTAGAAATAATTTTATTCTTTTCATATACTAGGTAATTACACGAATGTCAGACGTTAATTTTATCGCGTTCAATTTAACTGATTTTACTTATTTTTAATTCCTGACGTTTTAGGTGCTTTAAAAGCACCTATACTTAAGGGAGGGACTGAGGTATTCACGTTCCGTTGTCGTAGTTAGCCCGAGCTACCTCCGGCTTTTGAATATTAAGTTTTGGTCCGATCTATGCAGTACGAGCTTGCATTATCTTGAAGTCTTGTAGTGGTATGCTTCTGTTTGGATTTAATTTTATGGATTATAGCAGCAGTCATCTTCTGTATTGAAACTTGAATGATATTTTATTTCAATAACTTTGCGAATCATCTGTACTAGGAATCGGTGTTCTTTTGCGAGAACTTGTGGTATATCAAATCTAATGTAATGGCGGAGATGATCCTGAACATGTTGACTGTAGACTTCCCGGTGTGTCGTTGCGTTTCATATAGCTGACGTGAATAATAAAATTAAATTCAAACCCAAATATACCACTGCAAGACTTCAAGATATTATAGCTCGCGCTGCGTAGATCATACCAAAAATCAATGTTCAAAAGCTGAAGGTAACCCGGCTAACTATGACATTAGGACATTAAATAACAGCCCATGACCATGGGTAATGTAGAACACCCGAAAAGTTGGAAGTTAAAAATAAGTATAATTTCAATTAAAATAAAAAAACACCCGAAACAAAAAGGACTGATGATCTTTAAATGCCTGAATAGATTTTCTTGAAACATAGCTAAGAACATTCTCGATTAAGCCACCTTTAAAACGAAAATATTAAATCAAAATCGGTTCATTATTTCAGGAGCTATGATGCCAAAGAGAGACACACACATACACAGATGCACACTACAAACGTATAACACCCCTCAGTTTTTATCGGGGGTCAAAAATTAATTGAATTAGATGCAATAAAATCTGTAAAATTAGTTTGTAGAGGATTCGAAGTTCCGAGGTAAAATAGACCTTCACCATATGCCGTCTGTTGAATGTTGGATGAAAATTATTTTTATTAAATGATGTATGACATAATATATCCGTAGGGTTGCCTATCAAAATATATTCATGGCTATAATTAATTTAAGTTTTTATAATTTTTTTTTCATATTTCACCGAGATGCTTGCCAAATGCAAAGTTCCAATGGAAAGCATACAACATACACAAATGCAATAGTTCGGTTGTCCCTAATACATGGTTAGCTTGTATAAACAGGTAAGTCGATATTCGCAATTGCACTCATCTCTTAACCAAATCCATAAACACTCACGCCTGTCCCCCAGAGAGGTAAGCAGGGACTACGGTCTTCCATTGGGCACGATCCTGACACACCTCTCTCGCCTCCTTTACATCCATATATCTAAGCATAAACGCTCATCGGTTAAGGGTACTCCTAATCTGGGCCATTTTCAATATATCGCTAAGTTGTTCGATGAATCTTGATCTAGGGCGTCCCTTCCCGACTCTACCGTTCACATCTGCAATATAAATTTGCTTTATCACTCTTACCTCGTTAATTTTTTCTATATGATCAAACCACCCCAGCACCACTAACCACTTGACGGATATATCAATATAAAGCTTCATTTTTAATACAGTGGTACAGGGATGCTTACGAAAAACCGTTCATAAATATTGGTTGCCAAGCGCTTAAGTTAAAAAATTGGAGCAAGCAAAGATGTCTCACAGAGAAGCGTAAATTTCACGCATTCTATCTTGGCCGGGCTGAGTTAAGTTGCGCGAGGCAACGTGGATATAGTTTTTTGGAACAAAATGGTGACAAGAGGAGTGGAAGGGTGAGCGTCATTCTTTCTACATGACCAAACCGCCGTAGCACCACTAACCACTTGACAGATATATCAATATAAAGGCAACTTCATTTTGAATACAGTGGTACATGCTTACGAAAAACCGTTCATTTATTTCTCTGTCACACACCTTCGCTTGCTCCAATTTCTTAAAAGCCTGGCAACAGTAATTCATAAACTGTTTTTCGTAAGCAACCCCGTTCTACAGTATTGGGAATGAAATTGCGTTCATATTGCTATTTCTGTGAAATGGTTAACAGATGAGTGCAATTACTAATATCAATTTACTTCTTTACACATGGCAGCCAGGTATTAGGGACCAGAAAAAGCTAGGCAACTCAACTATTGTATATTGTGTAAGTTGTATGCTTTCCATTGGAACTTCATTTGGCAAGAACTCGGCAAAATTTGAGAAAAAAAATAGTTTATAAAATTTTTTATCAATCATAGCCAACATATTTTTTTAGGCAACCTTTTTGATATAATACCGGACCACCCTTGAAGTGTAACCTGTTTAATGCAAAAAAAATTATTGATATCGATTTACAATTGGCAATGACATCGCGTAATATTACATACAAAAAACGTACAGTAGAATTGATTTTTTCTAAGAAAACCTTTTTAGAAGTCGGCTGAAAATTAAAAAACCCATTTATATATTATAGTAATTTACATAGATCAACTCCGAGGCCAAAAAATGTCCGTACTAGAATATAAGGGAAGGAGGAGGAAGGTTGGTGTCGGAACCCCTCACTTTTTTGTGCAGTACCTACAGGCCTGTCTCTGCGCTTTAGGCATGAATATACCTACGCTGCGCGGCCGCCTGAAAGAGGCTAATTCAGTGAAGTTGTCACTCGCGCGCCCGAGCCAGAGCCTTACGTTAACAATTTTTTTTTACAACAGTAAGTATTTAGGCACTTTGATATTTATTTTTGAGTTTTTATTCAAGTATGGCCACTCAAAAAGCCAAAAAGTACTGCATAGAAGGTGCTTAAATAACAATAAGAATGTCGACTTTTTATTCTTTACTGTTCCTTAGGATACCGAAAATTAAGATATTATTTATAGGTATATCTAGATAATTATTTGACAGCGACCCGAACACAGCTTCACAGTTATCGTTTTCTTTCTCGTGTAATGTAAATGACCTTAAATAATAGTTCAGTGTAAGTAGACCTCCCAATTCTAATTACTGCTAGCTAATGCAAGATCAGCATATTATACTGATTATTAGTTAAACATTTCGTCGATAAAATGTAGAAATAGTAGCACCTCCCATTGCCAATATTTCATTAATAATGCAATCACATATCGCATGTTTGTAAATAGCAAAAAAAAATGTTAAACATAAAATGGTAAGTATGTAAATTGTCTGAGTTTCAAAGACGTTCACGTTACAATCTTAATTTTTCTAGATGTTGCATATTAACCTTCCTCGCATTGAACACTAATGTTCTTATTATCAGCAAATTACTAGTACATGGCATACATTGCATAACATCTCGGTGTATTCTACTACCAACACTATTATCAAAGCATTCAATTTGTTTAACGTTATAACTAGATTTAAACTCGCAAGTTTGCTATCAGAGAGTGATCCTTCTGTTCTTGAACTATCATTTATTCTGTGGCACCTATTAAATTTAGTTAACTGCCTCATTGGCTTAGTGGTCGTCAGTGCAACTGCCCGTAATTTGTTCTCGGTTATGAATCTCGGGTCGAGTCAAAATCATAATTAGTTATTTGGTCAAGAAATTCATACTAGCAGTCCAGTGTCAGGAATATTGATCCTAGAGACTAGCTTTCTGACATCTGCTCAGGACAGGATTATAGTGCACGATACACTCGTGCACTATAAAACGCGAGCATATCCTGACTCTCATAGTCCGATGGGACGGCAACCCGACATGACCGGAGAGTAATCAGGCGCAGGACTAACGACTTTACATACTTTCTGAGAAATTCTTGATGGAAAAACCCAAAAGAAAATATTTGGAAAATCCAAAAGTGCTCACCTCACCCGATTATTATGTTAAAAATTAAAAGAGATGAAAATAGTGACGATAATTTTTACAGGAAAAGAAAAACAGAAAATCTGATCGATATTCATAAATAACATTTAAACGTTGTTGAGTTCAATAACAAAAATCAATAAGGATCCTCCTTAGAATATATGGAATCTTATTTAATACTATATATCTCTATATCGCACATACGGTGCTATAACGTCACTTATGCAATTTTTGTCAAATCTGAACTGAGTACGAGAAAATACATCTAATCTACCTCTTTTACTTGGTGCGTTATTGTCGCTTGTGTGTTACGCATACTTTTCGCGTAAGGACACTAGTGTCGTTATGATTTTGGCGCAAATCTGGATGCCACTGGGAGAAACAACGTTTCATTGGTCAATTACGCATGACCCCTCGCACAAGAAGCGGCCTCTTGGAGCTACAACGTTACTAAGGTAATTGTGACAATTTATTTTTATGTTTTTGGAGCAATAACTGCACTTACTTAGTTGTGAAGTTTGTATCTTCTAACAACAATTGACTCATGTGTAAGTAGTGACGTTGTTTCCCCAACCTTTATATTTTATGGTATAAAGTTAACGGTACATTAACAGTTGCGACAATATTGCTCCAGTATAGTAGGATTAACGTTTTCATTCTATACTAATTTTACATTTTTATGGTAATTGTTCCGACATGATAAATTGATTCCTTTAAGCAATCTAATAAGTAAATATTTTGTGGTAATTAAAAGTTATAATATCGATAAATCAGTCGATCATTTATTTTGTTATTATCATATTTTTGTTTACCTATTTGTTATTATTATGTAGATATTTTGTTTCTTTCAGAAAACGAACCAACGCAGCAAAAACCTTGTGCTACTTGCACTTTCAAATGGCAGCCTAAGCTCGGTTGAAGAGCAAGATTTAGCCAACGTTACAAGGATGCCATATTCCGAACAAAAATACATTGTCTCGTCATACAAATTCTGAGAGTCAAATAGCCCAGTAGAGCACCCCAGTAACTCTCCGTCTATTTTATTTGCCACGAATGGAAATACTGCGTAATTTTGTTATAGCTGTACGTGAGTCAGCAATATTTGGCGCATATTCTTCATCTTCCTCAGTTTCGTCTTCATTATCTTCATACTGCTGTTCTTATCCCTTATTGTCAGTTTCACTGTGTAATGCTAAGGTCTTTAATAAATCTTGTACACCAAGGCTCAAAATGTGAGCAAAGCACCGGAAATGTTGACTGTCTTAATCAAAGTGTGGCAGCTGTTTGTCTAATTCATACATAAATTTGGTATTTGCAGTTGCGTTGACTACGATACCATGTTATTCGTTGTCTGTATAATGAATATATATATATATATATATATATATATATATATATATATATATATATATATATATATATATATATATATATATATATATATATATATATATATATATATATATTGTCTATAGTGTTAAATATGTATTGTCATTTGTTTTTATAATCGACGAGACACATGATTTACTGTTTTATTTCAGTCTGAAAATAGCAGTGACAACATCACGACAGCTACAGTTGATTAGATGGTTAAAAAATATCTTCCCTTCTCATTTTTCGATGACGAAGCTACACAAGTATATTTTCGATCAATTTGCCCAAACATGGTGTTTCCTAAAAGGTCCACACTTAGAAGGAGGGTCAAAGAACGGTTTGAAGAGCTTCAATTGAATCTTAAGAAACGACTACAACAATTTTCATCTAAAATGTCATTTACCATTGATGGATGGACGTCAATTGCTGGTAGGAGTTACTTCGGGGTCACTATTCATTATACAGACAGCGAATAACATTTTATCGTAGTCGACAACCCAACTGCAAATACCAAATTTATGTAAGAATTAGACAAACAGCTGCCACACTTTGATTAAGACAATCAACATTTCCGGTGCTTTGCTCACATTTTGAACCTTGGTGTACAAGATTTATTAAAGACCTCAGCATTACACAGTGAAATTGACAATAAGGGACAAGAACAGCAGTATGAAGATAATGAAGACGAAACTGAGGAAGATGAAGAATATGCGCCAAATATTGCTGACTCACGTACATCTATAACAAAATTACGCAATATTTCCAGTAAAATAAAAAGAAGTGAGATATTGAAGAGGAAGTTTCAGTCTGCTTGTGAAGCAGCTGGCGTGCCATCAAATCTGAACCCCATACTCGACTGTCCAACGAGATGGAATTGTGATATGATTGATATGAATTTTAATTGAAAATTTTGAATTGAATGATATGATTGGATTTGGTTTAAAAGTGAGAACTGGCATTAACATATTGTGCACTTCTGTCATCGAATTGAATGATTTCAAATCACAGATAGTGAATGACAAATACTCGAAAAAATACACAAGTTTCTAATAAACTTTAAACTTCTATCAACGAAACTTGGTGAAGAAAAATATGTTACATTACCGCTAGTCATTGTACCATTCAATCTCTTGTTCGATAAAATTGAATCCATGGTAAAATAATTAGATGAGAAACCTAATCGATCCGAAGTGGATGAAAGGCTCATCCTGGGTTTTCAAGCAGCTCGAGACAAAATGCTTAAACATTATAAAAAGAGCAACTGGATTTATTGTACCTCTTTAATTTTAGACCCAAGGCATAAGACTCAGACTTTTGACATGACATTATGGGGGAAGCAAATTAAAACAGAAAGCCTGCGCAAATTTAATGAACTTTATAAAGAATATAAAAGTCTACACTCAGTGAATACATCTCTAGAATCACCAAGAAATGAAAAGAAAGTATGTGAACATGATGAAGATGAAGACGTAATAGACTTTGAGAAATTGTATGCATGTCCCTCGATGTCAGCTGGATCTGGATCTTTTCATCAAAGCTTAGTCATAGACGAGTTGGAGGAGTACCTAAGTAAACCCAGAGCCGCCAGTTCGGAAGACATTTTAGAGTGATGGAGGACGCATGAGACAGAATATCCGACTTTATCGAAGATGGCCCGTGACTTTCCTATATACCTGCAACTTCAGTACCTGCTGAGAGATTATTTTCTAAAGCATCATTAGTAATTAGAAAACATAGAAATAGGTTAAGTGATGAGTCAGCCAGATGGTTACTTTGTATTAATTCTTGGTCAAAAGAATTAATATACAGTAACAGTAATTTCAAAGCTGTTGTGTAATGTTATGTAATTTAATTTGTATTGTATTTTATTTTTTTATTTAAATAAATGGTAAACTGTATAATTCTTTTATTCCATTTCATATAAGGGTCTATCAATCTCTATCTATACAGATAATGTTCTTTATAATACAGTCAAGTTAATGTCATTAACTTGTTTTTTATATGTTTTGACTAAGTTTTAGCACATGTAAGCTTATTAAATGTAAACGTTTATTAAGAAACAGACTAACTCCCGTGGCCGTGAGACTTGGCAGACAGCTCAGTTGGTTAGAGCATCAGCACGGATCGCTTAGGTCGTGGGTTCAAACCCCACCCGGTATTAGTTGATTTTTCGAATTCCTCATTAAATGGTTAGACATTTATTAATTTGGTTGGTCTTTCTATGGCTATGTTAATTCAAGCTCAAAATGTGCCTACTCTGTTAAGTTGTTCTAAGATCTAAAGTAACGTTTAATAAATAACAATAGGCTAATAAGTAATTGCGAGACTTGTGAGACTCTTGCTGCAAGAACAAGACCAAGAACAAGACTGAGAGCGCAATACCAAGACCAAGAACAAGACCAGGTGTATTGACGCAAGACCAAGACCAAGACTGGCTAAGTCTCGTCTTGTTCTTGCATTTGGGCAACACTACCTAAAACTGAAAACTGGGAGGAAGTAAAAGCCACAATGAACAATATTTAACCAAAAAAATTACGCGGCAATAGAGGCAATCGAAGAATAGATGAAATTATCTTGAAGCAAGCTTACACTTCAAAAATACCAATTACAGGACGTAAAAAGCTTGATTTATTGCAATTACTGGAGACTAATCTCGTGCCAAGATGCTATGAAACTTTTTACAACGATTTCATTTAATTTTTATTCTACTTATATTCTACAAAATCACATTTATACTTGCAGGGAAAACAACTTTATTGTAACCGCAGTGTTAAAGACTCCCTGATTTTCCAGGGAATCTGGCAGTAATTTTAAGGTTAAGAGTGTTTACCAAATTGGTATGAACATAATGATAATTAGAATAAGAAAAAGAATTTGTATTTGATATTGTTGATTACTACGTAAATAGATTTAAATACGTATAAACGGTACAATGACTGTGATTAAAATGCCTAATTAATAGTAAAGTTCTATGGATAATTGACAACGTTGAAACTGATTAACCTGGAATCATAATAATTGTTTAACTTTTCTAAGATTGTTTACCAAATTTGTATTAGAATTAAGTAAAAGAATATGATACAGTTGATTATTGCGTAATTATATTTTTTAAATGCCAAACGCGATTGGTCACTGATTGAACACGAAACTTCGCCTAATTAATAGTGCGAAGATGACTTATTAAAGTCTGATTAATAGAAAAGTTATATGTAGCATTGATACATTTTGTTATACTCCTTTGCTACTATAATAAATATTTTTTTGAAATGTATGATTTCGTGTTTTACTTGTTTTGACATAATTGTCCGATTAATTGTTTTCTAGTGCCATACCGTCACTTCTACGAGGGTAGTAATATTTAAATGTTTATATTTTTCAATAGTATTTAGTGAGATGTTTGATTTTACTTTAAAATGGAGTTTAAAGTTGTGGTTTAAATATTAATTTTTATTTCCTTAGACAAGAAGAACTATATGCTGTAATAGGATGTTGAATTTTCAAACGCTTCTCTTGAAAAATTACATCATTTGCATAACTGACGCTGAGAAGACATCGACGCACAGACCAACGGACGGTAGTCCAATTATTTGTTCAATTACATTTTTGTTATGTAATCTAAAGTGAGTCAATTTAGAAAATAAAATATTTTTATAATTCAATGTCTGTAGTTATTGTAACGTTAATAATAATGTGGATTTGATGTCTAGATAAAAGTACAAGAACGATTTTGTAGCAAAATTCAGGTATGGCCAAAAATCGAGAGTCCAGCTTCGATTTAGACTCGACCAGGGAGATAGGAACCCGGGACCAAATGATCAGTAGTTGCGCTTACTACACTTCCAAAACAATTAAGGGCGCGGTAACCATATTAATAGAAATTTATATGGTTACCGCGAATTAGAATTAGAATATGGCTACCGCGCCCTGTACCCCGCACCTCGTCCCGCACGTCCCATAGTGACGCGCAATAATTACTTTCTGCGGTACAGTGTTGCCGTCGTTTCGTTATTAGGTTACTAATATTGAAGAAGAATCAAGATTTAAGTTATGAATACAGATTCATAGAACTTGAGAAACTAGAATATACAGTAAAAAAAATTTCACCACGTATGACAAATAATAAGGGTAGTTTTAGAAATTGATGTGTAATAATAATTAATTAGTTCGATGATATAATAATAATGAGTTATAAAAATAAACTAGAAACCGGTTTTGTGTAAAGTGATCTAGGTTAGCTTCTATCTTCATGGTAGAAACCTCACTTACATGAAGGCGGGATCAGATGTTGTGACGTCACACGGGCTTTTAGGCCGCCCCGCGGTAGTCGTTTATAAAACGTGTAATATCATCACAACACAACGAATGGACCGATTTCAATGATTCAAAAAGTATGTTGCTCGTATGAGTGTAAGGAACAACATTATATAGGTTTTGAATGGATTTTCTGACTTGTGCCTGATCCTCTTTCACGTACCTTTTTAACATGACATGCGTATTGGAATCAAAATTTCATATTATTTGAACTTAAAAAATAACGAGTGAATAGAAGGGGCATTAGGTAATTTTAAAATAAAAAATACTCATGTACATGTTTTAACCCAAAATACACACTTTCAGCAATGGTATATTTATTTTGGGAATTCAGTAGCGGCAACACTGCATCGGCGCAGTCGGATACTTGCTCTAAGCGTTGGTGTTTGTCTGTGCGGGATTTTTGTTATTAATTAGTTGTTTTTCGTTATCTTGTTACTTCTTGTTATTATTTGTTTTGAGTTTACTTTATCATTAATTGCTACTGTGTTGTGTGTATTTCGCAACCAAAACAAAAAAAGCTTCACGACGGCAGCGGCGGCCGACGTCTCGGGTACTAGTGAGGAGAACACCATGCTAGTTACGAAGCTAGAACATATTATTATACTGGTGATTATATTCTCAATATCTCACAAAGGGTAAAAAAGAACAATCCGTGGGTCAGAAAGGACCATCATATTAAGAATATTTCATTTTTTTGAGGAAGAAAAGTTAAGAGGAATCACTATTCCAATAACAGCAGTAGACAAACGAGTGTGTGCTGCTACAGGTGTAAGTCGACGCACACTGACCAGAATTAAACGTGAAGAGGAAAATGAGATTGCCAAACGAAGAAGACTTGAAGTTGAAAGTGAACCGCAACCGAGTACTTCAAGCGAAGCCCCAACAGAGTCAGTAAAACTGTCTACTCCAGGAAAAAAGCGAATACAAAAGAAAAAGTTGGAGATTGATGACTTTTGCTATCAAAACCAAAATTGAATCCTTTTATACCGTTCACAAAGAAGTGCCAACATTGAAAAAACTATTAGTGGCTGTCAAAAGAGACCTTAATTTTCCTGGTCAACGGGAGACTCTACGAAAAATTTTGACTGAACAGTTAGGCTTCCGATTTAAGAAATGTGCCAGTAAGCGAGATGTATTAATCGAAAGACCAGAGATAGCAGCGTGGCGTGCTCGCTATTTACGGCGGTTAAAAGAAAATGATGATTTGGGTACAGACAAAAAACCAGTTATTTTCACAGATGAAACCTGGATACACTCGAATTATACTGTAAATAAGTGCTGGCAAAGTCAAACTGTCCCAGGCCTAAGAAAAAAGGCTAGCGCTAGTGCAGGCCAGCGCTGGATAGTAGTTCACGCAGGTAGGAACAACTTTCCTTTTTTTCTTTCGTTTTTAGTACCTATTGTTTTCTTACTTTTCTTAGTACTGATTATCACCTATCACTTTTCGATTGCGATAAGGATAAAAAATATTCCTGAGGTGTGAGCTATTATTGACTTTATATTAAACAAAAATCTCTCAGCAGGAATATTGTTTATCTAATCGTCGTGTCAGCCGCAAGACGTCCACTGCTGGACATAGGCCTCCCCCAAAGATTAACGGTCCTGCGTAGCCCGCATCCAGCAGTTTATCTAATATAATATTATAAATGTCAACGTCAATTTGATTGTTTTTGTATCCTGCTATCATTACAAAGACATTGTATAATATTGTTGCGTGAATAAGTCAACTGGCGCCATCTAGTGTCAGGAACGAGAGCGAGGGGAGCTTTGCAGAAAATGACATCACAAATCTTTCAACCGACAGCGCCATCCGAAGAACTAAGTTTCTAGAAAATCTACACTCGAACACTCGTCGCTTTGCGCGCATTTACTTGAATATTCCGGGTGCTTCATTGCTAATTTATATAAATAGGCGCTGCAAGATGCGATCGGGGCAGTATTGGATTTGGCGAGATTAGCGAAGCTTCGGAGCGGAATAAAGTGAATTAGTGTGTTTAATTATTAGTGTTTTAAGCTTTAATTTGTGTAAAGTAAATTAAAGGGTTAATTTAGGTAATTTTATCGGCATTTTTTATTGTCACGAACCTCAAGCTCGTAACAATATTATGACACATACATCAACAGACATAGCAGAGGAAATATAATGTGAAATAAGTTGTAATTTTTTATTTCAGGAGGAGAGATTGGGTTTGTCGAAGGTGCACATTTGTTATATAAATGCAAAAGCTCAAAAGGAGATTATCATGATGAGATGGACAGCAATAACTACATAAAATGGTTAAGTGAAAAATTGATCCCAAATTTGCCACCCAACAGTATTGTAGTTATTGACAATGCTCCATATCATAGCAAACAATTAAATAAGCCTCCCTCAATGGCGTCTCGCAAGGAAGAAGTGCAAAACTGGTTGTCTTCAAAAAATATTGCGTTCGATGCCCGCATGACAAAGCCAGAGTTGTATTACTTGATAATTCGAAACAGCCCAGAAAAAGAATATTTAGTAGACAAACTTTTGAGGGAAAGCGGCCACGAAGTTCTCAGACTGCTGCCGTACCAGTGTGATCTAAACCCTATTGAGTATATTTGGAACATAATGAAACAAAGGATCGCCGACAAAAATGTGGAACAGTCAGAAAGACTTATCGAATCTTTAACCAAGGAGGCCATACAGTCAATTACGCAAACTGATTGGAAAAAGCAAATTAACCATTAAGACCGGTTACGGCAGAAATACTGGGAGAAACAAGGACTACAAGACGCCAGAGAACTAATAATAAATATAAACGATGGCGACAGTGATGATGATACATCAGATTTTGAAAGAATTCCGGGGATTGAAGAATTGAAGTCAGATACTGATTCAGAATAAGTACTGTAACGCATCAGCTGGGCGCTTCAAGAGCACTTTTAAAACCTTGACCCGTTATCTGTAGTCACTTTTCTGTCGTTTATTAAATTCATTAAAATTATTAATAATAAACATAAATTGTGTGTCTAATAAGTACCTCCGATCTAAAAAATCCTTAAATCAATTTACCTAATAGGCATTGCTGACCTAATTTCAGAATTTTCTTTCCCCAAAATTTCTGAAATTCTAAATAAAACAAGAACGACTTCTTATCACCCGCAATCTGATGGAATGGTGGAACGATTTAATCAGACATTGGAGAGGTACCTAGCAAAAGTTGTAGACAATCGGCAACGAGATTGGGACAAGCACATACAACCGTTTTTGTTGTCATATCGAAGTTCTGTTCACGAAAGTACAGCAGTGACACCAGCTTTTGCAAACTTTGGAAGAGAATTATGGCTGCCTGCAGACCACCGGGATACCACCTGATGCCCCACGCAGTATAACCGATTATGCAAATGACTTGCGGAACAAAATGAATGACATTTATTAGCACGTCCGACAATCGGGCCAGCAAATGTCTGAGAAAATGAAAACCCGGTACGACCGCAAAATGAACAATAAAAATTGCCTATAAAATTACCTAAATGAACACTTTAATTTACTTTACACAAATTAAAACTTTTAGACGTGGTAGAGCCATGCTGCAGTTATATTAGTAGTATAGTTGTAGCACGAATGGGTTGGCTCGACCGGGGAAGGACCACGCTCTCACAGAATACCAGCGTGAAATAGTAGCTTAATGCTGCTGTATTTCGTATGGTGAGTGTAGAGAACCGGAGACCCTTTTTACTGGAAACGAGGCATTCCATCTTAGTCCTCACGGGTGACAACGCATCTGCATTTTGATTCGTAATCGAGGATAGATGTAGATGTATATGGACCACAGCAACCACTTACCATCAGGTGGACTGTGTGCTCGTTTGTCACCCTATCCTATAAAAAAAAATTAAAACTTAAAACACTAATAATTAAACACACTAATTCACTTAATTCCGCTCCGAAGCTTCGCTTGTGTCGCCGAGTTCAACTCTGCCCCAATCGCATCTTGCAGTGCCTATTTATTTAAATTAGCAAAGAAGCATCCCGAACATTCAAGCAAATGCGCGCAAAGGGACGAGTGTGCGAGTGCAGACTTTCCAGAAACTTAGTTCTTCGGATGGCGCTGTCGGTTGAGGGATTTGTGATGTCATTCTCTGCAAAGCTCCCCTCGCTCTCGTTCCTGACACTAGATGGCGCTAGTTGTGTCGTCGACTTGAGCGCGTAACAATACCATAAGTATCGTAATGACTGAAAATAACCATTCATTTATTTTCGTTTTAGTGGTCGATACATAACACTATGATGCAGTTAAATTCACAAACGTAGCTATTGTAATTAATTAAAATAAATAACTACGAGTAGTATATACTAGTACTCATAATATGTATCACCTGGTAATATACAGATGAAAGTGTTCCCCTCACTAGTCCTCAAGCCGCCATGTTCAGAATGCGCCTAATTAGCCTATAAAAAGCTAAAAATATACAATACAATGATACTCTATGATACTCAATATATCATTGGCCTCATTAACAGTGCAATGTGAACAATTTATTAAAACTAAATCGAGGATTCTCCCCATTTTATTTAAGTTATTATACTCATATAATTTAAACTACTACACTCGTATATTAAAATTCTTTTATATTCTTTATTTATTGTATTTTGTGTCGTTAGTAATCGTTCTTACAGTTTGATATGTTTGATATTAAACTAGATTATAATATATTACCAATTTTTTTCAGAATTCTAGTATACATATCAATACCTTTAAGAAAAGTAACCATATTTAAATACTCATCAGCGGCATGCATAAGAGAGACAGTGTGGGGTCTGTAAGCAAATCCGATAGCAGGATATTCTCGATTCCTAAGGAAAAGCATGTCAGATGTAGCTGGAGACACGATTGGAACGATCTTCATATCCCTGAAAAAATATTTCGTAAATATTAAGTTTTTGGGTTTTTTTATGATTTTCCCCGGATTAGACCCGGCCAAATTATTTACGACTGTGAACCAAAAACAAAATTGGAATACAAATAGATATATTTATATCGCAATATTGTTTACTGTAACTTTAACATAAATGGTAATGTATGTTAAAGTTACAGTCTGTATACGTTTCGCTGCTGGACTTGTGTTCTCTCATTCGTCAATAGCTACGGCACATGGTGCAATTGAAAATTCCATTGAATTGCTTTAAGTGGCAGTCTGTTTGGGTAGGTACCTTCTTACCCATTTTTGTCGCCAGATATTAATGCTTGCTCTTCTCTCCTGTGTTTCACTCAGACCTCTGAAGGGAATGAAATAGAGAGCCGATGTAATTACAGGCTGTGAAGCTTGCTTCTCGGAGGTGTCAACGCTCATGTAGCTATGCTTTCTTTGTTTGATGTTAGTTGCGGGTGACCATGGACTGCAGTAGCTACTAACCATCTGGTGGACCGTAAGTTCGTTTGACTCTTTAGTGGTATAAAAAATAGAATTATCACATTTTATTCAAATATTCTTACCTGTTCTTTATAGGGATCTCATCTTTCAGATTCGGTAATAGTATTTGTTGTTCGTAAGGGTTTTAAATTTAAATTTAAATGTTTTAATTTGGCTTTGTAGCGTGACAGTACGAGTACCGTCATAAAGAAAATTGCTAGAATAATAAACACTGATACATCAGTCATGCTTACGCTTTTCCATTTAATAGTTAGTCGGATTTTGAGATCTTGGCATTTCTAACATATATTAATATTGAAAGAAGACTTATATCTACTGTCCTATCTATTTACTGTCCCATTACTAGACTATCTATCTACTGTCCCATTACCGTAACAGCATGAAAGACAATCGTGTTGTACCTAAGGATGTGTGACGTTAACGATCTTTAAATATATCGACGCTTAATAATACTGAAAATTCTATTATAAAGAAATTCTCGTGCTAAAAGACCTTAAAATTAAAGATTAATAATTCAAGAAATAACTTACATCTCTCTTACAGCGTCAACTACAGCCACCCAATAAGGATTTGAGTCATCTAGTATAGTCGCTTTTGATACATCCAATTTACGAATGAAGGATAATTCAGTTTCATTCCCCACTTGCGCAATCCATGATTGTATCTAAAAAGTTACAAATTATACCTACTTATTTGCATCTTATACTTTTCTACCTCTAAACAGATAAAAATACATTAACAACACACAACAAAAACTATTTAGTTTTTAACTATCACCTGGATCATTTGTGTAAAATATTTCTTAAAACGCTAGCTCTAATAATATTGTGTATGCACTAATTGTATTTAAAATATTAAAAAGATAGGCTTTCGTGGCTTGGCGTATTATGGCCGCAATACCTAAAAGGGTTCGGTTCGAGCTCGACCGGGTAAGAACCGCGCTTGCACAGAATACCAACGTGAAACAACAACATAATGCTGCAGTGTTTTGTAAAGGGAATAACGAGAAACGGTATCCAGTCCTTTCTACTGGTAACGAGGCGCTCCATCTTGGTCCTCAGGGGTGAATAATTTATGCGGGCGGACGTGGCCCGCCTGACGTCTGCCATGGAGACTCTCCAGAAGGAGAACGAGAAGCTCCGCGCAGACCTGGCCAGTCTACGTGAGCCTGCCTCTCGCGCGGCGCCCCAGACGCAGCGCCCAAGCCAGCCCGTGCCGGTGGAGAACCAGGTTCTGAACCTGGTCCGGCAGGAGCTGGCTGCCTTCCAGCACCGGTTCTCCGTGCTGGAGGGCATCGTCCTGCGCCCCCCCTAGGGGCAAACAAGACGGCGGCGAGGCCGGCAACGGTCTCGTACGCGGCGGCCACGGCTGCCGCATCCAGGCCGGGGCCATCCAGCCAGCCCTCGGACGGGACTGCAGTTGCCCCTCCCCCCCTGAAAAGCCGGCTCCGGCAAATCCGGTACCGGCTGAACCGGCTCCGGCTAAGCCGGCTACGGGAAAGAGAGGCAAGACGAAGGCGAAAAAGGGCAAGGCGGCAGCACAGGTGGTGGCTGCACCAGCCCTAGTGCCTGCGGCGAATGTGCCAGCGCCAGCGGCAAGCCAGCTGCCGCCGCCATCACCGCCCTCCCAGCTCCTTACACCTCCCGCGGCTGAAGCCGGTTGGCAGGTGGTCGGGGATAAGAAGAAGGGGAAGAAGGCAGCCAAAAAGGCCAAAAAGCAGGAGCGGCAGCGCCAGTTCAGGGCGCGCAAGATCGCGGCTAGGCTCCGCGCCCCGAAGACCGCAGCTGTAGTGATTACACTACAGCCGGATGCGGAAAAGAAGGGCGTTACCTACCGTGATCTGCTCGCGAAGGCGAAGGAGGCAGTGGATCTCGGGGAGCTCGGGATCATCGGGGGCCTCCGGCTCAAAGTCACCCAGACGGGGGCCCGTATGCTGGAGGTCCCCGGGGAATGCAGTGGTGCGACCGCGGACGCTCTGGCTGCGAAGCTCAGAGCATCTCTGGACGCGGACGAGGCCCGGTTGTCCAGGCCCGTCAGATGCGCAGACCCGCGCATCATGGGTCTGGACGACTCGGTATCGGAGGAGGAGTTGGTGGCCGCCGTCGCCAGGTCCGGGGGGTGCACTACTGACCAGGTTAGGTCAGGCGCCATACGCCCGGACCAACAGAGCATGCATGCCGCCACAGTGTGCTGCCCTGTTACGGCGGCCAAAACCATAGTGGAGGGCCGAAGGCTTCTGGTGGGCTGGGTCTCAGCGCAGGTTAAGCTGCTGGAGCCCAGACCTCTGAGGTGCTATCGTTGTCTCGTGGGGCACCACGTATCAGTGAGATGCGCCTCGGAGGTTGACCGCAGTGGCCTTTGCTTCCGCTGCTGTCAGCCCGGACACATATCGGCGACCTGCTGTGCCACGCCGCACTGTGATGCATGTGCGGCGACCGGCAAGCCAGCCGATCACTGGGCCGGAAGCAAGGCCTGCGTGCCACCCGCCAAGGCCAAGGCCGTGGGGAGGGAAGGGGCCTCCGCCGCCACCGCCTCTGTGGCCTCCGCCGCAGCCGCAACTGCCGCCGCCACCGCTGTCACTGTCGCCGCCGCCACCACCGTGACACCGACGCCCACAGTGGGGCCCCCCGTGGAGGAAGCTGAAATGGAATGCCTATAACGGCCCCATTAAGCTTCCTCCAGGCGAATATCAACCACTGCGCCTGCGCTCAGGATCTGTTGCTCCAGAGCATAGCGCAGTGGTCGATTAACATCGCTGTGGTCGCTAAGCCGTATTTTGTCTGGCCTAGGGAGGACTGGGTGGCGGACCTTAACGGCTCAGTGGCCATCATCTCTTCGGCCGCCGCCGGTACCCCGACCCTTGAAGGTGTCAGGAGGGGTCAGGGGTGCGTAGCAGCACGGTTCGGGGAGTTCGTCGTTGTGGGGGTGTACTTCTCCCCGAACCGATCCCTCGCCGAGCTCCACAACTCTCTTGCAGAGCTGAAAGCAGACGTCGTCGGAAGTTATCCCCTCCCCGTACTTGTCCTCGGGGACTTCAATGACAAGAACTTGGCTTGGGGTTCTCGTCGTACAGATGTGCGGGGTAGAATGGTGGAAGACTGGGCTCTGGAGACAGGCCTGGTCGTCCTAAATCGGGGTTCTGTCCCCACGTGTGTGCGGATGCGGGGCGAGTCGGTGGGGGACATCTCGTTCGCTAGCCACGCTCTGTCGCCGCGTGCCATTGACTGGCGTATCATGGAGGGGGTGGAGACCTACTCCGACCACCGGTACATCCGGTTTGACGTCTCCACCCAGCCCTCGAGCACGCCAGTCCAACAGGCCCCGAGTGGTCCGCGTTGGGCGCTGAAGCAGCTGGACCGGGAGCTCCTCCTGGAAGCCTCGATCGTGCAGGCCTGGGTGTCATCCCCGGACAGGCCTGCCGATGTCAATGATGAGGCATGGTGGTTCCAGGAGGCCATGTCCGAGATATGTGACGTGGCAATGCCCCGCGTCCGGCCAGGAAGCGCCCGGCGTCAGGTGTATTGGTGGTCACGTGAGCTGACGTCTCTGCGCGAGGCGTGTGTCGCTGCGCGGCACCTGTACGCCAGGCATCGCAGGCTCCACATTCGTCCACCGAACACGGCAGCCATTGAGGCAGAGCTGTACGTGGGATACAGAGCGGCGAAGACCGCCCTCCGGGAGGCTGTCCTGCGGGCCCGGGATCGGGCCCGTGAGGAGATGCTGGAGACTCTCGACAGAGATCCGTGGGGGCGCCCTTACAAGATGGTGCGGGATAAACTCCGCACCTGCCCCCCCCCCCCCCCGCTGACGCAGAGTCTCAGGCCCCAGCTCGTTGAGGACTTGGTGAGCGCTCTGTTCCCTGCGCAGGGGAACATCCGCCCCCGCCTATCCGTCCTGTGGTCCGTCGTCGTCCTATCCTATCCGTCGTCATCGCGGAAGGGACCGGGGTAGACCTGAGAGAGGCGGTACGTAGGCTCAAGGCTAGGAATACCGCCCCAGGACCCGATGGCTTGCCTGGCAAAGCCTGGGTCCTGGCCTCGGAGGCTATCGGGCCCCGACTGGAGGGGCTCCTAAGCGCTTGCTTGGAGAGAGGCCAATTCCCGCTTCGTTGGAAGACGGGGAAGCTGGTCCTCATTCAGAAGCCGGGCGCCCTGCGGACTCTCCGTCCGCATACCGGCCCGTGGTGCTGCTCGACGAGGTGGGCAAGCTCTTTGAAAGAGTCATTGCAAACCGCCTCGCCGAGCACCTTGGGGGGACGGGGCCGGATCTTGCGGAACACCAGTTTGGTTTCCGCAAGAGGCGCTCTACGGTGGACGCCATCATGCGCGTGAGAGCCCTCACGACGGGGGATGCAGTGGCCTGAGGGGGGGTTGTCTTGGCGGTGTCTCTCGACATCGCCAACGCATTCAACTCCATGCCCTGGAGCTGCATTAGGGAGGCACTCCGGTATCACCGGGTGCCGACCTATCTCCGTCGTATAGTCGGGGACTATCTGACGGACAGGGCCGTCATCAATCCCGGTCGCAACGGTGAGTGGAACCGGCGAGAGATGTCGTGCGGTGTCCCACAGGGTTCGGTTCTGGGGCCACCTCTGTGGAACATCGGTTACGACTGGGTGCTGCGCGCCGACCTCCCTACCGGCGTCAGCGTAGTTTGCTACGCTGACGACACGCTGGTACTGGCACAAGGGGGGTCGTACGAGGCGGCGGCGGAAACTATGACACGCGGGGTTGCGATAGTCGTTGAGAGGATTCGGCAACTGGGTCTCGAGGTGGCTCTGCACAAGTCCGAGGCCATGCACTTCCATGGTCCTCGGAACAGGCCACTACCGGGATCCTCAGTGATGGTAGGAGGGGTATCCATCGGCGTCGAGTCGACGCTGAAGTACCTAGGACTCGTCCTCGACGGCCGATGGACTTCATTGAGCACTTCCGACGTTTGGCTCCCAAACTGGAACGGACCGGGGCTGCCTTCAGGCGGCTCCTGCCGAACCTGGGGGGGCCAAACGCCTCCTGCCGGAGGCTCTACGCGGGAATCGTGCGATCCATGGCCCTTTATGGGGCCCCGGTGTGGGCGCGTGGTTTGGCGCGGCTTGCCGTCCACCACCTGAACGCGCCCCAAAGGGTGGTTGCCGTGAAAATAGTTCGCGGCTACCGCACGATCTCCTGCGAGGCGGCGAGCCTCCTTGCCGGATTGCCGCCATGGGATCTGGAGGCGATAGTCCTTGCGCGCCTGCACGAATGGCGCGCGGAGGCACTATGCAGGGGGGAAACCCCGCTGCCGCGGCAAGTTGCCGCGCAGCGGACAGACTTCCGGCACGATCTCACGGCGACATGGAGAGAGCGACTGTCGCAACCCCGTGATGGGCACGCCACTATAGCGGCGATAAGACCCCTCTTTGAGGAGTGGCTTGAGAGACGCCACGGCATCCTCACCTTCCACCTGACGCAGGTCCTCACCGGACACGGTGTGTTCGGGAGGTTCGGGAGGAGGAAACGCCCGGGTGCTCCCACAGCGAAGATGGACCGGAGGACACGGTGGAACACACCGTGGAGGTGTGCCCTGCTTGGGCGGAGCACCGCCGTGTCCTCGTAGCGGCGATAGGCGGCGGCGACCTCTCGCGTCCGGCCCTGGTCGAAGCTATGGTCCGGAGCGAGACGAAATGGGATGCCGTCACCACCTTCTGCGAAGCAGTGATGCTAGCGAAGGAGGTGGCGGAGCGGGAGAAGGAGAGAGCAGCAGCTTTCCTCCCCGGCCGCCGCGGGAGACGCCCCGGGCGTCGGGGGTTACGTCGTGGCCCCCGGCCACCGTAGGCGCGGGCCTTTGGACGGCGAGCAATGGGTAGCTCGCCGTCCGTCCGTCTAACGACGACAGGCCGTGTCGACGGCACGTTTTGTTCCACGCGCGCCTCAAAGAGCTGTCAGCAGCGTGAAGGGGCCCGCAAGGGCCGACGCCTGCCAGGGCTGCGGGCTGTTCGAAAGAGATACCGTGGCTCCGGAACGTAAGGGCACTGAAGGAACACGGATGGTTTTTAGTCAGTAAAAGTCTGACACTCCCTTACGCTCCACCCAGAGCGAAAGGCGTCATTAGATGATTTTCCACCCGCAAAAAAAAAGGGGTGAATAATTTGATTTTTAATAGAGGATAGATGTAGGCAACTATGGGCCACAGCATCTACTTCCCAGTGAGATGAACTGTATAGGTGTGTCTATATACAAAGTATTATGCAATAAAATTAATTTTAATTAAATTATATATAATTAAAATAAATATAATTAATCACTGATATTATAATGCGAGGTGATTCCGTGCAGCACTTACTTCATGCATTATATATACAATTGTTATAATTAATTGACTGCATTTGAAATTGAAAATTAAAGAGGTATCATCAGCAAATAATACTATATCGTGATTGTCCTCTACAGGATAAGGTAATTCATTATAGATTAAGAACAGGAACGGGCCCAGATGCGTGCCCCGAGGAAACCCATTGATACCGTTGCGCGCCACAGTTAATGCCGGTAAAGGCCACTAGCGCCATCTAGTATCGAGTAATAGGCATTAAGAGAGCTTTCTAGAAAATGCCATGCTAGACCTTTCCACCTCCAGCGCCATCTAGTATAGAGTGGCAGAACTAGGAGAGAACTTTCTACACTTAGTCGGTTGGTACCGGTATATGCTCGAACATTCGGGATGTTTCAGTGGAAAAGGCCCGAATAAAGGCGTTAGGGACCGCGACTGAGGCAGTATTGAATTCGGGACACAAGCGATGACTTGGGATTGAAATAAAGTGAACTAAAGTGTTAAGTGTTATTAATTATTAGTGTGTTTTAAGTTTTAATTGGTGTTCGGTAATTAAAGTGTCAATTTTAGTAATTCAGTCGGTAGTTTTTATTGTCACGAACCCTAAGCACGTAACAATACTATATGATCCAGAAACACCTTTACCATTGATAACGACTTTTTGATTTCTGTTACTAAAATATGAAATAATAAGGCTAAGTGCAAAATTTATGACGCCGTAATGTTGTAGTTTCATGATTAATGTCTCATATGAACACAATCGAAAGCTTTGGAAAGATCAAAAAAAATACCTAAGACATCTTGTAAATTTGTCCAGGCATTAAAAATATATTTCATAATCTCAACACCGGCGTCAGTCGTCGAACAACAAAAAATTAATTTTTAAGTACATTATTTACATTAAAAAAATCAACAATTTTTAGAAAAAAGTTTCAGAATTTCTCTGAGAGTTGGCAGTACAGAAACAGTTTATTAGCGGAGTTCAATGTACTACCATATTTAAATAAAGGTATTACTTTACTATGTTATTAAATCAGGAAGTACACCAGATTTGTTACAAGTATTAAAGATAATAGCAAGATGAGGTGCAATTTGCATTTTTATACGTGGTAGAGCCATGCTACATTAGTTGATGCTATATTAGTAGTATAGTTGTAGCACGAATGGGTCGGCTCGACCGGGGAAGGACCACGCTCTCACAGAATACCAGCGTGAAATAGTAGCTTAATGCTGCTGTATTTCGTATGGTGAGAGTAGAGAACCGGAGACCCTTTTTACTGGAAACGAGGCATTCCATCTTAGTCCTCACGGATGACAACGCATCTGCATTTTGATTCGTAATCGAGGATAGATGTAGATGTCTATGGGCCACAGTAACCACTTACCATCAGGTGGACTGTGTGCTCGTTTGTCACCCTATCCTATATAAAAAAAAAAATTAAATCTTTTACTCATTTTTTTATAGGATAATTATTGATAATGATGCCAATCTGTAGGATTTGATTTCGACTTATAAATTTTGCACTATCATCGGTCAGTCACTAAAACCTAGTTGCTTAGTCAACAGAGTCCAGCGCGTGCATGTTAATTTTATAAAATTCTGCATACCAAAGCTTCCACTTCATGAACCTCAGCTGTAACTGCTAGTCTCATATCAATAACTACGGTGACTTTACTGGGTATGATATTCGGAGCGACTCCTCCCTGAAAATAATTTAAAAACGGGTGGTAATAATATAAACGTATGATTTCTTTTTTTTTGGTAACGAAAATAATATTCTTTTATTATGAGTATATGATTATAAACTTCGTTTAAAAATCTAAATACCCACCGGATTCCATTTATTTTCAAATAAGGCAAAATACTCTATTTTAAGACGGCTCCAAGGCGCAATGGCTTAGTAATGAAATGCAGCGCTGAGGGCCGGGTTTTCACCTGGGGTTACACGCCTATACAAATATAGACTACAAATAATTGTTTCGGGTCTGAATGTTTGTCCTTGTGCAAATTATGCTTGTATACTGCGTTCACGATATAGGGAATATCCTAGCGTTTTTAAAAAAGAATAAAAAAATGTTGTAAAAGGAAAGTTAAAACCTCAAACTGAAGAGCATATCTTATGTCGTACAGTCTTGGCGGCACAACTACAAACTCTTGTTTGCAAGTGAATTGGTAGATAGAGTTTGGTCTGTGTAGTCGAGGACGTAAATAACGCGGACAATTGTTGATCTTCTTACGAGCCCATGGAAAATTAGATATATTACAAATTGCTTCTGTCGTGTTCAATGCACTTTCGGAAATACGAAGGAGAAATCTTGTGGACTGTAAGTATGGGGTGCGGGCTTAGAACGTGATTCGGAGAGTCTTCCGTCATCTACTGCAGGTACTGTTTATCGCTTGAATATATTTTGAAAAGCTTTAAGTTGTACGGGTAAATTTAACGACTGACGGAAGCTTCGATTTGACTAAGACAAAAATTTATTGATGCAACCGAATCACAATCAACCTTATTCGGCCCTTTAGAATAATTTTTTGGTATAGCAATATTCGGAAAATGCCCCAAATAATTTGAATAAAGAATATCGCCTTAAAATGCAAACATTCATTTATAAATTATATAAAGCGGGTAGCTTTGCAGCGTCTCTCTAAGAAGCCCTAACAGGTTAATGAGAATTACCACGTCGTGTTGCATTGCAGCATCGTGCTAGTTGGCTACGTAACTATTTATCATTTCTTGTGATAGCCTGACACTTTTTTGTCTATAGTATGTTTTAGCATCGAGTGTTATCATCCACCGCGCCGCTCCGCAATAAAGCCGTTTTGTATTGTAACACCGTACCGTGAATCGTAGCGACGCGATGCGATAACGACCTGTCTTACGCCCGTGATTATTTCTGCGGGCTGCCGCCGTGTATGGCGCTATAGGTCGGTCGATTGGGATAGGATGCTGTTTTTTTGCATCCTATCTTTGAGGGCAGGTTGCTTTCCCAAGGTTGCTGCTGATTCCGTCGCTGATGTAGGTAGTAATTTAGGGTATGAAACTTTTTATTCAATCTTATGTGGTACCCATCGGAGCCAGATCCCAGGCATAGTTTAGTTGCTCACATAAAATAGAATCACGTCATAAGCAGGAGTGGATGTAAACACCAGATCCTTCAAAAGAGTCATTGCCAAGGCAAAGTCAGAGCACATTGGCAGAATTGGCAAGAAACTAGTTCGACTTCCTTCAGGAACACTTGCATTCTGGTCTCTCACTAAGGTTGTCCAAAGGAACTTCTGTCAGCTATCTCTCCTATCTCTGAACAGGGAGAAGGCTCAGATTTACGCGTTTATCGCTAAAAAAAACTCCTTAGTCGTATCTCTTCAATTTTATTTTCACTTTTCATTATCTGTAATATTTCCACGCGGAGTGCTCTGAGGAATTGTTTGGATTGATTCCAGCCGAAACTCTTGATACCATCTACACCATCTGGATGCTTGGCAGCTCACCACTGTGCGAGTGAAGAGTTTTTTACCTCGTACGCCGTGTTTGTAGAATCACTTGCCACAGGTGATTTTACTGAACCGATACGACTTAGAGGCCTTCAAAAAAAGGGCTTGCTCTTATCTAAAAAAAAATAACGCACCTGCCTATTCCCCTGATGTTGTAATTCATGGGCGGCGGTAGTCATTTACATAACAAGTTACTTAAAATTTATCTACGTATTTATGATAGGTATATACCTACCATAAATACTTAATACAATATAAAAAGGTAACTCACTTTGATAATATTTATATTAAAGGTAGTGTAGGATCCAAAATAATTAAAATCTTTCGAAACCATAATTTTCTTCTGTTGCTCCCTGAATCCCGATGTGATATCCATTAACTGTTGTACCTACAAGAAAAAGGAAAGAATTATTATACAAAGTATTTAATTTACATACAAATTATTTATTATACATTTTTTTAAGCTGGTAATTTATTGGCCTACGTATGAAAGTGTTTAAAATAATTTTAGCTCCGACCTTAGAAGCTATTTTGAGGAAATTATTCTGTAACTTTTGATTATTTGAAGTCGGCTTTCACTTTTAAAAGTTTATTTTTGCCCTTTCAGTCAAGAGAGTTGAGAGTGAAAATGATATGAAAAGAATAATGACTTGAAGAGACATGTCACGAGCAGTTGCGGCACATTTACGTGCGACAGTCCGGGGACTATGTTGACGGCCATTTCCTTCATCCACATACCAAATAGTGGTCGAGATGTCACCCGAGGAGGTTCGGAATTATTTATTACAAAAGGAAAAGTCATTAGGCTTGGTAAGCAGACTTCGAATGTGTGACGGCTCATTCGAAAATTTAACAAGTATGCCTACCACCGATTTCAAAATACTTTTAAGTATGCTTGGGCCATCCATTACCAAGCAACACACATGCAGGTATTATCGAGTTAACATCTAGATTAAATTTCTCGGAGTATTTCCGAACTGAATTTTAGAGTTTATGGAATTAAGAACATCTTAATTCCATAAACTCCAAAATTCAGTTCACTATGGAGTTAGAGGCAAATAGGTAATTCCTTAACTTTCCTAGATGTGTTAGTTTTCTGAAATCCTAACAACACTATAGTTCACACTGTGTATAGAAAAAAGACCCATACAAACCGATATTTAAACGGTCGATCTCACCATCATACTTCACAGTTAGCTACCGTGGGAAATCTTTGTTACAGGGATCACGAGGGATCTGTGACAGCAAACACCTGGCCGTCGAGCTTCATCTCGTCCAGCAAGTTCTGCACGACAACAAGCTTCGGGTCCCGCGTCTACGTCACAGTGAACGAGTGAAGCCGGCCACAGTCGAGCTTGTGCCTGCCGTACTATCATATGTCAGAGGTATCACAGACAAGATTGGCTACATCTTGAAGCGAGCTTCTATCAGAACATTCTACAATCCGCCGAAGAAGATTAGTCAGTTCTTACTATCAGTCAAGTGTCATATTCCTCTACAAGATGCAGGAGTGTACAAGCTTGATTGTGAATGTGATCTCTCATACATATATAGGGCAAACAAAAGATCAATTAGGACCCGCGTAAAAGAACAGTGGTAGAGCCATGCGGCAGCTTTGCTGTTGCACGTATGGGCCGGCTCAAACCGGGGTGGTACCACGACCTCACAGAATACCGGCGTGAAGTGGAAGTTCTGCTTCCGCGTTTCGTCGGTGAGTGCAGGTGGCCGGAGGCCCAAATCCCCCCCCCCCATCAACATGGTAGCGGAATTAAATAAAGATAGACTACCCCAGGAGGGTACCAGCACCCCTGGAGAATCCCTCGCTGAGCATCCACGACCATGTTTCTCCACTTCTGAGCGTGGGTGCTCAGGCTGCCCCGCGTATTCTGGGGGGGGGCGAAATTCCGCTCAAGACTACAACTGCTCGGGGCAAACGGAGCAACAAGACCAAGGCGACCCCTGCCACGCTGTCCGTGAATTTCTGCAATATCAGGGGACTTCACTCTAACCTAAACGCCGTCCACTACCATCTCGAGACGGCGAGGCCGGCTCTGCTCTTTCTGACCGAGACGCAGGTGTCCTCTCCGGCTGATGTTTCGTATCTCTCCTACCCGGGGTACAAACTGGAACACTCCTTTGTGCCTCGGGCTGGAGTTTGCGTTTACGTCAGAGAGGACATCTGTTCTCGACGCCTCGGCAGACTTGAAGGTTCGGACCTGTCCATCCTTTGGCTACGCGTAGACAGCGACGACCATCCGCGCGTCTACGGGTGCCTCTATAGGTCCCACAGCGGTAATGCCGAAACAGACCGACTCTTCGACCACGTCCAAATGGCTGCAGATTCGTTGCTACAGCAGATCCCCTCTGCAGAGATCGTGATCCTCGGCGACTTTAACGCCCATCACGCCGAATGGCTCGGTTCACGTTTAACCGATCATGCGGGGAGATCTGTTCATGATTTTGCCTTGGCATATGGTCTGACACAACTGGTTACTTCGCCTACGCGGATTCCAGATGTGGAGGATCATGCACCTTCCCTGTTGGACCTTCTGCTGACCTCTCACCCGGACGGATATCAGATTTCCGTCGACGCCCCTTTAGGCTCCTCGGACCATTGTCTGGTCCGGAGTGTTGTGCCACTCACGCTGAAATCGCGGTTGCATTCTGCAGGCTGCCGCCGTGTTTGGCACTATAGGTCAGCCGATTGGGATGGGATGCGGTCTTTCTTTGCATCCTACCCTTGGGGGCGGGTTTGCTTCTCGCCGGATGATCCCAACGTTGTTGCGGATTCTGTTACTGATGTGGTACTTCAGGGTATGGAACTTTTTATTCCTTCCTCTGTGGTGCCCATTGGAGGCAAATCTCAGCCATGGTTTGGTCGCTCCTGTAAAATAGCATCATGCTATAAGCAGGAGTGCTACCAAGCCTGGGTTGATGCATCAGCGTCCCGGGATGTAAACACCAGCGCTCTAAAAAAGAAGTATAATTCCGCCTCTAGGTCCTTCAAAAGAGTCATTGCCAAGGCAAAGTCAGAGCACATAGGCAGAATTGGCGAGAGACTCGTTCGCCTTCCTTCTGGAACCCGTGCATTCTGGTCTCTCGCCAAGGCTGTCCAGGGGAATTTCTGTCAGCCATCTCTTCCATCTCTGCACAGGGAGGACGACTCACTGGCCCATACTGCAAAGGAGAAAGCCGATCTTCTAGGCTCCTTCTTTGCGTCTAACTCGACTCTCGATGACGGGGGGAGTACGCCGCCGACCATCCCGCGGTGTGAGTGCTCCATGCCGGAAGTGCAGTTCACACAGCGCTCGGTTCGCAAAGCACTCCTCTCCCTGGACATCCACAAGTCGAGTGGGCCTGACGGAATCCCCCCAATTGTGCTGAGGACGTGTGCTCCAGAGTTGGCACCGGTTTTAACGCGTCTTTTCCGGTACTCCTACTCCCTAGGCGTAGTCCCAAAATCATGGAAGACTGCTTTCGTCCACCCGATCCCTAAAAAAGGCGACCGCTCAGACCCGTCCAACTACCGGCCAATCGCCATCACCTCCTTGTTCTCCAAAACAATGGAGTCCATTGTAAACTGCCAGCTCATGAGGTACCTTGAGGATCACCAGCTGATTAGTGACCGCCAATACGGTTTTCGCCGTGGTCGGTCAGCTGGTGATCTTCTGGTCTACCTCACTCACAGATGGGCGGAGGCAGTAGAGTTCAAGGGGGAGGCATTGGCCGTTAGTTTGGACATTGCGAAGGCCTTCGATCGGGTTTGGCACAAAGCGCTTCTTTCGAAGCTCCCTTCCTATGGGCTTCCCGAGAAATTGTGCGATTGGATCACCAGCTTTCTTGCAGATCGGAGCATCAAGGTCGTTGTAGACGGTGCAAGCTCCGATTGCAAGCCTATTAATGCTGGTGTTCCACAGGGCTGCGTGCTATCGCCAACGCTGTTTCTTCTGCATATCAATGATATGTTGCATACCCGTAACATTCATTGCTATGCAGATGACAGCACTGGTGATGCTCTTTACACCGGCCGAGCCAATATTTCTCGGGAAAACGTCTCCGAGTGCCGGGACAAACTTGTGTCTGAAGTCGAGTCTTTGCTGAACAGAGTCTCGGATTGGGGACGACTAAATCTAGTCCAGTTTAACCCCCAGAAGACACAAGTTTGCGCGTTAACCGCTAAAAAGAACCCCTTTGTCGTATCCCCTCAGTTTCAAGGCACTCCCCTTGTTGCCTCAGCCAGTATCGGAATCCTCGGCGTCGACATATCGAGTGACGTGCAGTTTCGTGGTCACTTGGAAGGGAAGGCCAAATTGGCCTCTAAAAAGCTTGGCGTGCTCAGCAGAGCGGGGCAGTATTTCATGCCGGCACACCGCCTGCAACTTTACAAGGCGCAGGTTCGACCGCACATGGAATACTGTTCCCATCTCTGGGCTGGGGCTCCCCAGTACCAGCTCCTTCCACTTGACCGCATCCAGCGCAGAGCGGCTCGAATCGTCGACGACCGAGTGCTTTCCGATCGGCTCGATTCACTGGCGTTGCGAAGAGATGTTGCATCTCTTTGCGTATTTTATCGCATCTATCACGGGGAGTGCTCTGAGGAATTGTTCGGATTAATCCCAGCCGCCAAATTTCGTGAACGCACGACACGGCAAACGTCCCGATACCATCCACACCATCTGGATGCTTGGCGGTCCACCACTGTACGTTTCACAAGGAGCTTTCTTCCACGTACAACCTCTCTGTGGAATAGTTTATCACCGGCGATTTTTCCGGACCGATACGACCTGGGGACCTTCAAGAAAAGAGCTTACTCCTTTCTAAAGGGCCGGCAACGCACCCGCAATTCTCCTGGTGTTGCGGTTGATCATGGGCGGCGGTAGTCACTTAACATCAGGTGAGCCGCATGCTCGTTTGCCCCCTCTTCTATAAAAAAAAAAAAAAAAAAAAAAAAAACATATAGCTGACGTAAAGCATCAACGTTCCAGGAAGTCTGCAGTTTGTTATCATGTCCTAGACGGCCCCGACCATTACATCAGATTTGATAGACCACAAATCCTTGCGAAAAAACATCAATTCCTACCAAGGATGAGTGATACGTGAGGCTATTTAAATTACAAAACATCCTAATTTCAATAGAGAAGGAGACTGGGTACTACCATCTGCTTAGGATACTACAATTAATAAAATTAAAATTAAACCCAAGCGTACCACTGCAAGACTTTAAGACTGTAAGTTCATTCTGCGTATATTGGACCTTAAATAATAATTAAAAAGTTGAAGGTACTCTGGGTTAACGATAAAAAGAAGGGATTATATTTCATTCATAAGTAAATAAATCCATTTGGTTACGTTCATACATATCTACATATATGTCAATCTAATAAAAGCGTGTTGAAAAGGTAACAAAAAACACAAAACCTAAAATCAGTAATAGGTAATAGTAGTAGGTAATAATTGTCATACTTTTACAATAAAGATATTCCATTACGAACTAATAAGAAGTACTAACGTACGTTCTACGAAGATTTAAAAAACAACGTTTTTGCTACTTCTTTGTCGATAATAATTGCTTCCAGTTAGAAACAAAGTAATAAATACTGCACGCGATAAAATTCGAAAAAATAGTTTTAATCAACTCGACAAGCGTTAACACAGTTTCGTTGAACCCTTTTCCTCTAAACGTCTCCTAATGAAAATGGGGCTTGTACTATTATGTATTCTGTGTCTAGGTACATAGTCCACCGCGCTGCTACAGTACGCGTTGAAGGTCTTCGTAATATTATGACCTGTAAATACTTATTTTTGGATATGCAAGTTTCTCAGGATTTTTTTCTTCACCGACGAGCACAGGCTAAATTAGGTTTAAAGATGTAATTAAAGACTTCATGGGTAAAATCACGGAATAAATAATAATACTACGTAGTAAAATCGACCGGCAATGATTAAAGCCGGGTAGCTCGCGTAGTGTGAAATTTACAGCATCAATTTTTTTTCTAAATAAATCATTTATGGCACTTTTTAAAAGGTAATAAATATCTTTATATTATATATAAAAATTACCTCTCAATTTGCTTGTCTGCGATGAACTTCGAAACCACTCAACCGATTTTAATAAAATTTTGTAAATGTGTATCGCTTGCTCCTATTTGAGAGTTTTTATCCCGATAAGTGAACCTCAATATTTTTTATTATAAAGGATATATAATTTTAAGGATAAAAGGTCGCTGGTAAAGGCAGAAAAAAGTCTGACTGGTCAGCTAGTTGTTTTATATAAAGATAATATTCGATCATCACGATGTGAACGACGATAGATTTTTAATATTCCACCAGTACCACCACCACCACCACCCGTACCACCAGTACCACCAACCTTCAAAATTTCTTCTTCTTCAGTCCACAGTTAGACGTGAACCTCTCCTGTTACAGGAAGGATTTTTTTAATCGTCACGCTTCGCAGGCGAATTGGCGATTGTACTTCCCAGCTCGTACTTTTAACGCAGTCGTCACTAATCTGGGTGCTTTACGTCAGACGTAGTCCGGAAAACTATGACACCTTTTCACATTTCCCATAGTCGTGTCTTACAACAAACACAGGACGAGATAGAGTGAAGGACATTCTTGCAAGTTCGCCACCACCACGCGACAGAATGCAGGAATTGTCATTGTTTGTACGTCATAAGTAATTTAATAAAAAAATTGGCGACTATTCCATAGTATCTGGTACTCTGAATGTTAACTATGACAAAATTGCACCTTTTGCATTGCAGTTCCGTCTGAAAATGTAGAACCATGGCCTCCCTCGCCGTGAATCGTTAAGTTAATTTCTGTAAAGAGAATATCAAATTATATGAAATTTTTAATTCAAATTTTACCAAAGTCGTTTCGCTGTAAACGACTTTGGTAAAATTGAATTGCCTGAATCTAACTTTAAATGAATGAAATGATAAAATTGCTAAAATCACAATCCAGCCACTTGTATGCTTGCACAATCAGTATGAGTTACACATAGCAAATTCAGACAAAATACTATTAAATTTTGCTTATAGTACCTAAATCAAGTTCAAAACCAAAAATAGAGTGATAATGTATTAGTGCTGTAATATTTCAAATATTTTTTATGGAATAAGGTTGACAAACGAGCTTACAGTTAAGTTGATGGTAAATGGATGCTGTGGCCCTTAAAGATCTAAGATTATCCTCGATTAAGAATCAAAATACAGATACGTTGTTACCCGTGAGGACTAAGATAAAATGCCTAGGTTCCATTAAAAAAGGGTCTCTGGTTCTCGACACTCATACAAATTTTCTCCATATTTTAGTTCCGTTCTTAAAATGATGCGAATTTTAGGTAAAACGGTTGGCCCGGTATCCTGTGGCATGATTTCGTTTCAATTTCGGTCTTTATCGATGTAGAACAGTAGTATAATATACTGCATATCCTACCGGAGTCTTACGCGGAAAAATTGTAGTTGTCAGGAAATTATTAGATTTTAAGGTTTTTACTAGATGATAGGACTGGGTGCATACCCCCTATACCTATCTATTTCTGCCGTCAAAAAGCAGTTTCTGCGTTGCTGTGTCCCGCTATAAAGAGTACAGAGACATTATAATTACAGGCTTTGGCGTTTCATCTTAGCAAAGGTCACAACGCATCTGTCTGGCCTGATTTTGTCAACAATACGAAAGCGCCTCTCAAGTAGGTACAATAGGTTACTAAAGCGCCACCTATCACCCAGGGAAGATGCTTTCCACTAACTACCTCTTCCTCCCCTTGCCCTTTCCAACAGCACAGATACCTACCGAGAAATGCTTACCAGTGTTAATACACATAACACGGAATATTCTATGTACAAATTAATACCATTTAAAATCAATATCATTTAAAATCATACAAAATGCTTGGGGTTCAATTACAGATTTTTTTTAATTGGAGATTTTGAACGTTTGATGGTTATATAGAAATAGAAGGGTTTAAAAAATAGCCGTAAAAATGTGGAGTGAACAGGAGCTTCCAATATAACTGAAGTGCACCTACGCCAAGGTCTTTTATCCTGATACGTTGCGTACAGTGTACCATCAGGAGATGACAATCCTTCGTCGAAAATAAAACCAGGCTTTAAAGCCCGAAATTCTTCCGTCTCCATAAAAGGTATAACGCCATTAAATCCACCGGTTTCTTCATCTGGAATAAATAAGAAATAAAAGATCTAACATCACCGTCATCAACACGTTTTGAGTAATATACGGTGGACATACTTGGACGCGTCTAGTGATGGGATTTCTACGTGAATGTATGTCGTAGAACAGTTTTAACCTTTTGTTTCCATCGGTTATTCTGTCACCTGGCAGAAGCTACTTACGTTACTTATTTTACGACATCCACGAGATAGGACGAGGTCAAAGACACTGCACCGTCATCGCAAAAATATTCAAATATGTACCAATGGGGTAAAGATTACTAGCGTGGTAGATCAAGTATCGCAGAAGCCTCTGAGTTCGAAACAATGTGGTACTAAGTTCCTGTCATTCATATCATACCACACTGAACATCAAAGAAAAATAATTTTATATGCTAAATGTATGAACGACTCTTTCTATTTTTTTAAATCTTGAGAATTATAAAATCCGCTTTTATATCATAATTTAACTTCCATACAATCTATGAATGTATAAACTCCTTTAAAGTAAATTCGTCTGTAACAGACTTCAAAAAAGGAGGTGGTACTCAATTCGACTGTATGTTTTTTTATCTGTGTTACCTCAGAACTTTTTTCTAGGTGAACCGATTTTGATGATCCTTTGAAAGCTTTCTTATTTGAAAACTAACGCTTCTCATGTAGTCTTATAAAAATTTGATCAAGATCTGCCCATTAGTTTTGGAGCTATCATTTAGAATGCGTATTCAATTGACTTCAACTACGTTAATGATGTTCTCATTTTATTTATATTGAAGTCGGTTGTACAAATTCTAATTTTACCACTTGTTATTTATGACGGACTATACTATAAGTGGTGAAGCAGTGTGATTATAAAAACCGTATTCTAATGAAATATGAAATATTTGGAGTTTTAACATAAAAAATCCACCAATGATAATATTGCAGATTTCATTAGTTTTTTTGTTTAAATTTACCGTCATAATAGTGATAGGCGGTGCTATTTAATACGTTTTGTACCTGGCATAAGTGTAATATGTAAAGTTCTTTGCAACGTAACGTTATCTTCTTTAAGTTTTCTAATAGCTTCTAGGTAATGGAGTGCGACTGCTTTTGTATCTTGTGTGCCACGCCCGTACATATTACCATTTTCATCAATATATCCAGAAAACGGTGGGTACGTCCATTCTTGCTGAAACAAAAATACATTAAACTATTGTTGATATTTTCTTTATTTTTATCTAATCAAAAAAAAATAGATCGTAAACAACTACTACTTACAAAATAAAGTAACTAACTATCTAAATGTTTAACTTTAATTAAAATTACTTTCATAAAGCATTTTACGGTACCAATTATGAAATAAAAAGTACGTTCAATTTGACGCATAAGTATGGATATACATAGGTATGTCAGAAACTAGCATAATCTTATTTAAAGATTATTTACTATAATATTTTATTGTTTAATGTGGAAATGTGTGTAAAATGATATCGAGTTAGGAGTGTGATAAAAGATATAGACAGATATAACTTTGCTTTTGCAAAAATAAGACTTTCGTTTGTGATATCTCAGGATGAAACATTGCAGGCGATGAGCCGTTTTCTAGAACATAAAATGTATTGCAATTATTTTGTTGATGCTACATTTTTCTGGATTTTTTCTATGTGCTGCTTTATCACGTTGTATATACCAAAACAAATTGACTATCTCCACTCAAGCCCTTAATTTTATTAGCAACAAAAGCAGCAAGCGAGCGAGCAAGATAATTCAAGTTCTAAAATTGAATCTACTAATAATTCCAGAATCCAAATTAAGAGGGTCGGTGGTGGCATTGACCTTTTTTGTTTAAAATCTGTATGTTTGGGATTATTGATAAATCTCAACAAGCAGGTGGCAATATCATGAAATCAGTAGATCGATATTAGTCGGGGGCTTTTTGCCGTTTGCTGTTATATTTTTGCTGTATCATTTATGTTCATGCATGTTTTTTTGAAAAGTAAGATTCAATCTTTGCTCATAGTCCGTGTAAATTGACTAGTTATCGCAGCGGAAGCAGTAGGTAGTAGCAGTAAGAGTGCATCAAGCAGTGGTCCATCTTTCTAAGTAGGTAAGAATTTAATACAAAACCATTTAATTTACTCGATTTCTAATATTATATAAGTTTGATTTTTTTATAGATAGCGATGATTCCGTAGGACCCAAGTATCAAGCCGAGGAACTAAATCGTATCGAAAGTAATACAAAACTTGACGGTAATCTTGACAACAGCTTCTCAAAAGATCTATATATATATATATATATATATATAATTTCTCATTTAACTTGCCGCATTTAAATAGAAAATAAAGTTGAAAAAGGAGGTTTGCGTTAAGAAATAAAAAATACACATTTTTCGAGATAACACGATGTTCTCGCAAAACGCGACATAATTTGAAATTGGTTCCTTTTTATCACTTAGAGCTGTAGGTAAATAATCTTTAAATAAGAATATGCTAAGATTTTTTTTATAGATAGCGATGATTCCGTAGGATATTTTGATGATTTTGATTGATAGTTGGGTATCAAGCCGAGGAACTAAATCGTATCGAAAGTAATTCAAAACTTGACGGTAATCTTGACAACAGCTTCTCAAAAGATCTATACATATATATATATATATATATATATTATATATATTTTAGTTCTACTTCTACTAATACAACAACAACAACAACTGACAAGGCTTAATGTACTTAATTGAACAATTTATAACATTCGGAAAAACGTCATTGAATGTATGGGTGAATAAAACGCTGAGGCGTAAATTAAATCAAATACTTGTGTGTTCAAATGTCATGATATGACACATGAGATATACACTAAAGATAACAAAAGAATAAAGAAAAAAGAATAAAGGTTTTTAATTAAGGTATTAAATTTTTAAAGATCACTATGCTGATGAACATTTTAAGAAAGCGATAATTTTGGAAAATATGGGGAACAAACACATTAATTAAGAATTAAAAAAAAAAAGCTTACACTCAGAAACCTGGATAAGCAGAAAAAAGAAAAAGGATTTAATGGAATTGGTTAGTAAAAATCTCATTCCAAGGTGCTGATACTTTGTCATTTTTTGAAGTTATGTAGTTACATATATATATATATATATATATATATATATATATATATATATATATATATATATATATATATATATATATATATATGTAACATAACATAAACACTCACGCCTGTCACCCAGAGGGGTAGGCAGAGACTACGGACTTCCATTTGACACGATCCTAACATACCTCTTTCGCCTCCTTTACATCCATATATCTACGCATACATGCTCGTCGGTTAAGGGTTCTTCTAACGTGGCCCATTTTCAAAATATCGCCAATTTGGTCGATAAACTTTTTCTAGGGCGTCCCTTCCCGACTCTGTCGTTCACATCTGCCATATAAATTTGCTTTGTCACTCTTTCCTCATTCATTCTTTCTACATGACCACCGAAGCATTCCTTTCTTAATCCTGGTCACAACATCATCTTGCATATCACATTTATCTCTTATCACGCAATTTCTCACCCTGTCATTCAGATTCAACCCTAGCATATTCCTTAAAGACCGCATTTCTGCAGCATTTATTCTACTTTCGAGCTTCTTCTGCCATGCCCAGCTTTCACTACCATACACTAAAGTAGGAACTAACACAGCATTATAAATTACCATACGTGCCTTTTTTGACACATTCTGGTTCTTCACAATAGAGTGTAGTGCCCCATTCACTCTATTCCCTGCATTTACTCGTTGTTCTATATCCTTATCATATCTACCATCACTGCTAAATACACATCCCAAATACACAAACTCATCCACTTGCTCAATTAACTCTCCTTCTATTCTTATTTCACATACCGTTTTGCTTTCTCCTCTTTCAAAAACCATTACTTTCGTCTTACATGCGTTCACTTTCATTCCCCTTTCTTTTAATGCCCAGTTCATTAATGTAACCATCATTTGCAACTCAGCCGCCGATGACGCAAATATGACTTGATCATCGGCATACAAAAGGCATTAGACGGTTAACTCGCCCATTCTTAACCCACATTCTTCATCTTTCAAAGTTTGCAAACACCTGTCCATAAATAGGTTGAAAAGCCAAGGGGAAGCTACACAGCCCTGTCTGACTGACACCTTTTCGAATGCCAAACCAGTCCGAGTAGACCCTATTGATCCCGACACAAGCACTAGAGTCCCTATAAAGAGACCTCAATGCCTGTATCAAACCAGCGCTCAACGCATATGAGTTCAGTGTTTGCCATAACACATTCCTGTCCACTCTGTCATAAGCCCTTTCCAAGTCCATGAACGCACAAAAAACTTTCTGGTTTTTAGCCAAAAACTTCTCCGCAATCATGCGCATGGAAAAGACTTGATCTGTACACCCTATTCCCTTTCTTAAACCCGCTTGCACATCCCAAAATTTTCCATCAGTTTCTTTCATAACTCTATCAATTAACACCTTAGCATACATTATACCCACAATACTAAGCAAACTTATACAACGGTAGTTTTTGCAGTGCTGCTGTATATATATATATATATATATATATATATATATATATATATATATATATATATATATATATATATATATATGTATAAAAGAAAGAGTGAAAAACGAGCACACAGCCTATAGAAATCTATCTACATTTATCCTTGATTAGGAATCAAAATGACCTCGGTTAAGAATAAAAGTAACAAAGAGTCTCCGGAGCTCTACTCTTCCTATCTTAATTCGTTTAGTGATTACCTTAATTACTGTTAAGTTTATATTTATCTGAATTATTTTATTGATTTCGATAAGTTTAATTTCCTAAACGATCGACTAATACTAATGAAGATAAAGAAAAATTATTGTTATACTTCTTAAAACTGATTTAACCGTTATTAACAATAGTAAATTTCGAAATAATCCCCACTTTTTAAACAACCTGCTTTTTATACATTATACTTGTTTTAACGTTTAAAAGTCGCTTCTTGTAAAATTACTAGTTTCGAGATAACAGATTCTCGCAAAAAAGCGATGTGCACCCAAGCCTTAATTTACTTTACGTGTAGTAGGTAAGTGTCAATAGATCAATGACAAGCCTTGAACTAGTCACTAGATGTTCACAAATGTTTGCCTCAAAGTAGTATTTATAACCTTTTTTATTATGGTGTATTTTCACACCAATATAGAATTATTAAGTAAAAAGAAGGAGTTTTACAAATAACGTATAAACAAATTAAATGAAAAAAAAACGTTCAAAAATCCACGCCATGTTTAAAAAAACTTAAGATTACATCTATCAATTATTTGATGGCGGCGGGAATCGAACTATGTCAATAATATTTTAATATTGTATTTATTCCTTTTTTGTTTGCATTTACCTCATCAGCTGGGACAACATCTATATGAGAGTTGAGAATTATACTCGGAAGTTTCGGATTGGCACCAGTCCATGTAATCACACAAATGGGTTTGCTTGAAGGTCTATACACCATAAACGGCAGATCTAAGTCAGCTGCTTGACGTTTCCAAAAATTAACAGCCCGTCCTGTATAATGTAAATTAGACACAGACAATTGGAAGTAATTAGCATTTTAAATAGTTTTATAACAATACGAGACCTTATTTTTGTAGAGATTTACATTTAAAATTACATACATTTCCATAGTTGGTTGCTGGTTTTAACATAAAAATTGTAATATTCTGAGCTTACCACTTTAATAAACTTTATCATCAGCATCATTTTTTTTTTCATCATTACATCTAAAGGCCAGTGCTGAACATGGGCCGTCCATAAATATTGCCATAAAGCAAGTACACAATGTATTTTTTATAGTAATATTATTATGGGGTATTAGTAGTGTATTCTCATCGGGTTGGGCTGAATAAATATATAAAAGGAAATGATAAATATACATAAATATATATTTCATATACTAACGCAAATAAATAAATAATACATAAATAAATAAAAGCCCAACCAGATGGAGACCCTCGGCAGGGGAGACGAAACGGCCGAGGTTTAGGGGGAAAGGGAAAGAAACCAGCGGACGATGCGGGCGGTATCGGGGAGCACCGCCTTCTGCATTTGAGCCTGGAGCAGTCGGTCACGGAGTCCCAGCCGCCTCAGATCACCCGAGATGCTGACTGGGATTAGCTCGTTTGCAGAAACGACTACAGGAATAATTTCAGTCGGCAGAGCACCCCACATGTCAGTCACCTCGTGAGCCAGGTCCAGATATTTTGTTTGCTTATCTGTTTCGGCTTTCACGAGGTTCTCGCCATACGGAGTGGTAATGGCGACCAAAAATATCCTTGACTTTTCCCGGTACATCAGCACAATATCAGGCTTATTCGCAAGAATATTCCTGTCTGTGATGATGTCCCGGTCCCAGTAGAGCCTGGCGCGTTCATTTTCGAGCAATATTATTATTATTATTATTAGACTTATAGACTTATATATATATATATATATATATATATATATATATATATATATATATATATATATATATATGCACCTGCACCATATATTGTACAACCAGTTCGTGTTGCCAGTGGTGACCCATGGATCTGAGACGTTATCCTTCACTGCTGGCCGTATGAGGAAGTTCAAAGTCCCTCAGCGAGCTATGGAAAGGGCTATGCTCGGAGTTTCTCTGCGTGATAAACTTAGAAACGAGGATATCCGCAGTAGAACTAGAGTGACCGACATAGTCAAACGGATTAGTAAGCTGAAGTAGCAATGGGCCGACCATATAGCTCGAAGAACCGATAACCGATGGGGAAAAAAGGTTCTACTCGTACCGATAGACGAAGTAAAGGGCATCTCCCCCTCTCACTAGATGGAGTGATGACCTTGTAAGACATGCAGGAAGTCGATGAATGCAGGTGGCTCAGGACCGTGCTTTGTGGACTCATTGGAGGAGGCCTATGTTCAGCACTGGACTTGTTAAGGGCTACATTGATGATGATGATCCTGTTACATAAGGTCTTCTATCTTGAGGGAGGTAGCCCAACACTGCCCTTGCCAGTAGGCTGCCATTCGAGAATTCACTTGATGAAAATTTTGTACCGTTATTATAATCTCTAGTAAAGTCTTTATTTTAATGTAGTCATAGCCTCATGGCTTTACTTTAAAATCATCATTAGATTCCAGCATGTGCTTAATGTCTTATCTTTATAATTATATATGTATTGACAAAAAGATTTAACACGTATGTGCTAGAACTGTAAACTAAACAACGTAAAAGGAAAGATTTACAACGATATAGATTGACAATTATTTACCGTCGGATACAAAACAGATGAAGATAAATCAGTGTCCTGTGTGTGAGATGCTTATCTATTGAACATTTTAAGCACAGAATCATATAGCGGTTTATATGAAATATATATAATATAATATAATATAGGTAGCGAATTAGAAATACGACCGTACATAACATACGTAACAGAACATAATATGTAACATATTTTATAGGATAGGCTGACAAACGAGCACACAGTCCACCTGATGGTAAGTTTTTGCTGTGGCCCATAGACATCTACACGTACGTACATCACATCTACATCTATCCTCGATAACGTATCAAAATGCAGATGCGTTGTCACTCGTGAGGACTTAGATGAAATGCCTCGTTTCCCGTAAAAAGGGTCTCCGGTTCTCTACACTCACCATAAACTCAACATAACATTAACACCTGTCACTCAGAGGGCTAGACATATTCGATGCATTTCCAATTGGCACGAAAAAAAAAATACTTTTTAATAATACCAATGACACTCACCAATGTTTTCTTCACGGCTCGTATCTATCTGAACATATTCTTGCAATAACTTAACAGCTGGGTTATCCAAAAACGGCTGTAAAACACCTGTTTTTGGAGTTGGATTTGATAAAGTAACTTTGAATAACATAAGAAAATATAAATACGCTCGCCACATGTTTCCAAATACCAAATGCCCCTTGTAACTTCCCTGAATACTAACAATACAATGAGGATTTTAACGACATTATCGTGTATGCAAATTAAATAAAAGTAAGATTACACCGTAGTAAGACATTGCCGGTGTAAAATATTTTTCCCTTAAATATTGGAAAAAATGCGATATGTTTTATATGTATCTACTTATTCCGTAACGGCGGTACCGATGTTAATGATAGGTACTTCTTTTATTAAATAAATTATATTTTTTCTCTCTTCTCTTTCCTTACTTTCTTTTTCTTAAAAAAAAATTCACCCCCTAACTATCCTATACCTAACCTACCCTAGATTGTATCAACGTACATAATCCTTTGATTGCATGTATAATCTGATGTACCATTAGGTTGGTGCAGTCTTACAACACTACTAAGAAATGTCATTGGTTTCTTGCACCTAACATTATAACATACAAAAACATAGCCATATTTCATTGCCACATCGATCATTTAAGACCACACACCAGGTGATATTATTTATGTAAAAAAATAATATAAACAAAAACAGCAATATATAAAAAAAACAATTATCATACGTCACCTTAACGAAGAACACGAAAGTAAGGCTTTGATCGCCGAAGCGCTTGTTGAATGCCGACAATCGATCGCTCCGCTAGAAGTCTATTGACCGTGTAATGGTGGTGTAAGAATTTCTACTACCCCATGTCATTAAACTCGATGAGAGTTTAGCAGAAGATCCAGCAGGGAAGGTGCATGATCCTCCATATCTGGAATATGCGTAGGCGAAGTAACCAGTTGTGGCAGACCATAAGCCAGGGCAAAGTTATAAACAGATATCTCCACATGATCGGTTGAATATCGTGGTGGTGGGTGTTAAAATTGCCAAGGATCATGATCTCTACGGATCGGATCTGACAGAATTAGTTAGAGAATCTGTACCCATTTGGACATGGTCGATGGGCTTAAATAGATGTCGTAAGAGGTGACAAAGGGTAACGAACCAAGAGATGGGCAGCAGCAATGATGTATAAACTTATAGATACGTTGTCCGCACTCTAAAATGGCAACATGAAATGAAGCCAATTGGCCACATCGCGCTTAGTCACGCACCAACCTGTCGCGCGACGCTACGTTTGTTTTTAATTTATTATATCGTGATTCGTGTGTGTAAACCTGTGCAAAACATAAAGAAAACATGCCGTCGTGTGTTTTCAGACGATGTACAAATTATACCCCAAAAGTTAAAGACAAAAATGTGTATTTCATGCGTAAGTTCACAAGACTACCTATTTTCATTTTATTTTATTCGACGACGTAGTCTAATGGCGGCCGGCGCATGCAGCTAGTAGTCAAGCAACAGGCATCCCGCCGTACCTACGGTGTCATATTTTCTTTCTCTTTCTTCGTGCGTATAAGTAGTTCTAGTATTTTCGCCGTTTTTAAGTGCCGCGATGTTCGTTCATGACGTGTCTCTATATAATACGTCATTGGACAGCAGCGACTTTTTAATGACAACTAAAAATAAAAAATAAAGGAGGTTGCCCACACACTTGCTATGGCTGGTAACTATGGACTATGGACTTTAAATACGCTGTAACGGTAATCCCATATCGAGTTCAAGCAGAGGACCATTTACTGAAGATGGAACTATACAGGGTGTTAGTGTAAACACCGTTATCCTTGAAACTAGTGGTTTGGTTTCACTTATAGAACGTAAATTCAATGATAAATAACAACATTTTTTTTTTAGTAAAATCTAAATTTTTCCTTAATTCCTCAATTTTTGCTTGGATGAAACTATGAAGGAAAAATTATATTTTTCGGTTATACATGTCAAACGATGTGCGTCGCGTCCAATCAAGGGGTGGAGTAGAAATAAAAATATTCACTCCCTTAATACGGCTGGCTTCATATTTCAATTGATGTCTATAACATTTTACGTAACATATTATCCACGACAAAAATCATAGCTTCTTGATTTTCATGATCAAAAACTATTTTGTTGTAGCTTTAGTGTTGTAATAGTACATACAGTAATTGCAAACGGATAAAAATTCAAAGCCTAAACAATTATTTGTAGGACATATAAATAGATACTAGTTCCTTGCGGAACTCGAACCCGTGAAGCGCAACGCCGTAGACGGACGCTAAACAACTGCACTATACCTGTAGACCTTGCTCGGTTATAGTAAAAAATTACTTGCATGATAAATTTGTAAAGCTCTCGCCATTGTTCTCTTCAGATTCTTCTAAACCTTTTTTATCCAAAAACATAGGACGGCAGAAAATGTAGTGATCAAGCCGAGAAACTCCGAGCATAGCTATCTCCGTAGCTCGCGAAGCGTACTTAAATTAATTCACACGGCCAGCTGTGAAGCATCATGTCCCAATTCCATATATCATCATTCTTAACTGCCAACAAGCAGTGGTTGTACACTCTCGTGTTAAGATTTTAAGGAATACGTAACGAGAATACGTTGCCATAATCTCTCGAGCGTTGCCAAGTTGAATCCGTCAATAGAACTCTCATCGAAGTTGGTATACAATTTGTTTTGGGTAAAATACGCGTTAACAACTTCGAGCGTAGAGTTCTCAACAATTACCGACATAACTGTGTCATGATTTTTTTTTCATTATCTTTGTCTTGTTTACATTCATTTTAAGACGTATCCGTTAGAATACTTTAGCTTTGGGCTCCTCGAGCGATTCTGCCATAGTTACTACGAGTACAATGATTAAAAAACTCAACCTTGTGAGTTTTTGTATAGAATATAACAGTGAATGATTATTATTTACGATTATTCCAAATATATTAAACACTATTGTTTCTGATTATTCTCTATTGCTGGTAATACTATATACCACACAGTACCATTGAAAGGGTTGTAGCACCGTCAAAACTTCGACAGAATCAATAGCTTTCTCATAGTCCCCATACGCGAGATAAAATGCCAAAGTAAACTCCTCGGTATTCTGTATGATTTGCCAAAGGGTATTTATGTGGCCTAAGATATTAAAGCCTTTTCGGTAACTGGTTAGTTTAGGGAGGTTGATAGTCGTCAAAGTGTATATGAAGATTCGTAATGACTCTCGAAAAAAGCATGTACACAAGGCCAAGGAAGGTATGCAATTCTTCAATAGGAACAAGATTCATGAAGGACATTGCCACTACTGTTTTGCCCTATACCTCCGGGGGAACGCCACGATGAAGTGTGGATTTGAACAGCTTCGGAAAGACTTTAAGTATCGGTTCTCTACCTGCTTTAAGAAGCTCAGTAGTAATTCCTTCCTCACTCGGCGCTTTGCCATTTTAAGGTGTTGGAGAGTCATGCTAATCTCATTCAGATTAAAGTCAATCAACGGAATGGTGTCTTATGAGACTCGATCCACTCCTGCGTTTAGCTCCGTAGTCGCTGTGTAGCCGTTTATCTCTATCTTATACAAAATCTCAGATCTCTCGAAAGTTGAGCCTATTTTATCCGTAGACTTCGATTTCATATACCTAAATACTAAACTGATAGATACTATTTGTTTTTATTTTTTTGAGTTATTGAGCCTACTAATTAGTTCTTATCTTCTTAATTTCCCAATGCATATATTATGTAGTTTATTTATTAAATGGAAGCTCTTTTAATGATAATTATAATAAGTCATTTATTTTAAGCCTTTTACACCTATTTTAAATATTACTACATGTTAAAAACAAAATGAAAATACAATTATAAGGATACAATAAATAAATAAATAAAAGACAATTCAACTGCAATCATAATACTAAAATTGTCCCTAAAAGGTGGGTTCGTACTATATATTTACAGTTATTTTCGCGATTCATGGCATGCAAATATTTTAGTATGGGAATCTTTGGGCACCAGCAGCTTACCCTGAAGATCTTGTTCGCGGATCAAAAACCTGCAACCCGAGATCTGATAACCGCAAAGTAATCCAGCACCCTGGCGTCGGCAAACATGCTCGACTCACTACAGTATTTAGGCAGTTTCAACAGAATGCGGTATTCATTATCATACTGCACTCTAATACTGAGTTTTTGGTGCTGTCCAACCAAAGCTGACAAGTATAAAAACAATGACAATATGCTCTAAACAGGGTCAGCTTTTCTTCAGGACTGCACCGCGTAAACTAGATCGCTCGCGTTTGCAACACAATGAATGTTTAAACTGTTGCATCGTGCGAGCTATGCATATTTATTATTATCTAATTATATCAATGTCATAAAAAGAAATATATGTTGTCGTCGTTGACATAGTTTTTTCTCTGTATATTATTTACTCAAGTGATTATATGGCTGAATGATGATGATAGGTACTATTTATGATTTTTAAATGACACGTTACGTACTTCTGTTACGAGCGCTAGATTTGGACCGTGTTTACGCGAGTGTGTGGCCGTCCACTCGTGATCATATTGCTAGTCCATTGACTCGCACCCAAAAAACCGACAAAACAGGGAACGATAGGCAGGACAAGGAGCATGCCGTGCGGCATGACGAGAATTGTGGCCACACTATGTCTCTGCCTCTTTTCCTCGCTACTTCCCATGCCATTCGACTGAAGTGTATGTCACGTGGGTAAAATATAACCATTAGAGATGGCACACAAAAAATTCACAAAGTTTGTCTGGTTCTCGTCCCAGTATCTCAGCAGAACTACGGTCTTTCTGGGTACATTTGATGATATTAGTTACATAGTTTGTTGACTCTGTCAAACGCACGATTTTGTTGTAATAGTCCTTGCAAAATTTCACCTATAATGGTCCCTAAATACATCGGCCGGTAGTTTTTAAGACTAGTGTGGTGTAGATACTATTACAAAGCAATGTAACTGTAATATTAAATTATATCATCGCTCAACGTGGACTCCATATAAGGAATCTGCGTGTCTTCATGAAAGGTAGAAATAATATCTATTTAGTTCAGTAATATCATATTATATACGACTGCCTCGTTGGTCTAGTGGTTGTAGCGGTGCGACTGCTGATCATGAGGTCCTGGGTCGAATCCCGGGTTGGGCCAACAAAATCAATTATTGAGTTTTTCAGTCAAGAAATTCTCAGTAGCTACCCGGAGTCAGGAAGTTGGCGGTGTCTCACCCCCGTGCCTCGGAAAGCACGTTAAGCCATTGGTCCTGCGTCTGATCTCTCTCCGGTCGTGTCGGTTTACCGTCCCATCGGATTATGAGAGTGAGGGAATAGAGAGTGCACCTGTGCTTGCGCATACACTTGGGCACTGTAATCCTGTCCTGCGCCGATGGCTAGCCTCCGTTGAGGCAGACCGCCGTGGCCGAAATTTAGTCTGGAGGATATTACACTACATTATCATATTATATTTATGAAGAAGACACCGTTCACGTGTCGACTTGGAACCACGTAACACAAACCCTACCTCCTACCTTAATACCTACGTCGTAATCACTGTATGTAAATCTCCTTCAAATCTATAAAGAGTGGAGTTGTAAACTGTATCAGTGAGTTTAATTGTTTACATTGTCCCAACATTACACTGGAAAGGTCACCGGATTTATGTTTAGGGATTGGAACCACCACCGTTCACATGAGATTTTGCGACAAATATCCAGAATAGACATAAAACGTAAATAATTCTGCCAAAATACTATAAATATCCAAATATCTTCTAAGCTCATTCCATAAAAACCTGGGGCTTTACCCTGCTTTATTTTTTGAACCACTCGTTCTACAACGTTCGGTGTGAATAGAGAAGTAGCTTCTTCGGTACTGTTAATATCAACAGGCATAGCAACAAATTCAACAAAATCAACTTTGAAATGGTGCGAAAGCAGATCGGCAATTTATTTTGGTTCGTGCACATCATTTATACCCGCAGGGTAAGTGGGATTTCCCCCCCGATCGGGTTCCCGCCTTGTCGTGGCGGGGGGGCTTAGTAGCCGTGGCTTGGTCTCCCGCGGTGAACAAAGAGGAACCCAAATGGCTGGTCCGAGGTGGAGGGCCGGCCCGAGGTGGCCACTCCGAGTGGGCTTGGGAAGCCCGCTTCGGATGTGTGTTGGTGGACTGCGGTGAGAGGTGTGTCCTCCCCACCTACCGCTGCAGCCGAGGTGGAGTCGCGGAGGAAGAGGAGTGTTGGTATGGCGATGCGCCACTCGCCCTATCCTCCGCGACTCAAACGGGGCCGCACCGTTGATGCGGTGGTGGTGGGGCTGCGGGGGGAGAGGATTGTCGGTATTAAGAGGCGCCGCTCTCCCTACCCTCCGCAGCCGAATCTTGGTTGGCGGCGGAGCCATAGACCAGATCCGCCGCTGGGGTCGGGAAGGCTAGTACTTCTAAGTGCTTGTTTTTCCTGGCCCCATGGCCTTCTTGCATTGGACGCGGGGGCGTCCGTTGCGCAGATGAAATTGGAGGCCGAGAAGGAAGGCGCCCCATGTGTTCTGGTGCGCCTTACCTGTGAAGGTGAACGGGGAGGAATATTCCTCTCCCGAGGAGGTGCTGCCGTGGGGCGGCAGGCGCTGGTGGGGCTGCGGATGTGTGCGAAAGCGTTCCCGTGGCCCTGCCAATAAGCGACAAAGGTGGAACACCGTGGGGTTTTAGTCGGTGCGAGTCCGACATAACCCGTCCTTGACCCCGCGAGGCGGGTATGCGTAGGCATTTCCCCATGTTAAAAAAAAAAAAAAAAGGGTAAGTGGGATTTAAGCGAGTCACAGACTACGCAAATACGATAATATTTTATCTGCGTATAAAAGCTTAATTATCTAAAAGTATCACTACGATAATATAAAAAAATGAGACATTCACTCAGAACCCTCAAACTTACTAGACGTATTTTTTGGAGCAGATTGTTTGTACAGAGTGTTACTTACAATGAGTTGGCGTATATTGCTTCCAGATTGGCTAGGCAGCTCGTCAGAATGGGATTCAGATTTCGATTTCGATGCACGTGTTGCATTAGCATTTACTATAATTATAACAAAAAGTAAAAACCTACTTCAAATTGCTAAAAAACAAATTATTTATTTGCTACATTTAGGGGTGGAATTTTTTCTTCAAATCTATTTAAATAAAAAAGATTCATTAAAATCGCTTTAAAATCTGCGAATATGTCGCATAACGTACATAAAAAACACACTTGAATTGAGAACTGCCTTTTTTTGGAATCATTTAAAAACGCAGAACGTGATAATATCAAATCTGTATAAGTTATGCTACTAATTACATTTTTAATATATCAAGAACATTTATTGACACCAACAGAATTTTCAGAATTTGGGTTACGAAATTAGTACAGATATTATTCAGGTTTTTCTTCGTCCTGTAAACTATGAAAATATAGACTTAGCAGGTTAACGAATTAGACCGACGATATAAAGCTTAAAAAGAACCGAGGGGAATTGAATCGCATGGTTTCAGCGACAACTTGTATTTATCTGCAGGTAAAATCCTATGCCATTTTTGTAGCTGTAGATATATTTGTTACGTAATATTCTAACTATCTTTCGATACAATATGTCGTTGCTTACGGATACTTAACGATAAAATATAAATTATCTGTTAGCTGTTGGTAATTTCATAGAGGGCAATATTGAAAGATATGCGCTCAGATACAGATATCTTATTGTTACTGCGCAGTGCTTTCGTTTTGTTACTTTCCAGAATTTTACAAAATGTTTATCTGCATGATGTGAAGTCAATATGTCAATTTTTATCTGGTCGTCGTTATTCTAGCCTCAATGTCAACTTACTTTTAAAACGCTGCAAATCTCCACCATGTTATTATAGATCTCAACAGAGTCGGGTTTCTCGTACAACACTTTTTTTTTTTTTTATAGAAAAGCTGACAAACGAGCACACAGTCCACCTGATGGTAAGTGGTTGCTGCGGCCCATAGACATCTACATCTATCTTCCATTACAAATCAAAATGCAGATGCGTTGTCACCCGTGAGGACTGAGATGGAATGCCTCATTTCCAGTAAAAAGGGTCTCCGGTTCTCTACACTCACCATACGAAATACAGCAGCATTAAGCTACTATTTCACGCTGGTATTCTGTGAGAGCGTGGTCCTTCCCCGGTCGAGCCGACCCATTCGTGCTACAACTATACTACTAATATAACTGCAGCATGGCTCTACCACGTAGTAATACCTAGCTCTTGGTGACTCTCACGGACTTGGTGATTCCAACACCACACTCTTTTATGCCTGTATCGTACATACATCGCGACGAACGCTAAATTTTAAATGATCATAATATTTATCCAATAAATGCAAATGGGTATTGCATACTTTAAAACGACAATGTATAGAGTTTTTAACACGATTAGAAACAAAAAAAAATTATTTTAAATATCACAGCAGTTCTTGTTACTTATATAGGTTAATTTCTTCGTCATTTGTATTGCTCCAGAGAACACAAAATAACGACTTATCTGCTTATACATAGTATTAATTTGGAACCATATTTAGATCACACGTTATTAAGAGGGGATAGTGGACAGACCAGTCGGTACGCTCCAACATCCACAACCGCAGAGGTGATTGTGGCAGCAGCCGTCACTATGCAGTGATCTAACCAAGGATTACCACTACTGACTGTAGTCACTTATAAGTATGCGTAAATGTTTCCGGCCCTAAAATTTCCTTATCAACACAAACATACTAGTTAGTGATCTACACAAAGATCTAAAAGTTCGTTTCCGAATCTGGTACCTGAATGTGCGCTGGAGCCGCCTGAGCCTCAACATCAATGTCACTAATAATAACAGCTTTAATGTTACCCAAACAACGTATGAAGTCAGCTAAACTGTCTTCACTTCCATCGTCATATGGTAAGTAGGCACTTACCATATGACATATATGGTAAGTGCCTACTTACCATGTGACGTTGGATCCTCACATATATGATATTGGATACTCATCAAACACAATCTATTCTCACAGAAAACCAGCGTAAAATAGTAGCTTAATGCTGCTGTGTTTCGTATGGTGAGTGTAGAGAACCGGACACCCTTTCTACTGGAAACGAGGCATTCCATCTTAGTCCTCAAGGGTGACAACGCATCTGCATTTTGATTTGTAATCGAGGATAGATGTAGATGTCTATGGGCCGCAGCAACCACTTACCCTCAGGTGGACTGTGTGCTCGTTTGTCACCCTATCCTATAAAAAAATCACTAGAATATGGCTCCATCCAACTCAATTTGCACGGTCGCTAATCTGTCGCAGGTGCAGTCTATGATTGATACACTAAGAAATTACGCCTCATCAATGCGAGACCCCCGTACGGTCGGCCTTTTAGTACGCCCACTGAAGTATCCACTGCTAACTTAGCGAAACAACTGAAGTGCTTACTGAGCTCGTTCATAAAACTTAAATCATGCGACGGAAGCCAAGTCTCCTGCAGAACTAAAATATCGACACACTCAGACAAATTGTTTATTTTTCGAAAGATCTTTAATAGAACGGCAGCTAAAAGTATACCTAGCTAAAGTAATATTTGCTGTGGCCATACCTACTATCCATAATAATATGTTATTTTAAAGCTACACGAGTCTGTAAAAATATATTTATTCTACTCGCTTAGATCTTGATTTTAAAAGAGTAAAGGGAGTTTTATTAAGAGGTTTCTTTACGTATTTAAAACAGTTTGATAACGGCAAGTGGTGTTTAATATTGGCCATGCGCGTTAATTCCTAATTGGTTTAATACACAAAGTTAACGGCCTATAAAAGTCTACCTCCGAACACATGCCTTCCCCATATATTTATTGCCTCATATTTAACCGTAGTTGTCACATTTTCAAACGTAGTTTTTTACTATTATAAGTTTTTATTAAGGAAATACTGGTGTCCATCTCCTGTTTTAGTTATTTTTTTAAAGGACACTCTCCTTTAGCAAACGAGCATACGGCTCATCTGATGGTAAGTCATTAACGCAGCCCATGAACAACTGCAACACCAGGGGAATTCTAGATGCGTTACCAGCCTTTTAAAAAGGAATAGGTACTTTTCTTGAAGGTCCCTATGTCGTATCGGTCCGAAAAATCTCTGTTGGGAGTCGATCCCACAAAGAAGTTGTGCGACGAAGAAAACTTCACTTAAATCGCGCAGTTGTGGACCGTCAGTCATCCAGATGAGTGTCGCGAGTTTTGTCACGATGTGTGATGGAGAAATTGTGCGGCTGCAATTAGTCAGGACAGTTCCTCAGAGCACTCCCCGTGGTAAATGCGATAAAATATGCAAAGAGATGCAACATCGCAGTGCTAGTGAGTCAAGCCGATCAGAAAGAGCTCTGCGATGGATGCGATCAAATGGAAGGAGCTGGGGAGCCCCAGCCCAGAGATGGGAACAGTACTTCATGTGCAGCCGTACCTGCGCCTTGTAAATTTGCTGGCGAAGTACCGGCATGAAAGACTGTCCCGCTTTGCTGAGCATGCCAAGCTTTTTAGAGGCCAGTTTGGCCTTCTCTTGCAAGTGACCACGAAACTGCACGTCACTCGATATGTCGACGCCTAGGATTCTGATACTGGCTAACGCCCGAACTTAATAACGTATCTCTTTTTAGGATTAATAGCAATCCGAGATTGTACCCTATACAAAGATCGATCCAAATCCACATCCCAATAACATAACTTAACAAGCCCAATCTTTTTTTTTTCGCGGCGGTCGCTCCGATCGATCCGTTTCCTCTCGACTGTTTCGTTTTATGCATAGCGACTATTGCTTCTTTCAAATAGTTGTATTAATATAATAACATAAAATGTAATTTTAGATTTATAACTATTGACTTTAATTAGAAGTTATTACATTAACTTCCTTTTTCTCCCTAAAATTATAAAATGATTATATTTTTATTTAAATCAATGTAACTATGGTTTGAAAACAATCACGTAACGGAACGCCGCCGGTCAGTAGCGGCCGCAGCGTCATCGGTCATCGCTCATCGCGTCGGTCAAAACAATTAAGGTCAACCGGGGCTAATGCGTCACGATACTTTAAGCGGCATTTTTAACTGATCATATTAATTTAGTTGTATAATTTAAAACAATGTGAATTAAAACATATAACACATTATTTAATAAAATTTAAATTATTTCGTGATATTTTTAAAACCCTTGCTTGAAAACACCCATTCTTTACAAGTTGAGATTTTTAGACGCAAAAGCCTCAGGTGGGGCAAAGGCGTCTTTAGCAAGTACCACATAATAGGAAGCCTTCGCAACACAATTAATCGAAAAAATATATTAGATCGCTCATGATATAGCTAGTTATCATCTTATAAGCGAGATTCTTGGCTTGGTCTATCCTATTAAGTCAAACAAAATAATTTGGGGCTATGGCATCTAATTTATACTTTAAGTGGTAGACGCATTCGCCCCATCCTAAATTCCAGGGGTATCAAACGATTTTTTTCTCATTATTTGTGAGAAAAAAAAAGTTGCCATTGACATAATTTGCAAACAAGTTCAACTTTTACACGCCTAGCATTTATAAATAGAAAAAAAATCAAACACATTTAAATTAGGTAAATAGTGTATAATAAAAATACGAGTTCTAATAGAAAATAAAAAGCGAATACAAAAAAAGTATGAGATGTTTTATTTAGTTAATACTGTCATCATTACTAAATTATTAATAATCAGTTTTTTTTAATAGTGTAATTTTATATACCTATTGTATGTTGAATGTTGTATGTAAAAATTTGACTTTAATTGTGTAACATTCGCTAGGTGTGAAGTACCTTAACAAACATTATTATTAATTAATATTAGTTTCATTATCATTGTTATCACAATAATCAGGTAATGAGATCACATGCAATTTTATAGATATTGTCACTCTCACTCAGGTCTTCCTAATTACTAAATTAATTTGACAATCACTGAATGTTATACATTTTAAAATTTTCTTTGAAAGTAATATGCCCTCTTCGAGATATATCAGGCTTTTCAAGGAACATTATGATATCATCATCATTCTTTACTTCTGATATATCCTCCATGTCTGGATAATGAATAGGAAACAAATTTACTATCTTTTATTTTTCTTAAAAATTTGACGTTAGGAATGTTATTGTCATTAATAGAAATGATGGTCCCCACAAAATACTTCACAGACTTTTTTGTTGTGAATCTTACTAGTATCCAATCACTAACTTCTAGGTTCTTTTTGTTTAAATTCGGTTCAAATTGTTCAATATTTGTAGTGTCTACATCATTATTTACGTAAGATTTGTCATTTTCTTTTTCTTCTGTTGTGGCTTGCAACAAATCTTCGTTCTAAGTTATCATCACTTTTTATTTCCGCAAAAAAGTTTTCACGATAGGTATCAAAATCTTCATCAGAAAGTTCAGCAGAACCGGAAACTTCAGCAAAACTAATATCTAATTCACTTTCAGATTCTTCGTCATAATCAAAACACTTCTTTTGTTTCTTAGCTTTCGTTTTAACATTTTTATTAGGTTTTTGCTTAGATAAGCTCTTACTACAAGGTTTTTTTTTAATATCTTTGCTTTCATCAGTCTCATCTTGTTGTTGTAATTTTATACAATTTCTTTTTCGATTTTGGTCTAATTCTTTTTTAATATTTTTTGTGTTGGGGATTTTTATGGCAGTTCTTTCCTTTTCTTGCTTTATTTTTTTCTTCGTTTCGTTTTTTTTTCTATAAACTGTTCTTGCGTTATTATTTCACACCCCCTAGCAATTTTAGTTTTTTTCAATTTTATTGTCGAGTCACTTTTCTTTATTGTCTGCAATAATAAAGTTTCGAAAGAAACTCTTTCCGAGGGAGCCAAAATTCTATCTTCAATAATTCTAATTACCTTTGAATCATTAGACTTATCAAATTTCATCTCCTGGTTTGGCAAAACTAATTTTGATGACGCTGCTATGGGATTTTTGCTAATGCTCAACTCTTGGGTAACGGCCGCCAAACTTAACTTTTTTAATGTCTGAATCTGTTTTGGTATCGTTTTATGTTCCCTGAACCGTTTCAATGATTCTGGATTTAATTTTTCGTCTGCAACTACGTTTCTGTCAAATGGATATACAGAATGGGTCCCACATATATGCAATAAATGAAACCATATACTTGTTATCGCCTTTGCTGACGATATACAAAAAATGAACGTAATCGGTCCAGTAATTAGGTCAAAAAGTAGAGTTTTAATTTTAAGCAAATTTGAACACTCTATAGAATTGGGTCACTAAGTCAATGATTCAATGAACTTGAATGAATCCTTGAACATTAAAAAGCGACGTTGCCACGCAGTGCAAACTATTGGTATTGCGACATATCGACAGCGGTGTCTTTCGTCGGCGTGCCACCCGCGTGCAACGTTGTCACTCTTCCAAGGGGTCAAGGTACGTTGTCTAAACAGAGTGTTCACTTTTACTGAATTTATTTTAATATTTATTTTGTTTGTAAATTTCACTTTTTTATTTTACGCATATATGTGGGACCCATTCTGTATGCCCCCTTTTTTAAAGCCATTTCTAATTATTTTTGTGTCTAATTCACGCCACACTTCTCCAAGAAGGAGACTAAACTCATCTCATCATCAATGCACAAGTTTTGCATACCAAGTGTTGTGTTGTTGTTTCATTAATTTAAAAACTGATGAATCTAATGGCTGCAGAAGATGGCTTGCAATTTTATAATAGTTACGCCTCGTTTTTGTGTATTTTAAAATTTTTAGCGGGTGGATCTTCACTTAAACGCGGTAGCACAGTGTTCAACATGTACTTTTCAAATACTTTTGCATCGATCCATCCATTTTTAGTGGCAGCATAGGATGTGTTTTCAAATCCTTTATCTGACAGCCGTTGGTCCCACGTATTTTTTCCTCTGTGTATAATCAACGGTGGTAATTTGTCACCAATTGCGTTTACTGTGAACAAAATTGTGACATTATCTTTTCCAGATGACGCGATTGTGCATATACTGGCACATCCACGGGCTCCAACCACTTCTGTTCGTTCGGGATCTTTTGCAAAACTTGACTCGTCAAGGTTCCAAATTTTATCAGGTCTTCCTTTTAAATTAAGTTCACTCAAAACTCCATCAAGGGTATCAAAATACTCATTAACAATAAAAGGGTCACATGCCACTTTTCTTGACATTTCCACTGCCTGAGGTCTTTTTAAGGACAAATTGTGCCTCTTCTTGAAGGCAGCAAACTAATCATAACCGGGTCTGTTGTTTTTGAATGGAGTTTTGTAGTTATTTTCACTCACGTGTACGGCAACTAAATCTAGCGTTTCTTTGGAAATGAGTCCGAACCCATATTTTTCCATAACCCGTAAACCATTTGCAAGTTTGAGCTCATTTTCTCTGTCAATCACTGTAGGTGGTCCTCGGCTCTCTTTTACGATACCTTTTTTGTTATTTACTCTATCACATATAGTCATACGAGGAATGTTATACTTTTTTGCAGCTTGGTACGAATTTATTTTGCCAGTTTTGACTTCATCTACTGCTTTCCTTAAGGTTTCAAGATCGTAAGTTGGTGTTGTTTTTCTTTTATATGAACGAACCATTTTAAAAAATCTAAAAGAAAAATTTAGGTTTAATTACAAAGACCATCTAGAAAAATGTGTCAAATAAACAATGAAATTACCCAAAAAAAAACTTCAAATATTACAAACAATATATTTTGTTTGTAATATTTAAAGTAATTCCGTTTCACTCGCGAGAAACCACCTACTTCTTTCAAAGTCTGTTAAAAGCCTATCATGTATTTATTAATCCAGGGTCTAATCTATCTCCATACCAAATTTCATCAAAATCTGTTCTTTCGAAAGAGTAACAAACATGCATATATTCATCCATCCATATATAAGTAGGGTATAACTATATTTAAAAAAATGATTTTAGTGTATATGTATTTAGATCAATTATTGCATTATTGTTATCTTAAAATAAAAAGGTTTAGGACCTCATACAATGGGACTATTGCGTTACAATAGACGCAATCATCCCAATAAGGCAGATGCGATAGCCCCGATAAAGAAACGTAACCTAAAATATTTTAACTACAAGTGGACAATAAATTTTTAGGCCTTTACTAAAAATAATTAAAACAAACCGTAAAACATTTCAGAATGAAAGGTACTTACAGGTAAAAAACACCGATAGTCTAGAAAACACTGAGATTTAAGGGGATTCAATAACCACATACCACTAACGCGAGCTTCGAAGTGAAGTGAATATTCAAGATGGCGAAAACTTAAACAAAAATGAGGCCAGTATCGACATCTACAAATTAAATATTTTAGTCTGGTGCTAAATAAGTTTAAAAGATGGCGTGAGTAGTTCCTAAATTCGTATTTCATATGATATTTGAATGTGACGCCTTAACCCCTAAGACGCCTTAGCCCCGGTTGACCTTATCAAGTTTCACTGCTTCGGTTCGATCATTTGTATTCGTAATTCTTGACAAGCATTTATATGTTATAAACCTTTTTTCGAATCCAACTAAACTTTGAAACAGAACAGAAATATTTACAGCAAATACTTTTTGAATAATAAAATAATGGAGCCACAAATAGTAAGCTAAATTGTAATACATTAGATATTGTATCATTTGATGCTTGATGTACAACTACATAAATCGCTTTTTATTTCAGATAAAGAGCAAGCCACTTTCAAAAGATGAAAGCAAAGCCTTACTCGAACTTATTGAAATGAGCAAAATTATAATATCTAAGGCAACAAGGGCAGTGTATTGAAACTGAGGAGATACGAAGAAAGGGTTCTTTTTAGCGGTTTAGTTGTGTCTTTTGGGGATTGAACTGGACTTGATTTAGTCGCCCCCAGTCCTAGACTTTGTTCAAAAAAGTCTCGACTTCAGGCAAGTTTGTCCCGGTACTCAACGTTTTCTCGAGAAATATTGGCGCAGCCGGTGTACAAAGCATCACCAGTGCTGTCGTCCGCATAGCAATGAATGTTACCGGTTTGCAATATATCATTGACGTAACCTCGTGGAACACCAGAGTTGATGGGCTTGTAATCGGAGCACGTACCGTCTGCTATGACGTTAATGCTTATTGATCCGATCTGCAAGAAAACTAGTGATCCAATTGCACAGTTTTTTTGGAAGCACATAGGAAGGAAGCGGCGTAACCGATCGATGGCCTTCGCTATGTCCAAAGTAGCGGCCAACGCCTCCCTCTTGAACTCTACTGCCTCCACCCATCTATTTATTTAGGTAACCCAGAAGATCACCAGCTGAGCGACTCTGACGAAAACCGTACTGGCGGTCTTTAAACAGCTGGTGACCCTCAAGGTACCTCATGACCTGGCAGCTTATAATGGACTCCATAATTTTGGAGAACAAGGAGGTGATAGTGATAGGCCTGTAGTTAGACGAATCTGAGCGGCCGCCTTGTTTAGGGATCGGGTGCACTAATGCTGGCTTCCATGATATCGTGACTATGGCTAGAAAGTAGGAATACCGGAAAAGACGCGATAAAATCGGTGCAATCTCCGGAGCACACGTTTTAAGCACATTAGGAGGACCGCCATCAGGCCCACTCGACTTGTTGATATCCAGGGAGAGGAGTGCTCTGCGTACCCAGCGCTGGGTAAACAGCAAATCCCCCATGGAGCACTCACACCGTGGGATGGTCGGTTGTGTGTTCCCCCCGTCATCAAGAGTCGATTTGGACGCAAAAAAGTGCCCATCAGATCGGCTTTGTCCTTTGCGGCATGGGTCAGCGAGTCGTCCTCCCTGTGCCGAGATGGGAGAGATGGTTGACCGAAGTTCTCTTGGACAGCCTTGGCAAGAGACCAGAATGCACGTGTTACCGAAGGAAGTGGAACTAGTTTCTCGACAATTCTGCGATACGTAGTATTAGCCAGAGAGGACACCGTCTTCGCCGTTTCCGGATGATAGTGGACAGCATTAAGGTTTGAATGAAGTCCCCTGATGTTGCAGAAATTCACGAATAGCGTGGCAGGAGGCGCCTTTGTCTTGTTGCTCTGTTTGCCCCGAGCAGGTTTAGTCTCGAGCAGAATTCCGCCTCCCCCAGAATAAGCGGGGCAGCCGGAGCCCCCAAGCTCAGGAAGAGTAGGGTAGCTTGAGCGTGGATGCTCAGCAAGAGATACTCCGTTACCCGGACTCCTGGGTTAGTGTCCTAGTTAACTCCGCTAACTCTAAGCTAGCGCTAAGCTCCGCTCCGCTATCATGTTAAGGGGGGGGGAGGTGATTAGGCCTCCTTTAAACTGTTTTTTTAATCGGGTTCCCTCTGTCGACTCCATCTACATCGACGGGATTATAATATGTGAATATGGGGTAGCAGTTACTCTTAAGTACTTACTACATAGCGCGTCGTTGACTACATCATAACGTGAAAATTCTACACTATTTTCTAAACTTTCAATCTTAGTCTTTAAAAGTAAGTAGGTAGTATTGAAGCAGAATTTGAGTAAGATGTTTCTCAGTGCTTTTGGCACATCAAGCCATTCATTTCATGAACAATACTCAAAGGGCTCTTTGTGAGCATGCATAGCATTGGATGGTGCGCTGTGATAGGTTAACTTTCTGATGCGACCTCACTCGAGCCATCTGACATCCGTCAGACAATAATCCAAGTATGATACTTTATTCAAGAATCAAATGGCTAAAACCCAGGTTGTTTGTCACTACGTGATTGAATTCTTTCTCCATCTTGATAAGTTTGTTCTTGGACGAATTATCATATTACGTTTCCTTTGCTATTTATCCATAGATAATTTCAATGAGTAAAGAATAAGATAGGAGTTATATAAAATATCGTAGACAGAGTTCTCTGTCTACGTAAAATATACATTATAGGAATATCATACGAATCTATACATAAATATTAAAAATAGTACATATGTTACTTCTTTCTAACGTATGTGCTTCTGCAAGTGTAAAAAGAGAAAACCCTATTTTGTCAGTTTTCTAACTTACGGTACTGAAATATGTCACATAATGCCCGCCCATCGGTCGGTCCGTCGTTTTAGTTTCTGATTCTGAGTAGTTCCAAGAGTGTAAAAGATGTGTCATTAGACTTTATCTTGCAACTGATTATTATGTTTTTTTTTTTCATTTTAAGAAACTTTAGGGTACCTAAATGTGGTGCGATTTTGTTAATCAAATGTTGGCTTATGTGAATTATTATTAGAACGATTTAAAAACTATTCCGATGGTGACATAAGTCTAAGGTGTTTTATCCACTTAGGGACCTTTTTTATAAAATGAGGGTTACAAACGAGCACACAGTCCACGTGATGGTACTGGATGCTGTGAACCATAGACATCCACACTTAACCTCGATTAAGAATCAAAATGCAGATGTGTTGTCGCCCCTGAGTACTAAGATGGAATGTCTCGATTCCAGTATCGGGTCTCCGGTTCTCTACCCTCACCATACGAAACACAGGAGCATTGAGTTGCTATTTTACGCTCGTATTCTGTGAGAGCGTGGTCCTTCCCCGAGTGGTCGAGCCGACCTTTTCATGCTATAACCGTAATAGAGCTGCAGCGTGGCTCTACCACATAAGAGACACTATCCTTGATCTATCATTACAGCTTTAGATACGTTAAGCTGTAGAGGAAAGGAATGTATTTTGGAATACTGCAGGAAATTTGGAATAGGAGGGTTTCACAGACACTGGTAGTGCCATCTCGTTTTAATGGCCAGTACCTGGTTGACCGAGCTTTGCTCGGTATTTTTCGCTCGATTTTTTTTTAATTCGTTAATTCGTGTGTTTTGGAAATTATATTTAGATACAAGTTACATACTGATGAAATACGAATAATATTTTTGATCTTAGCGACATAATAGAAAAAACTGAACTGGTTATTTGAATAAAAAATCATGAGTGCAATTAGTTTAATTTAAATTTTCGTTTTTTTAAAAAATACTAAAAAAAAGTGCTCGAAAAAATAGATTTTCTTAAAAAAAGAAAGGAACATGAAAAAAAAGTTAAAAAAAAGTCGGTCTGTCGGTCTGGGCTCGAACCGGGGTTTTACGATTCTGTGACCGACCATTATACCAAATAAGCTATTTATAATCACTAACAATCCGTCAAAATTTACCTTCTTATTCTAATCATATTGTAGCAGTTTTTCATTGCCTAAAAACACGGACAAAAAGACATTTTCTAAAAATAAATCCTAGCTAGATCGATTTATTATCCCCGAAACTCCCTGGACACTAAATTTTATGAAAATCGTTGGAGCCGTTTCCGAGATCCCGATTATATATATATATACATATATACAAGAATTGCTCGTTTAATAGTATAGGATTAAACAATAAAGATAGGTGCCATTTGTTGATATATTTACACGGTTAGTTCGCCAAATTTCTAAGATGCCAATCAAATACCAAATTGTGAAGGAGTGTGTTTGAAATTTTTTGAGGTACGTATTTAACCAATTTGTATCGCCACAATGTGTTATGTTTAGGTGGTTTAGCTTTATGTATACTATAAAATGGACCATAAATACGCATTGACTTTGATTTCAGTACTTTGTGAATTTATAAATAAATGACTCGAGGGTATATTCGACCACGTCTTGTTGCTAATTTGGAATACCTTATGTGATGGTAATTTGGAATACTGAAATGGTATTCTAAATAACGTTCAGTCAAGTTACGGACCGATTTTAAAGAGTTGCTCTTTATGATATCATTCGCATTTATATGTCTTACATTTTCTTCTAAAACCATGGCGTAATAATACCTAACATAACTAAGTAATGCATAGTAAATATAATTAAGAATACCTCTATTCCAAAATACCTGCATCACATGTCGAATACTGAATTCTGACATTTTGCGTTCAACCTAAAATTTTACCTAGTAGACATGATTAGTATTATTTTAAATAGCTCGTAGATTGATAGTTTATGAATTTTGCTTCAATTTTATAAAGTTTTATTTCCTTAAACCATTTAGAAAAAGTTACACAGGTCTAAAACAAAATGGTATTCCAAATTACCCTCCTTTCCAATACCAGAAACTTCGCAATGTGACGAATCAGTATATTATAAACGGAACCTTTTTCTACCTAATTGACGAATCAAAACAACAACAACGTCCATAGATCTTACTCTTTGATAGGGTCATGGTATTCATCTTAGAGTAATTACATACATACGTATGCATAGAGAGAACCTGCAATTCTACATAAATTGAGTCAATATACTTGTCTTGCTTTTTCTAAATTAATTTTCAAATGAGTCAAAAGTGACAAATATATTCAAAGATGTTGCGTATAATTTATGCGTGGAAAAAGGAAAAAGAAAAAGAAAGGAAAAAGAAATGTCAAGTGTTCATCATTGGTCTCTTTTAACACTACTAAATAAAAAGTTAATGCAATTAAAAACATAACTTGTAAAAAAAAACAAGTCTCGCAACTCAGTTCTTCTACCGTGAAAAGTTGTGAGATCCACGTAATACCAAGTCGGTTAATTTATTCAGTTCCTACTTAAGGGTCCTTCTGTTTTAAGTTATTACGTAATTAGCTAACCTAACAACATTTTATAGTGACCATATCAATGTTAAAAGTCTTTTACGTTTTAAATATATAGATTGACTTGGCCATCGCATGAAACCACAATGTATATCACAAGTAATACGTATTATATTAAATTATATTGCTTTATGCGATTGCCAAGTCAATTTATATATTTAGAACATAAAAGACTTTTAAAATTGATATGGTCACTATACAATTTTGTTAGGTTAGCTAATTACATAATAACTTAAAACAGGTGGACCCTTAAGTAGGAACTGAATAAATTAACCGACTTTGTATTACATGGATCTCACAACTTTTCACGGTAGAAGAACTGAGTTGCGAGACTTGGTTTTTTTTACAAGTTATGTTTTTAATTGCATCTCATTTCTTTTTTTATAAAAGATAGTCCTAATTTTTTACCTTTCCAGTACCTTCTACTTCTTGAGTACCAACAACGTACCTATGTACACCTGTAATACATATACAAGTACACTGGTTCATTCACTGCAAATGTAACATTGTAATTCTATATATTTATATAGGATTACAAAGTTATTTATGCAGTTAGTGTATCTAGAAAACTGGACAGAAATTAACAAATGTTTTAGTTTTTCCTTGATTTATACTCTAAACACTAATTGTGTTCTAAATTTGAAGCTTCTATGTCTGCTAGAAGTGCCTTAGAGTTTTGATGATCGGTCAGTCAGTGAGTGACAAAATTAAGAAACTTTGATTGGTTACAATTCTTAAACTGCTGGTTCAAATTGAATGAAATTTGAATCATACCATATCTGTACAATGCTTACTCGGTTACGGAAAATTCAGGCTTCTAGTTTTATTGACCACGAAGTTATAGGGGGTCGAAAATGACCTAAATTGCTTCGAGAAAAGATGGTACGGCCGTGCCGCTTTTTTGCTCGACTTGGCGGGGGCACTGCCGTGCCCCCAGATAAGATCGTATTTATTTTGTCCAAGATCGTACTGGCTTCTTTACTTGACAAATGTAATTTTAATTGTCGTATTATTTATTTTGATCTTTGACGTCTGGTGTCTTTAATATTTTGCTAAAAATGTTATTATAAAATTATATCTTTAAATAAAATATATCAATAGAGATGGCTTGTTTTATACTAGGATGCAAATCCCATTCTTCCCGTAATGAACATGGTTCAGAATTCGTAAGCTTCCACCGGTGTGTACGTTTTTATTACCCTGGAATTAAATTACATTAAAACTATAAGTAAACTGTATTTCACATTATTTTGAAAATAAAAAGTCGATTTTTTGTAAAAATGAGACTGTATTTGTTATATATAAAATTTATTTTAAACAATAGTGATGCGGTTTTATGGCATATCGGCAAAGTCCCCATATCGACATTCTTCTTTATATTTTCGTTGTTTTAGTATGCCTAAAAATGATAAAAAAATTGGAAATAAACTGGATCAGAGTAATTCCACGGGCACAAAACCATTCGACAAAGAAGCTGCATTTGCTCAAAACACTTCTCCAAACATTATTTTGTTAACAAAGGGAAATGGGGAAGGCTAAAATTAAATGCAATTCTAATTTATACATCGTGAGAATACGGCTATTATGTTTAATTTCATTTTTAATTACGTATCATTTAACGTAAATATATCAAAACAGCACAGTCAACGGGGTACCAACATATTAATAATAGCATTATTAATATTAATATCATTACATCCCTTTTGGAACTCCACATACGTTTGATGTTTTATGAACCAGAGGAGATTATGGATATTTCGCCCCCTATAGGAAGTGAAAAATTGATTGAATGTGAGAATAGTGTAAGCAATTTTAAAAATAACTGGCTGAGAACTACTAAATAATAGTTATTTACTTTACAGGCATTTTCTAAACATTATACAGATATTAAAAATCTATCGATTGTACAAACGGGCGTGTCTCAGGACTCAATTCTCGGCCCCTTTCTGTTTCTTGTAATGGCTTATCTTACATAGTAGCGGATAACCTTGATATAGTATCATTTGCTGACGATACTTAATTAATTTTCAAATTAAAACGACAATTATTAAATTACGTCGAAGTAAATAATGCTATAGCTAAATTAGTCAACTGTTTTAATGTTAATAATTTGCATTTTAATGGAACTGAAACTATATGTATGAAATTCGTAACTCCTAATGTCAAACATGTTAATACTAATGTAATTTCAAATGGGGAAGAGCTGAGTCTTGTTGATACCACCATTTTTCTTGGAATCACACCAGACACAAAGTCAATGGCTCCCCCATATATCAAAACTAGCTAGCAGACTTAGTTCTGCAGCATATGCTGTAAAAAAGATTAGAACTCTTACCAGTTTGAAACAGCTAGAATAATTTACTTTAGTTATTTCCATAGCATTATGTCGTATGGTATTTTGCTATGGGGACACGCAACTGACACTGAAATTATATTTATTTTACAGAAGAGGGTCACTATAATTTAAAACCAAAAGAGTTCCTGAGCCAAAAATTTAAGGAAATTAATATATTAACTCTGGCCTCTCAATACATTTATGAAAATGAAATGTACGTACACAAAAATAAAAGTAGGTTTGCAAGAATAAGTGATATTCATGCTGTGAATACTAGGAACAGACAGACACAAACTGGTGAATTTATGGATGATAATAACCCCTGGGAAGGGTGATCACTACCTACCAAGCTATTTCTAATTTGTCTTGTGTTCTTAATTGTAAACATGATTGTAAGCTATTATTTGAAAAAAAATAGCCCCGATGGGTTTCTTGCTGGTTGTTCCCAGGACAGAGGTTTTTTGCGAACCAGTGGTAAATGAAAAAAGTGACTTTCAATAAGTATTGTTTATAATCTACATTGAATAAAAAGTTTATGTTTTTCTTTCTAAAACCAGAACCAATGAACATTAGTAACAATTTAGCTCCATTCACAAGTTCAAATTTCACTTTAGATAATTTACGTATACATAAGTGGAAAAAAAATTAGCTAAAGCTCAAAAGCTTTCGAGAAAAGTCTACTGAAAATCAAATCTCTCCCCCAAAGATCGTGGAGGCTTAAAAAGAAAAACATAACCTTAAATTATAGATTGCAAGAGATCCTAAACAATGAAAATTTAGGAAACGAGAAAATACTTATGTTGGACGCAGTAACATCATCATATCTTTCTATTATATTCTAAGAACGTATAATATAATAAGTATAATAAAGTATATACGCGTGAATGCTATAATTCAAATTCCTTATGAACTTTGTCTGAATTTTTTTTAATTTGTTGTTTATGCGTGATATAAATTTCACGTAATATCAGTTTATGTCCTAAAAAGGTTTACATGTACGTAGACAAACTTTTGACTTTTTAAGCTTTTTGTATTATTGTATTTACATGTTCTGTCACAGCCAGCTTCTTGTCAAGGGTACCAGTTAGCATTTTATTTATTTGTTTCATCTTTTTTACACACCTTGAATGAAATGCCGATTTATTGTTTTATGGTATTCTCTACCAGTTATCCCTGGTTGATTTGATTGGTCGGTGGTGTGTTCCCCCCGTCATCAAGAGTCGATTTGGACGCAAAGAAAGTGCTCGTCAGATTGGCTTCGCCCTTAGCGGCATGGGCCAGTGAGTCATCCTCCCTGTGTAGAGATGGGAGAGATGGTTGACAGAAGTTCCCTTGGACAGCCTTAGCAAGAGACCAGAATGCATGTATTACAAACTATTCCGATGTTGACATAAGTCTAAGGTATTTTATCCACTTAGGGACCTTTTTAATAAAATGAGGGTTACAAACGAGCACACAGTCCACGTGATGGTAATGGATGCTGTGAACCATAGACATCCACACTTAACCTCGATTAAGAATCAAAATGCAGATGCGTTGTCACCCCTGAGTACTAAGATGGAATGCCTCGATTCCAGTCTCGGGTCTCCGGTTCTCTACCCTCACCATACGAAACACAGGAGCATTGAGTTGCTATTTTACGCTGGTATTCTGTGAGTGCGTGGTCCTTCTCCGGCCGAGCCGACCTTATCATGCTACAACCATAATAGAGCTGCAGCGTGGCTCTACCACGTATAAAAGACACTATCCTTGAACTATCATTACACCTTTAGATACTATCGTCGTCAACTGTCTGCTGGATTAAGCTGTCCCAAAAACTTCGCAATGTGATGAAACAGCATATTATAAACAGTTTTGTGAACAAAGTACAAATCAGATAAAACTAAAGTTTAAGACCTTTTTCTGCCTAATTAGCGAATCAAAACAACAACAACGTCCATAGATCTTACTCTTTGGTAGGGACATGGTATTCACCTAAGAGTAGTTACATACGTACGTATTTATAGAGAGAATCTGCAATTCTACATAAATTGAGTCAATATACTTGTCTTGCTTTTTCTAATTTAATTTTCAAATGAGTCAAAAAGTGACAAATATATTCAAAGATGTTGCGTATAATTCATGCGTGGAAAAAAAATGTCAAGTGGTCATCTTTGGTCTCTTTTTACACTACTAAATAAAAAAGTTAATAAGATCGTATTTATTTTGTCAAATGTAATTTTTTTTTTGTGAAATTTGTGTTTATTTGACAAATGTAATTTTAATTAAGTCATATTATTTATTGTGATCTTTGACGTCTGGTATCTTTAATATTTTACTAAAAATATTATTATTAAATTATATCTTTAAATAAAATATATCAATAGAGATGGCTTGTTTTATACTAGGATGCAAATCCCATTCTTCCCGTGATGAACATGGTTCAGAATTCGTAAGCTTCCACCGGTGTGTACGTTTTTATTATCCTAGAATTAAATTACATTATAACTGTAAGTAAATTGTATGGTGGAACCACGTGTCTAAGGCTGCCGAAGTCTAATTCCCCGGTCGAACCTTAAACCTATTACGCGAGATATTAACTAAAGTGGACTGTATATGCGATTGCTTCTACGCTTACGTAAAAGCGACTACTATAGCATGCGGTACAATGCACTCGCTCTTCCCTAAAACTAAAACTATTATTGTGCCAAATCGATGAAAGGGAATCCTGCCTGATTAGGGACTTCTTCTGGACAGACACTCTGGGGCCCCAGGGGTACGTCGGGAGAGAAGCGTTGTAGTTTCAACGACGAGCGCGGCGGGAAGAGCGGTGTGTGGTTCCAATGACTGGCGCGGCGGGAAGAGAGGTGTGGTTCCAATGGTGGCGCGGCGGGAAGAGGCCCGCGTCGGTCGCGCGTGCCTTATATATCCTCGGTTCCGATGATTACGTGACATTCTAGAATCATCTTCTTTCCCCTCCCACCCCACCACCCCGATGTGTCGATAGGAGGGTATGAACGATATCGTTTTGGAAAGGAATAAACGACTTGGCACCTACCGTCCAAATATAAATAATACGAATGGTTTTCCGCGCAACCATCTCCCCCGCCCTTGAAGGATTTCCTTCAAAATTAACTAAAACGACTAGAGCTAAGATCAACTAACAAAATAACTAACTAACGCTAAGATTACCTAAACTCAACTACAATTTTAATCTAGAAAGCTAATTTAAATTATGGAAGAGGCAGGGGGCACAAACGGACAACAGGACGCAGGTAAGACCCAACCGTGGTCTTAACGCGAGCTATCCTAATTACTCCGTCGGAACCGGGAAAGACCTCTTCGACAATTCCTAACGGCCAGTGGAGAGGCGGCGTATTCTCTTTGGTGAGCACAACTACAGTTCCTACAGCTAAAGGCTCAGTTGCTGTGTTCCATTTTTGCCGAGACTGCAAAGTATGTAAGTATTCCATCCTCCATCGTTTCCAAAGCGATTGCACTAACCGATTTAATAATTTGTGGCGTGCGGAAATGCTAAGTCTGTTTTCATCCATATCTGCGGCTGGCAAATACTTTAAAGGCGTTAAATTCAAAAAATGTGCTGGAGTTAGAGCCAGCGGTTCCGAGGGGTCACTAGACAACGTACGACAAAGTGGGCGACTATTCATTACGCATTCAATTTGAGCGAGCACCGTACTTAGCTCTTCGAAGGACAAATTTTGATCTCATATTACTCGGTATAAGTGACTCTTTAGACTCTTAATATTAGTCTCCCAATTGCCTCCAAAATGACTCGCGGCTGGGACGTTCAGAGACCACTCAATGCGGTTCTCGGCTAGAATGTGAGCGAACTCCGAATTATAATACTTGCTAGCTAAGAGCTCATGTAGTTCTGATAGAATACGTTTTGCACCGACGTAGTTCGTACCGTTATCCGAATATAATTTACTTACAGGGCCACGGCGGGAAAGAAATCTTTTAAATGCACCCATAAAGCCTGCTGTGCTTAGATCACCAACGAGTTCTATATGCACCGCTCGAGTAGTTAGACATACGAAAATGCAGACGTAAGCCTTTGTGGATCTTATACCACGCCCGCGAGTGAGCGTGACCTTAAACGGACCAGCGAAATCAGACCCGGTGTGTGTGAAGGGCTTTACCGATTGTATTACTCTACAAGATCTAAGTTCCGCCATTTCCGGAAATGACGGCTTGGGGCGTGCCCGAAAGCAAGCTATACATCTGTGCACCCGATTGCGTATTAAACTACGTGCAGAAAGAATCCAATAATTCTGACGCAAAATCGACATCAACAAGTCGGGGCCAGCGTGCGAGTTCAATTTATGATGGTAATCGACTAATAAGTTCATGATATGGTCTTTACGCGGTAAAACAATAGGGTGCCGTTGGTCGAAACTCAATTGCGAGTTGGACAAGCGTCCACCTACCCTTACAATCCCATCCTGTAAAAATGGCTTAAGGCGTTGAAAAGCGCGACTACAAGCTCCATTCGATTGCAATCTTGTAATTTCTTCAGAGAAATGCGCACGTTGAAGTTCACGTAATACTAGCGACTCGGCATAGTTGTAATCGGATGTAACGATATACGAACAAACACTACTTATCGACTTTTAAACTACAAAGGCTACATTGTAACGACAAAAATGATTTAAATATAACACAGCGTATTGCTGTGGCGAGGCTAAACTATACTATTTTATTTTTAATTTTACGGAACACCAACAAGCTAAACAAACACTAAGGAAATACCAATATATAATTCTATCAACGACAAACTAATATTTAAATAATAAAACTATCCAATCACAAGTATGCAATTTCTAAGCGACTAAGCTATAATTATTAATAAGCGGTAAAACTATGCGATGAACGCTTCGGAACAACACTGCATATGGCTTGTTGCTCGCGAAGTCTCACTTCCTCCCGCCAAGCAAGATTGGCCTCAACAGGTCTATTCCGTAGCCTCCAGTGAGGCACGCTTTCTGTCGCAGCGGCTCGGTGTCTCCATGCGCCGCGACCGTGCCTCGATCCGCGCCGCGCGCGCTTCCGCTAACTAGATCGATTCGAGTCCCGCGTTGCGAAACGCGTGCACTGAATATGTCACCTGACGGGTTGCGGGGCGATCTAATCTTGCTAATATGGGCCTTGTTCACGGTGTCGGTAAACCTAGCTCCAGGGCTATCCCTACTCGGCGTTCCCTTCGGCTGCGACGAAACTACAACAGGTTTACTAACAACAGACTCTAACGTCTTGCTTCTCGACCCTTCGCATAATTTATTACCCGAGCTAAGTAAAAGCGGGATGTTCCCCTCCCCTATTTCCCGAAAATTGCGAGTCAATAATTCGGGAGGTTCGACAGCGACGGTGCAACAACAGGATGTTGCCGAAATGCTATCTATGATGGGGGCGGAGCCAAGGATCACATAGCCCAATACGGTTTCCAGTGCGTACGGTGCGGTATGCGAGGAGTTGCCCCTGACCTTATTGTTTAACAAAAGATGAGGGAAAAGCGATGCTCCAATGAGCATGTCTATGTTTCCAGGAACGGAGTAAGTTTCGTCCGCTAGAGGCAAATTTTTAAATTCAATCAATGCCGAGGTGTCAACCGAAACGGTTGGCAACCGTTCATTGACCCTATCTACTACTAGTGCATTTATATCAAAGTTAACATTACGATCTATCCGAGAATAAAATTTTAAATTTATATATCCCTGGGTAGCTTTACTAGTACCTCCGATGCCTTTAACTACAGGACATGAAAGTGACCTATTTATTACTAGGCCTAAGCGCTGACAACATTGTCGCGTTATAAAGCTATTTTGGGCTCCGCTGTCCAGCAGTGCACGGACGCTTTGTTCGTTTCCACGCGAATCCCTAACCAAAATACTTGCCGTACCCAGTAACACGGTTGAAGGAGGTTGTGCTCCCATATTCGCCAATGAGCACAGAGCGACATCACCAGGTCGACCGCTAGAATCGTTGACCTTAGTAGGGGTGAATTCCTTGTCCGCTTTACTTGACGCCGCTATGTTGCTATTTTCAAAATGTAATAGCGTGTGATGTTTCCTGGCGCACTTGCTACGTACGGAACTCGAATTGCATTTTGCAACTAAATGCTTATCGCTTAAGCAGTTCAAACATAGGTTGTTTGTCTTTACTAATTTATAACGTTCGCTTGGTGAATATTTACGAAAAGTCGCACAATTATATAAATTACCGTGTTTATCTTTACATACGATACAAGTATGCTGGAGTGATGTTGGCGTAGCGGTTACGTAAGTTAACGACCCTGCTATTTTAGATGGTTGAGTCTGTCTACGGTCGACGCACCTTTTAATCTCCTGTTTAACGTTCGGAGAGCGCTGCATCACCTTTATTTGATCTCGCACGAACGATGCTAATGAATGAAAGGAAGGCATCTCCGAGCTACGGTGCTCCATTTCAAACGCACGCACGGTGTCGGGGTCTAATTTCTTTAGTGCAATATGGAGAAACACCACGTCCATAAGGTCATTAAATTTCAAATTCTTAAGTGCAGCCACCGATGCCACAAATTTATCTAGAAACTGCTCTAAGCCGTTGATGTTCGCGGATGATATAGATTTAAGATCGAATATCTGGTTCAAATATTCGGAAGCTAACATTCTCCTATCTTCATATTTAGTTTTAAGCGTTTCGAATATTAATAAGTAATTGTTTGCTGTAGGTGTAAAACCAGAGCAGATCGACTGTGCCTTGCCACTAAGTTTACTAATTAAGTAATATAATTTTTCAGCGTCCGATAACGATGGGTTATTGTGTATATTGTTTTGAAAACTACTGAAGAAGAAGGGCCACGTCTTAATATCACCATTGAATACCGGAATATCTATTGGCGGCAACCTAATTGAGTCACGTGGACGTACCTGTGTTTCCGGCTTTGCTTCGTTTTGAGATTGTAGGGATCTCGCAGTTCTTTTCACCAGACACAACATATCTTCGAATGCCAGCAGCGGTTGGTAGTTCACTATGTATTTCGGGTCGATTTGTAATTCCAAATGATTAATTTGGTCTAATATTCTTTCGTAATCCGTTCGCAAAGAATCTACCGTTTCAATTTCATTTAAAAAGGTTTCCCGCACTGCTTCTATATTAATGTTCTTTGTATGATCACTTATATTCTGCATACGCGAAAAGAGTATGTCCCTCTTGGCATAAAGCGTTTTAATTTTGATTTCACTTATACTAACTGCCATTTTAAATTATTATAATAAAGTTATATTAATGACAATTAATCTCACAACGCACAAACAATGAAGGATGGACACTCGGTATGCCGTATTACGTAATTAAATCGAACACCTGCACAGCGAGTCAAGGTGACGCATTGTTCGCTAAACTCAATATTTTTATCAAAATTGTCGGGTAAGCGTATCAAACGGTTCCTATTACACTGTTTCAATTATTTAATAAGCTTTAAATTTAACCAAATACGAGCGCTATAAAACGAATAATTCTGTTTGCGAGTACCTTATCAAAATTTAAATTTAAACGAACACTATTTAAGTCTATTCTATAAATTAGAGTGCATTATCTAAATAATTAATTTAATAATTCGACCAGAAATAGTTGGACGACCACTAAACCCAGTTCAAATCCTGCCGAAGTGACCATAAAATGGTGGAGCTACGTGTCTAAGGCTGCCGAAGTCTAATTCCCCGGTCGAACCTTAAACCTATTACGCGAGATATTAACTAAAGTGGACTGTATATGCGATTGCTTCTACGCTTACGTAAAAGCGACTACTATAGCATGCGGTACAATGCACTCGCTCTTCCCTAAATCTAAAACTATTATTGTGCCAAATCGATGAAAGGGAATCCTGCCTGATTAGGAGAAAAAACAAAATTGGAGCGGGTTAAAACAATTATATCAGGCAGGCAGTAATTAAAGGAATATTGACTCACCGGGGTTTCTTCTATTTGTTGAGCACTATAGCTGCGACTTCCGGGACTTCTTCTGGACAGACACTCTGGGGCCCCAGGGGTACGTCGGGAGAGAAGCGTTGTAGTTTCAACGACGAGCGCGGCGGGAAGAGCGGTGTGTGGTTCCAATGACTGGCGCGGCGGGAAGAGAGGTGTGGTTCCAATGGTGGCGCGGCGGGAAGAGGCCCGCGTCGGTCGCGCGTGCCTTATATATCCTCGGTTCCGACGATTACGTGACATTCTAGAATCATCTTCTTTCCCCTCCCACCCCACCACCCCGATGTGTCGATAGGAGGGTATGAACGATATCGTTTTGGAAAGGAATAAACGACTTGGCACCTACCGTCCAAATATAAATAATCGAATGGTTTTCCGCGCAACCATTGTATTTCACATTATTTTCAAGATAACAAGTCGATTTTTTGTAAGAATGAGACTGTATTTGTTATATTTAAAATTTATTTTAAACAATAGTGATGCGGTTTTATGGCATATCGGCAAAGTCGATAACCCGATATCGACATTCTTCTTTATATTTTCGTTGTTATAGTATGCCTAAAAATGATAAAAAAAACTGGATAAGAGTTAATTCCACGGGCACAAAACCATTCGACAAATAATAGCTGCATTTGCTCAAAACACTTCTCCAAACATTGTTTTGTTAACAAAGGAGAATGGGGAAGGCAGAAATTAAATGCAATTCCAATTTATACATCGTGAGAATACAGCTATTATGTTTAATTTTACTTTTAATTACGTATCATTTAACATAATTATGTCAAAACAGTACAGTCAATGGGGTACCAACATGCAAATAGCATTATTAATAATAATATCATTACATCCGTTTTGAAACTCCACATGTGTTTGATGTTTTATGAACCAGAGGAGATTATGGATATTTCGCCCCCTACAGAAAATGAAATATTGATTGAATGTGAGAATAGTGTAAGCACTTTTAAAAATAACTGGCTGAGAACTACTAAATAATAATTATTTACTTTACAGGTATTTTCTAAACTTTATAAAGATATTAAAAATCTATGGATTTATATTATTATTTATTTATTTATTTCATTTCATCTTACAAGCTAACAGATGACACATCCAAAACGCTTATAAGATTAACAATTAACAATAATTCCTATTGTACAAATGGGCGTGTCTCAGGGCTCAATTCTCGGCCCCTTTCTGTTTCTTGTTATGACTTATCTTACATAGTAGGGGATAACCATGATATAGTATTATTTGCTGATGATACTTCATTAATTTTTAAATTAAAACGAGAATTATTAAATTACGACGAAGTAAATAATGCTATAGTTAAGTTAGTCCATTGTTTTAATGTTAATAATTTGTATTTAAATGGAACTAAAACTAAATGTACGAAATTCGTAACTCCTAATGTCAAAAAATGTTAATACTAATGTAATTTTAAATGGGGAAGAACTGAGTTTTGTTGATACCATGATTTTTGTTGGAATCACACTAGACGCAAAGCAGACTTAGTTCTGCAGCATATGCTGTAAAAATTTAAACTCTTACCAGTGTTGAAACAGCTAGAATAGTTTACTTTAGTTATTTCCATAGCATTATGTCGTATGGTATTTTGCTATGGGGACACGCAACTAACACTGAAATTATATTTATTTTACAGAAGAGGGCCATTAGCGCAATATATAAATTAAAACCAAAAGTGTCCCAGAGCCAAAAATTTAAGGAAATTAATATATTAACTCTGTCCGCTCAATACATTTATGAAAATTAAATTTACGTACACAAAAATAAAAGTAGGTTTGCAAAAATAAGTGGTATTCATTCTGTAAATACTAGGAACAGACACAAGCTAGTTATACCAGTTGCTCGACTCCACCGAGTTCTTGGGGCGATGTATACGCTTTTAACAAAAACCTAGAAAATATACAAAAATTATCATACGCAAAGTTCAAAAATTTTATTAAACTAAGTTTGTATAAATAGGGTTACTACAATATTAAGGAATTTATGGATGATAATAACCCCTGGGAAGGGTGATCACTACCAAGCTATTTCTAATTTGTCTGGTGTTGGTAATTGTAAACATGATTGTAAGCTATTTTTTGAAAAAAAATAGTCCCGCTGGGTTTCTTGCTGGTTGTTCCCAGGACAGAGGTTTTTTGCGAACCAGTGGTAAATGAAAAAAGTGACTTTCAATAAGTATTGTTTATAATCTACATTGAATAAAAAGTTTCTGTTTCTGTTTCTAGAACTAGAACCAATGAACATTGGCAACAATTTAGCTCCATCCACAAGTTCAAATTGCACTTTAGATAATTTACGTATACACAAGTGGAAAAAAATTAGCTAAAGCTCAGAAACTTTCGAGAAAAGTCGACTGAAAATCATATCTCTCCCCCAAAGATAGTGGAGGCTTAAAAAGAAAAACATAACCTTAAATGATAGATTGCAAGAGATCCTAAACAATGAAAATTTAGGAAACGAGAAAATACTTATGTTGGACGCAGTAATATCATCATATCTTACATCTATTTTCTAAGAACGTATAATAAAGTACATACGCGTAAATGCTATAATTCAAATTCCTTATGAACTTTGTCCGAATTTTTTTAAATTTGTTGTTTATGCGTAATATAAGTTTCGCATAATATCAGTTTATGTCCGAAAAAGGTTTACATGTACGTATACAAACTTTTGGACTTTTTAAGCTTTTTGTACTATTGTATTTACATGTTCTGCCACAGCCAGCTTCTTGTCAAGGGTACCAGTTAGAATTTTATTTATTTGTTTCATCTTTTTTACACACCTTGTAATGAGGGATATGCAATGCCGATTTATTGTCTTATGGTATTCTCTACCAGTTAACCCTGGATGATTTGAGAAACTGTGGCAGGTATAAAGATTTTACTAAATTAAATGAGTAATATAGATATAAGATGCAACAAAATAATTTAAAAGTTATTTCTATACAGTTAAATTGGTTTTATTTTCTTTGTAAAGGGCAAATAAATATTTTGTTTGAATTTTTAATTTGTATTATTTTGCTTAAACGTAACTAATGTAAAGCTGAAAAAGCGTTACCAAATTTGGGAATTAGAATTTTTCTTAGTGAGTTTTATAATATATTTTAACCTTATAGCACGATCGATCTGAATTACAAAATTCACCCAAATTGAAACAAAATTTAGCAAAATTGATTCTAAATCAAACGTTTTTAAGTTCTATTGCTGAACACTTCGTCCGTAGCAGATTTTCCCTTAATTGGTATCCTAAATTAATATTTATTGGAAACGTTAAGCAATATTATTAAAATGCTGAATTTTATTGAAGTATAGATAAAACTAGTATTCTTTTCTATAGTTATCATCACTAGAATTGTCTATGGTATATAAAAAAGCTAAAAAAAAACACGTCTACAACCTTATAAAGGAGAGATGGTGACATTCATATAACTATCTTTTTTATCCTGTAGGAAATGTCATACGCATAAAGAGTTCGGTTACATGAGGTTTTGTTCTGTTTCTTAGACTCTCTCTATGCTAGCAATTACTCTTAGGTATCCGTGTTAGATTTTATACTAGATCTATAGTATCCATGGTGTTATCGATAAAGACTTCATGATGGTATCACTTCTTATTAAATAGTTTGTGGTATCGAATCAAAACTTTGACTAGAGAAGAAAGATGGGACATGACATAAAGATCGTTAGTTGTAGGAATGTAACGATATATCGGCGTCTCTTTTTAGCCTGTGAGTATATTCGTATGTAAAAAAGGACATACAGTAGTGTTATCATTACCGAATATGGCAACAATTTTTCGCTGCGGCCGGGAGCCATGTTTTGTCACAGTCAATGACAACTATAGTTCATAAAAGATAGCTTTATCTCTGCGACAGCTGTCAGTAAAATCACGCTTAAGAAGTCCTGAATTTCTTAGTAGTACAGAGTTACAGACAGTACCAGTCAATGTTATACTTTATGGGACCTAATTAGTGCATGCCCGTAAAGTATGACATTGACAGGTACTGTCTGTACACCATAAAAAAGTACTCTGTGCTGTACACTGACCTCTATATATACAAGTACGCTCGTAATTTTTGCACCCTTTTACGACGCAACTAGACATATTTATGACATGCAAATCTGTCTTGCGCGCGCACCAGTGTCGACCGAGTCGCGTTGGCCCTAAACTGCAATTTTAGGTCCAACGCACTGGTCCGTTTTAGTGGTTCGGTCGGCCCGGTCCTTACGCTAGTAATAAATATGTCAATGTGTATACCTAAACTGAGTCTGGCACAAAGATGGCGGCTTGGCGTAGTGCTGCGCATTATACTTAACAGCGATAATGTGGCGCTTATTTAGAAAAAGATTCCTTCTTGTGATTCGTCTCAAACACCCGTGAGTTCTTAGATAGGTTATTTTTAAATCAATATGACGGGTTTTGGCGCCAAATTGTAGGTCTTTAATTTTTTTACTCAATCTATCGATAGGGGTATCAAAATAAAAAATAAATAAAAGGAGATTACTGAAACATATTACAAGTTATACCTATGTTTTCAGTTCATTACTTTTAAGCAGTCGTTTTTGTTTGTTTTTATAATGTAATTATCTATTATTAATGTTACAATTTCCCGGGAATTACTAAACAAGAAATACTAATCAAAGAATTTTTGTTTGTTTGTTAGACAATAAATTAAGCTCAGTCATCATACTCACACTAATCAAACTATAATAAATGCAAAAGTTTGAATGTTTGTTTGTTCCTCAATCACGCCAAAAGTATCAGACCAGTTTGAATGTAATAATTTGGCACACAAATAGTTTATTACCCGAATTAACATATAGGATACTTTTTATCCCGATTTAGGGGTCCCGAGGAATAAAATAAGAAATTTCGTAATAATCGAATTCCACGAGAGAAACATATGAAAATAACACACTCACCTCACTAAAGTCGCAATGGGTGCGTTTGGCAGAAAAAGCGCTAGCAAGCACTTACCAGCGCTAAAATAGTTTTCGGCCAGGACACGATTGCTACTTCATTAGCGCTGACACAATCCGCCATTTTGCTTATTTAATTTGTTTGTTTTGAAGTAGAGTTTATAAGTTGTTTTGTGCAATATTAGTTTTAAGTAATATAATGACATGAATAGACATATGCATATTATTAAAAATTCATGATTGGTAAGTTTTTAATATGAATACTTCACAAACATATATTTAAATTAGGTTAGGTTCCCCGGTTAAAACTAACATCGTGTCCTAGATGAAAACAGCTACTTACGATTTGACAGCGCTTACCGCTTACGATCGCCATTTTGCTTACAAGCGCTTGCTAGCGCTTTTTTCTGCCAAACGCACCCAATGACAAACTGATATCGTAGACAGAGAAACCTATAGACAAATCAACGTCTTCTTTCGCATATGCACACGAAAAAGATAGATTTATGCATACGTGCATAGGAATGAGACAGAGCGGTGTGATTGTTTGTCCCTTTCTCCGTGGTAGGTTTATCTGTCTACGCTAATAAGAGTATGTACTTACACTATTACATTAACCTGAATCAGGATGGTGTAATAAGAGAAAGGGAGTAAGAGTCCCTAATTAGAGCGTCAAAGTGTACCCGGTCTGAAGTGCCCTTCCACCGTGCATTGTAATAACGCTAAGGGAGTTAGGGCACTAATTCGATGCGCGACCAGGGATGCAAACGATACATCAATTCTTCAAACATCGATATATCGTTCATAAACGTGGTTCTTCATGAGCTATGTTTTATGAACGATGTTCTGCCGTCAAAGGTTACGAAATAACCAACTATTCGAAGGCATAAAATTCCGTGCGTTAAAAGTTGCGAACGATGATTATCACGAATTTTATGTTGTGTAAATTAATATTCGAAATAAAATATGTCAAAGTTAGATAACGTCTAAATTTTCAAAGTTAGAAGGTTTACTAGTATTTATCAGAAATAACTCAATCCCGATTATTTTAATTACGAATCAACAAACAGGTGAATGGTCTTTCAGCCGAAAATAAATATACTTGAACTTCAGAAGTACAATTGTTTTCTATCGGTAATTCCATTTTCGATGTAAACTTGTAGTTATTTTTATTGTGATAATTAATTAAGATAAGTTTAGAAATATTGAAAATGGATTGAAATTGGTTTATTCATTTTCTTATTTATAATGATATTATTTGAGCTTTAACTTTAATGAATAGCTTAAGTACAGTCGTTTAAGTTAATTATTATTTTGTACTGGAAATTATTTTATCGGCTTACGGTACTTCGTATTTCTTTACAATCATTTTTCTGAAATATTGATTTTTATGGATGAACGGTTATTCATCTGTTTGTATTTCGGTATAGTTTCGTAGATGTATTTAGAAAATGCGATAATACTCGAGGTAACATATGTAACTACCATAAAAAATTAACGCACCACATCATAAGAAATAAAATTAAAGCAGAACGAGTTTCATATATTACAAGTGGGATATCATGAAAGGGTTATTTCACGGGCTTCATAGCCTAGATAAGATCTATTTGCCTATCGTGGCAACTTCGGTATCCCGTGAGCGGTTATTTTCAGAGTCTGGATCTATAATCACCCAGGAGAGAAACCGCTTCTAGGCACTAGGTTGTCAAAATCGTTATTTTAAAATTCAATTCGAAAGAAATAATCGTAAAAGTAAAAAAATATTTAATTAATTCTTTTCTGATAATGATTCGATAAAATTAAATGTGTAAAAATAAATAGTATAAAACTTCATAAAATAACGTAAATATAATGTTTGATTATTATACTTCTTTGTTTCATTTCTGTCCAAAAATGATTATTTATTCCTTATATATGTATGTATATATTTAAATCATGATAAAAAAACCCCCGAAACAATCGATATATCGTACATAAGCTTTGATGTTTTTAATGAGCGATGTTGCATCCTGTAGATGTGCTTAGTTGGAAATATTACGGCTCGAGTTAACTCAAGTTCAAATTCACACAACAAGAACCAAATTCGAGTTATGCAACTAGAGTTAGCAGGACAAAACACAGTAAATGATTTGTTACAATTATATATATATTTATACTTTTTTCACTTGTCCATCCCTATGACTGAGTAAGGGAGTAAAATCGGGGCCACGCCCACCCTTCATTTAGGGCCCTGATTCAGGGTGGTGTATATAACGGATATAAATTTTTTGTAGGGATCTGCAAGTGAAATAAATATATCTATATTTTTAAACAGTATCGAAAACTATTGCACGATGTAGTAGAATAAGGAGACAAATTTTTGGACAACGAAAAAAAAACAGCACGTGAATTATTTTTCACTAGCCTTGGTACAAGTTCGATATCGTAAGAAAAATATGGACGATAAATATTAAATATAGACAATTGTTTTGCATGATGTAGTAGGATGAGGGCCTAAAATTTCTTACTAGACGTTTAGACGACAAAAAGAAAAAACACGTCATGAATGCCTTTACAGTTGTAATGAATTTGTTTTAAAGTTGTAGTGTAAATTATAAAATAAATATATCGTTTTAAAATATATCGAAATTAATATGAATTCGATACTCTAAAATAAATATTGAATATCGATATGTCACGATTAAAAACATCTACGATAAATACCGATAATTTTGTAAGAAAATATCGATAATTTTTTGACATTTTACTGTTGTAATTCGTAAATTAGGGATGATCGATGTTGGTATTGATAGCTTAATATCGATGTTCGATGTTTATCCTACTCAAAACATCGATGTTGACCATTATCGTTGTTATTGCACAGGTACCTATTTAATAGGTTAAAATTAGATGAATACAAAATTAGTAGTGTTGTTTATGATTTATTATTAGAGATGGGAGCAACACCCGACATGTTATTGCATCATCTAGTACTAAGAAAATTGCTGACACATGTTTATGTTTTGACTATTTTTGTGAGGTCCAAGATGATGTAACCAGGATTAGGAAAGGAATGCCTCGATGGTTTGTTCATGTGGAAAGAATGAATGAGGAAAGAATGACAAAGAAAATTTATGTTGCAGAAGTGAATGGCAGAGTTGGAAAGGGATGTTATAAGCGAAAATTTATCGACCAAATCAGCAATTTATTGAAAACGGGCCAAATTAGGAGCACCCTTAACCGACGAGCATGTATGCGTAGATATATGAATGTGAAGGAGGCGAGAGAGGTGTGTCAGGATCGTTCCGAATGGAGATCTGTAGTCTCTGTCTACCCCTCTGGGTGACAGGCGTGAGTGTTTATATGTTAAGTATGTATTTTTATGAGATAAAAGGATTTCGTTGTGTAATTTTTAGTGAAAATGGATAATAATATGATAAAAATGAGAAGCAGAAGATCTACTATTTGGACTTATTTTAGAGAAACTAACGACCAAACTAAAGTGCAATATACTTATGTAATGTAATGTTTCTTTGTTTGATTCAAAAAAAATATTAAGCTTTCTATTTGCTATAATTGGAAATAAATTTACAGTGCCTCAAAAACATAACGCTATACAAGTAAATTTAACCCGTAAATAAAATGTACTTTCAAATTATGAAAGACATGGTATTACTCAATTAGTACATTTCAATACAGTGAACCCTTTGAGTACGACTTTAACGAATCTTCGAGCCGAATATTCGGCCGAATACGAATATTCGGTAAAGCTGCCGAATATGCCTAATACCAAATATTCGGCCCATCTCTATTTATTATTAATATAATAAAAGAAATTAATAAAAATTTTGTGTCAAACAGTAATAAAAATATTAACAAATATCTAGTTTATTTGTTATTTTTAGCTCAAAAAGAGCTCAATATAATTGAATTGTGTAGATACATATTATTTAAAAATTATCTGGGTATAGACAGCAAGGGAAAAACAATTGATTTGAATATCAATTTACGTAAAATAGTTATTAGACGACAACCGACAACGACATCACAGAATAACAAAGCAAAAGCAGTGATAACTTTGACATTACAGTTTGATATTGACTTTGACATTACACTTGATAGTGAGTTTGACACACCATTATGATATTTTTAGGTGATCGATACGTTTAGGAATCCTGAATTTTTCAAAATTTTTAACCCTTTAATAGGAGATGAAATATTTGGATGATATTGATTTCGCGGGTTCGCATTGTTCACAAGTTCTTATTAATCGATTATTGGTTCATTGACATCGATGTTTGACATGTGGCAACGTCGATATTAAAACATCGATGTTTTGATTTTTAACATCGATGATCATCGAACATCCCTATTGTAAATAAATTTTATTTGTTCTGTCTAGTTTTGTCTGCGGAGAATCTGGGAGAATCTGTACTAATCTGATGTTATAAATTCTAATAATGTTTGATAACTAGCTAAGCAGTTTTTTAAGCGCATTATAAAATTTTTTCTCTTATATAGAATACCATATGATTGTTAATAATGGTTCAGTCACAGTTTGCGTTATCGTGGGATTCCTTTAAAAATAATTTATGCAGTGGTTTTAGTACTCTCCAACAGGTATAGTTCATGACAATTTTAAAATTAAGTATGTGTAATTTGTTTGTAAGTCAAGACAAATCACAGCTTCTCATACACATACGTCTTACGCCTGGGAAACAGGGTATTTAGATAATGAAGAGATTGTCGCACTGCCTCTTTGTGTTTTAAAGGATTTCACAGTCTCCAAAACATTTTTAAATTCCTAAACATGCAGGTTTCCTTTTGATGCTTTCCTCCACCGTCAAACAAGTGCTAAAGCAGCATTCATTAGTGGCGGTAGAGATTGATATCTGTTAACTGCTTACTATTAAATTTTAAGATGAGCGAAAGTGTAAGAGTCTTGTGCTTACTATTAAATTTTAAGATGAGCGAAAGTGTAAGTCCCTTGAACTGCCATCGCTATTGTACTTGTTCTTGTGACAAATTTATTTATTATATCCTTACGCTATTGTAAACTACAATCAAGAGGGCTTCTGAGTGGCTTTTTTACTAGAGCTATGAGAGGACCGGACACTGGCTTGAATTTTTCGATACAAATTTTATTAATTTTTTATTCATAATGGCCTTGTAAAAGTTCACTGCTGCACTTTCATAGATTGCTTCATTGGGGGTATTTGGCATAATTGTCATGACTAGCAGTCTGTTTGCCGGCGTTGGGAGATGCTGCTGGTGCTTGCTTAGTTTCCATAACATTTTGACTAAGTTTATTTTATTGATCCAAATTCTAAAAAATGGGGTCAAAATATATTTTTTTTAATTTAGCAACCAGTATTGTTTATAGTTATTAATTTGTATATGTTTTCTATTTCAGAATGGAGAATTTGTTGATATGACTTTAGCTGCAGATGGGCATTTTGTAAAAGTTCATCAAGTTCTAATGGCTCTTGCTAGTCCCTATCTGAAGGAGTTATTGGCATCTGCTCCGTGTCAACATCCAGTTATATTTCTTAATGTATATATTATTAAATTAGTGTTAACATATATATATATATATATATATATATATATATATATATATATATGCAAGAAATATTTATTGTGCAATGACTCCTACCTCCAACTTAATGTTTAAGTTCAGTGTGCCTCTAACTATTCAGTGATCGCTGCTGGTTTTCACCCTCGTGACCACTGAGACATCACTGAACAGTTGGTGTTTGGTCGTCATAATGAAGTCAATCTCATTTTTTGTCGAACCGTCAGGGCTCGACCAGGTCCAATTCCTAGAGTGACCGACATAAGCCTACGGATTAGTTAGTTGAAGTGGCAATGGACCGGCCATATAGCTCGAAGAACCAACAACTGTTGGGGGAAAAAAGGTTCTCGAGTGGCAGCCTCGTACCGGTAGGCGAAGTGTAGTGCGACCCCCCACTAGATGGAGTGACGACCTGGTAATACATTCAGGGCGTCGATGGCTGCAGATGGCTCAGGACCGTGCTTTGTGGCATACCTTGGGGGAGGCCTATGTTCAGCAGTGTACTTGTGAAGGGCTGTAATGATGATGATGATGACTCCTACCTTCTTCAAAGTGTGTCGATGGAATGTCATCGATTTAATTTTCCAGATTGCCTATTGAATGATGAGTTGTATCACATCGTAAATATTATAGTGTTTCCCCTTACTGCTCCAGAGGATTATGTTTCTTAGTTTTCTCATTTATGTAATGTATGTTGTTCCTTTGTTAACTTATGCAACCTATACTCTGTTAAAGCCAAATGGTTTAACTGATTTTGGCTCTGTGGCACACTCTCTTACCAATGAGGTGCAGCACTGGAGGCTACGAGTTCAAATCCCACACAGAACTGGTATTTGTATGGATGTTTGTCTTGGTGCAATTTATGTTTGTAAACTGCCTCAAAAGAAAATCCTAGTGTGGGGGGTAACATTTTCATAAAAGAAAAGAATGAAAACAAAAAATTATAGGCTACATTATATGGTATCATACCAATATCCCTCATATTGCAATATTATATATTAAATAGTAGTTCCTTCAATATGTATAATTTTATTAGTTTTAATTTATCATATTATATTACTGCAGTAGATTGGTTGTTTATGTTTAGTAAGGTAATAATCATTGGTCAAATTATATTAAACTTTGGAATTTATTTCAGAATATTTCTTCTTCAACATTGTCTTTCCTACTGGAATATATATACACAGGAGAAGTTCTAATTCCAGCAAAGAATTTAACAGCATTTGTTGATGCAGCTAGAGGACTTCATATAAAGGGACTTGAAACAGTAGTAAGTATTAACTAAAATTTGATGGTATTAAAAGTTTTACCACAGGAATGTTATGTATGACACTAAATGTAATAAATGGAGCAATACTATATTTTAGTATATTGTTGTCAATTAAAAAAGGAAGTGTAAATTGATTTTAATTAATCCTTGCACTCTTCATTAATAATACTTTTTTTGTCAATTAATGATTTTTCAAATTATTTAGTTAAGTGTACTAGCATCCATCTTGAATATAATGGATTTCTGCATAAAAACATTCACTATTAGGTAATCAGGTGATTAATACATCAATTAACTTTTATTTGTTTTTAGGTGAGCCAAGGCAATATTCCTGTCAGCTCATTTGGTCATACATCAATAAGTGAAGAAAATGAAGAACATTATGCCAATAATTTAAAGAAATGTACGGTTTCAAAAACAGATAGCTTAGAACAGGTATTCTTTAATGAATTAATCAAGTCTGGTTATGCAGCTCCTAACTGTTTGAATGGTAATAAAAAAGGCATTAAATTTTAGGGAATTGATGCTGGTACTGTTTTTTAATGATCACCATATTTTTGTGTACAAGTAGCCATACAGATATCGCAAAGCCAGTATATTGCTACCAGTTTCTATTGTAATTGCTGCTTTTTTTTATAGCTCACAGCTAAGCCCTAATATCTGCAATGAATTGCAGGTTTGCTCAGGTGTAATCAATTTCACTCCTTCTGAGCTTAGTAAGTAGTTCCCAGATGAATATTGCATTTGCATATCATTCAACTAGGATGTGCAGTGGTGTTTGTTCTACTAGGCAACAGAATCTGGATATCCTTGATTTTTATAAATATTAGCACATAGATTTGCTATTATTCTGAACAATACCATATGCTCATTATCTTTACTACAAGGCGGAATATAAACCACACACAATAAAAACAAAAAACGATATTTTAAGTGAACGGACGCACAGACTATGTTATATCACTCGTACTGAGAACTCCTTAGTTCAAATTGCGTTGTGACTACAAGACACTCCCTGCTTGCAGCCATCCGTTCGATCACAGCGAAGAACAGTAAAATTTCTGTGCATCTTGAATAGACTGGTTACATCCTGTTTCCATTATTGCATATAAGTCACCCTTCATCGATGATATACCAGTATAAAAATCTTCAATTTTTGTTCTTTGCCCTCTTACATTTTGATAATATAAATCTGTCGATTGTTTTACTTTCTTGGTAATTTTTTTTATGTTTGTTGTTTAGAAAAGCCATGGTAACTCAGATGGTTAGCTCTTGCTGTAAATTTCACAGTATGCGAGCAAACCGGGTTCGATCCCCGCCGGCACCAATGAAATTGTTAATTGCAGTTTTAAGTGTTGATTTACCACGTGCTCGGCGGTGAAGGAAAACATTGTGACGAAACCGGCATGTCTGAGAAATAAGAAAAAAAATTCGAAGACATGAAGATCGCCAACATGCATTGGGGCAGCGTGGCGGACACTTCCTTGCTCTAATACCCTCTGAGAAATGAGAGAAGGCCTGTGCCCAACAGTGGGACGTATATAGGCTGTAACTTTACTTTTGTTGTTGTTTGTGATATGATTTCCGAAACCAAATCCATTCGCAAAATTCAATATTTACGGGCTAACTTTCAGGTAACATCCCTTTAACCACTCTTGGTAAGCTTAAAAGTGCTTCTTTATATAATCATTTCAACTAAATTTAAAATGCTTGTGCTAGGAGTGGTTCATAACAGTAATCGAATGGCAGATACGAACCCACAACATTTTGAGTTCATGGTCCATACCCTGTTGTTGTGTTCCTAAATGGCTATATGTTTCTAACAGCAATGTTCAGTGAAGGCTCTTGCCAAAATACACAGTTTATTCTTACTTAATCCTGGGGCTTCTCTGTAGTAAATATAAGATCATCTGCCCAAATGCTCACATGTTTGTCTTGTAATGATTTAGGTTTTAAATGCCAGGCCTTTAGTGATTTTTCATGATAGAGGTTTTCGAGAGAGAATCAGTAAATCTTTTAGAGATTACATAAAATGGCTTTGGGTCAAATTATGTTTTCTTTTACCTCTTCGATGTGAGCTTGTTGGCCTGTTCATCCACCCACCATACATGATTAAATGGCTAAATTAAACTTTTGACTTCCTTATCATCACTACAGCCTAGCAAAAGTACACGACTGTGAACATAGGCTTCCTCCATAGATTGCTTCATAGGGGGTTGCTTGAACTAGAAAAATTACCATGATGAACATTATGACACCAATTGACTCGAAGAATGTCAGAACAAGTTTTACCCTATTTTATTCGTATTTTCTTTTATTTTCTACCCTAATTCATATCAATATTAATTATATATAAATAATTTTTAGGTCAGTTTGCCACCACATGCAAGAAAAATCTTAATAAAACATGGATCAACTGCAGACATGTCGCTGAGGTGAGATGGAGCTAATATTAAATGAATATTTTTAATATTAAATGAAAATTAAAATGGCACCACTGTTTCTGCTAATTTATTTGTCAGCATGGCTTATTTTAAACTTTTGTGAGCTATAAAATGCATCATTTAAAAATGCAAATGATGATGGAATTATAATATATAGAATATAGATAATAATCTTAATGAGCGAGTCAATAACTAGTGCAGAGCTTCAGTTCCATGGCCTTATTATCCATAAAACCTCAACATTATAACAAACCTTACTTACGGATCAAGTTGTTTATTTTAATATTTACAGTACCCGGTTGACCGAGCTTTGCTCGGTATTTTTCACTCGATTTTTTTTTAATTTGTGTGTTTTGGAAATTATATTTAGATACAAATTACATACTGATGAAATATAAATATTATTTTTTGATCTTAGCGACATAACAGAAAAACGGAACTGGTTATTTGAATAAAAAATCATGAGTGCAATTATTTTAATTTAAATTTTCGTGTTAAAATACTAAAAAAAGGGCTCGAAAAAATAGTTTTTCTCAAAAAAGAAAAGAACTTGAAAAAAAAATTAAAAAAGTCGGTCGGTCGGTCTGGGCTCGAACCGCGGGGTTTTACGATTCTGTGACCGCCCATTATACCAATTAAGCTATTTATTATCGTTAACAATCTGTTCTTATTCTAACGATATTGTAGCAGTTTTTCATTGCCTTAAAACACGGACAAAAAGACATTTTCTAAAAATAAATCCTAGCTAGATATATATATATACAAGAATTGCTCGTTTAATAGTATAGGATACATTTTACAAGTAAACATTGTTATATACCTTCATCGAAAATGAAGTTACACCCAGTTAACAACCAATGTCTTCCTCTTTTAAATTTAGTTAAGCTATTTCTATTGGGAGAAGACTTACGGATCTATACGAACTAGGATCAGTTGGAGGATTCCACGGTTTGGCCATCATACATATGTTATATTTTCCACATCTTTGGGAAATTGTGAGTTTTAGAACAAACTATAAAAGTAGAACTATATAGTATTTACCACCCCTTAAAATTATCCCATGGATTTCGTAAGAGGCGACGTAGGGAAACCGCAACAGGAGATGGGCAGCAGCATCTCCCTTCTCTGTCTTCTTTCAGTTGTTCATATCTAAGAGCGTGATCTCCTTAGCTTTCTCTTCTTCCTCACGACAGATCTGGTTTTGGTATAGATAGGTGAATTAAGTGAGTAATATGTGTATACATGCCTCGTGCATTAGACACATGTAGAAAGTCAATGATTTATATGGATAAATATAATGATACATTTATCCATATATATATATATATATATATATATATATATATATATATATATATATATATATATATATATATATTATTACAATATTACTCCTAGAGGAGCGCAATAAAGCTATGCGGGCGGACGGCTGACGATGTGAAGTCTTTATCGAAGCTTTGTGGTTTACTACTGTAGTTCTGCTTATTGTGTATTAAAATGGAGTTAAAGTGTTATTTTCTTGTTATCCTTTTGAGCGCTACGCCAAAAACTCACTACCGTGTCCTGTACGCCAAAGCGAAAAGTAAACAAAAATACCTACGAAAAAAACAGTGCTGCCAAGAGTTGATATATCGATAACACAAAATAACTTGTTTTTGTTGGTTTTTTATACAATAAATGACTTTATAATCGGGTATGTTTTATTTAATCTTGTGCTGTCTTCCACTCTTTTTATATATGTACTTTGTACATAAATAAAAAACAAACAATAACAATAAAATAATAGTAAACCACAGCACTACTCTCCATCGTGATGACGTCACTGTCACGACTGGACGACAACGGCGCAGCTGACCTTTCTTTTTGAAACTTTCTTAGAGTTGTAGCCGTGTCGCACGTTGTGTATCGATTTCAAAATCGATCTAACCAAAATATACAGACATCGATTCAAAATATTTTATGGCGAGGCGTAGGCCAAGTGAATCACAGAAGAAAAGTCTTACGCTCTTATGGCAAAGGGGGTTTCATATGATGCTGATGTTGCTAAATGATTTTGAGATTGAGGAAGAAAATCGCACAACACAAAATGAAAAATTGCTCTTCATACCTTAAGTAAAGAAAACACATTTATTATTTGTAATTTTATATTATTAAAATAAAAAAGGTACATAATTATTCACTAATCAACAATTGTATATAGGTAATTATGCGCACTAGGAAAATCTGTCTTATAATATTAAAATCTTGGTCATGGAATAAAAAATCAGTAATTATTATAAAAATCAACAAATGGTACATAATTATCCACCAATCAACAATTGTATATAATTATTCACACTAGAAAAATCAGTCTTATAATATTAAAATCTTGGTCACGGAATAAAAAATCAGTAATTATTATAAAAATCAACAAATAGTACATAATTATCCACCAATCAACAAATGTATATAATTATTCGCACTAGAAAAATCAGTCTTATAATATTAAAATCTTGGCCATGGAATAAAAAAATCCGTACTTATTACAGAAATCAACAAATGGTACATAATTATTCACTAATCAACAATTGTAAATAATTATTTGCACTAGGTCTAGTCTGAAAATATTAAAATCTTGGTCTTTAACTCAATCAGTACTTAATATAGAAAATAACAATTAAAAATAATTAATAAATTATAGGCAATATTAGTCTTAAAATAATAAAAATCTTATGGAATAATAAAACATAAATGTTTAGCTGTCCAAAGCAAATTTTCTAACGTGGTAGAGCCATGCTGCAGTTATATTACGGGAGAGTAGTTGTAGCACGAATGGGTCGGCTCAACCGGGGAAGAACCACGCTCTCACGGAATACCGGCACCAAATAGTAGCTTAATGCTGCTGTGTTTCGTATGTTAAGTGTAGAGAACCGGAGACCCTCTTTACTGGAAACGAGGCATTCCATCTAAGTCCTCACGGGTGAGAGCGCATCTGCATTTTGATTCGTAATCGAAGATAGATGTAAATGTCTATGGGCCACAGCAACCACTTACCATCAGGTGGACTGTGTGCTCGTTTATTACCCTATGCTATAAAAAAGAAATTAACCGTAAAAAGACTATAAAGTGTATTCCTACATCATTGAGGTAGAGTTAATCGAAAATGAAAAACTTTGGTTTCACGATAATTTTAAATTTCCGAAAATTCATCATCGTCGACGCTTTCCAAAATCCGAATGAGTTCTGAGGAATCGTTCATGTTGCACTGCACTAATTTTCCCGCTAATCGCTTATGACGTCATCACCGTGTCGTCTATACTTGACCACGGCGCCCAGTGAACTGATTTTCGATGTCGCGCTAAGGATGCGCCAGAGTTGAGATATTAGATTTATTATGCGAAGATAATTTGATAATTTTTTTTTTAATTCATGTAGCTAATTATAGTTTTATACTTCTAACCTTTTGTTTTATTTAAATATCAATAATAATAGAAAAAAATAACACGTTTGAGCTTAATTTTGAATAGTTTTCAATAAATTTATGCCTAACGCATTACAACACTAGCGGTCAAACATAGACGACTTTGGCGTGCTGGACATAGTATTTGCTCAGATAAAAATCCATTTTTTTTAGTTCAATGTTTCTTAGTACTTGTGGCTCTAGAAGACTTGTTTTTTATACTCACATGTTGCTGGGTTATTCTTTTTGAGGGATGTAGAATTAAAATACCAGTAATAATTTTCCAATGTCTATATTTCATATTTTTGGCTGGGTTTTTTGTCAACTACAGACGTCGTTGGCGCTCAGGGCCCGCGGGTGCTGGTCACGTATAGACGACTTTGGCGCTCAAAAGCTTACAATCAATCTAATTTCAATGTTTAATGAATTTCAATGTGTAATGAATTTTAAGGTCTACGGAGCAGAGTTTAAATTCTTCATTGCCTAAAGACGACTCCCACGGCTTCTCGGACATGGAGGACACTATTGGCAATGACGATGAGAGTGATTATTCCTTACCAACTAAAGCAACCAGAACAATGGACATAGGAAAAGGTAAATTTGTGTTTAATAAATAATATTAAATATTTTTATAAGTTCTTCAAAACAATAATCTCACTCAAGTCTTCTGTTGCTGTTTCAAGAATGGGTCAGCCGACAAGTATATTTAGATTTACCCTTACTCATAAGTGATGATTCATATTGGTGGGCAGATGAGTGGGTTATTGAGCACAAAGGCTACATCCTCGCACTGGCAGTGCAGTTTCCCATCACCATGGGATCATCACCCATTTGGGTTCAGTATTTTCGAATAAAATTTCCAAAATGCTCGGCATGCAGGTGAAATTGGCATTTGGAGAGAAAAAGCTGTTACAATAGGTATGCCCTCTTACAATCTCTTGAATAAACATACTTTTCATATTGCTGCAGCACGAATCGGTAGGCTTAACCGAATAAGGATGGATCATGCTTGCTCATAATACCAGCGTGAAACACCTCACATATTAGGCTGCTGTTCTTATGACAACTGAAGGCCCTATTTACTGAGAACATGGCATTCCATTTTAATACTCAGGGGCGACAACGCAACATGCGATGAATGTTGATTCTTAATTAAGGATAGTTACTGATAGATAGAATTGTAGACAATGGGGTATTTTCAACATTACTGTGTAAGGCCGCCTCTTGTTCTAAGCCTGTGTTTTGACTATACTCACTGACACATACGTGTTTTTCAGCAGACTTCTGATCAGACAGCGTAAAATCCGTAGCCGATTATTTAAAAATTAATAATATCTCGTCTTTCTCTTTCCTCTGAATCTCAATTGTTTATCACAAACAATAGAGTAAGTTTAAAATCCCAGAAAATAACACCAAAAGCGATGAAATTCATATAATAGTTAAAAAAGGACAAAGCATTGTATACATGGATACAGACATAAATATGACTCATATTTACCTTTTTTAGCTTTCGCTTTTAGGGCGACCACCGACCACACACGTAGCCTTAAGTGCAGTCGCCGTTTAACAAAATTTTGAAGATATTGAGAAGAGCTGCATCATAACATGCGCCGTCATAATGATATAGACAAATTAAAACATGCTTGACATGTAACATTAGGTAGCACTACCATCTCGAGACGGCGAAGCCGGCTCTGCTCTTTCTGACCGAGACGCAGGTGTCCTCTCCGGCTGATTTCTCGTATCTCTCCTACCCGGGGTACAAACTGGAACACTCCTTTGTGCCTCGTGCTGGAGTTTGCGTTTACGTCAGAGAGGACATCTGTTCTCGACGCCTCGGCAGACTTGAAGGTTCGGACCTGTCCATCCTTTGGCTACGCGTAGACAGCGACGACCATCCGCGCATCTACGGGTGCCTCTATAGGTCCCATAGCGGTAATGCCGAAACAGACCGACTCTTCGACCACGTCCAAATGGCTGCATATTCGTTGCTACAGCAGATCCCCTCCGCTGAGATCGTGATCCTCGGCGACTTTAACGCCCATCACGCCGAATGGCTTGGTTCACGTTTAACCGATCATGCGGGGAGATCTGTTCATGATTTTGCCTTGGCATATGGTCTGGCACAACTGGTTTCTTCGCCTACGCGGATCCCAGATGTGGAGGATCATGCACCTTCCCTGTTGGACCTTCTGCTGACCTCTCACCCGGACGGATATCAGATTTCCGTCGACGCCCCTTTAGGCTCCTCGGACCATTGTCTGGTCCGGAGTGTTGTGCCACTCACGCTGAAATCGCGGTTGCATTCTGCAGGCTGCCGCTGTGTTTGGCACTATAGGTCAGCCGATTGGGATAGGATGCGGTCTTTCTTTGCATCCTACCCTTGGGGGCGGGTTTGCTTCTCGCCGGATGATCCCAACGTTGTTGCGGATTCTGTTACTGATGTGGTATTTCAGGGTATGGAACTTTTTATTCCTTCCTCTGTGGTGCCCATTGGAGGCAAATCTCAGCCATGGTTTGGTCGCTCCTGTAAAATAGCATCATGCTATAAGCAGGAGTGCTACCAAGCCTGGGTTGATGCATCAGCGTCCCGGGATGTAAACACCAGCGCTCTAAAAAAGAAGTGTAATTCCGCCTCTAGGTCCTTCAAAAGAGTCATTGCCAAGGCAAAGTCAGAGCACATAGGCAGAATTGGCGAGAAACTAGTTCGCCTTCCTTCTGGAACCCGTGCATTCTGGTCTCTCGCCAAGGCTGTCCAGGGGAATTTCTGTCAGCCATCTCTTCCATCTCTGCACAGGGAGGACGACTCACTGGCCCATACTGCAAAGGAGAATGCCGATCTTCTAGGCTCTTTCTTTGCGTCTAACTCGACTCTCGATGACAGGGGGAGTACGCCGCCGACCATCCCGCGGTGTGAGTGCTCCATGCCGGAAGTGCAGTTCACACAGCGCTCGGTTCGCAAAGCACTCCTCTCCCTGGACATCCACAAGTCGAGTGGGCCTGACGGAATCCCCCCAATTGTGCTGAGGACGTGTGATCCAGAGTTGGCACCGGTTTTAACGCGTCTTTTCCAGTACTCCTACTCCCTAGGCGTAGTCCCAAAATCATGGAAGACGGCTTTCGTCCACCCGATCCCTAAAAAAGGCGACCGCTCAGACCCGTCCAACTACCGGCCAATCGCCATCACCTCCTTGTTCTCCAAAACAATGGAGTCCATTGTAAACTGCCAACTCATGAGGTACCTTGAAGATCACCAGCTGATTAGTGACCGCCAATACGGTTTTCACCGTGGTCGGTCAGCTGGTGATCTTCTGGTCTACCTCACTCACAGATGGGCGGAGGCAGTAGAGTTCAAGAGGGAGGCATTGGCCGTTAGTTTGGACATTGCGAAGGCCTTCGATCGGGTTTGTTACAAAGCGCTTCTTTCGAAGCTCCCTTCCTATGGGCTTCCCGAGAAATTGTGCGATTGGATCACCAGCTTTCTTGCAGATCGGAGCATCAAGGTCGTTGTAGACGGTGCAAGCTCCGATTGCAAGCCTATTAATGCTGGTGTTCCACAGGGCTGCGTGCTATCGCCAACGCTGTTTCTTCTGCATATCAATGATATGTTGCATACCTGTAACATTCATTGCTATGCAGATGACAGCACTGGTGATGCTCTTTACACCGGCCGAGCCAATATTTCTCGGGAAAACGTCTCTGAGTGCCGGGACAAACTTGTGTCTAAAGTCGAGTCTTTGCTGAACAGAGTCTCGGATTGGGGACGACTAAATCTAGTCCAGTTTAACCCCCAGAAGACACAAGTTTGCGCGTTAACCGCTAAAAAGAACCCCTTTGTCGTATCCCCTCAGTTTCAAGGCACTCCCCTTGTTGCCTCAGCCAGTATCGGAATCCTCGGCGTCGACATATCGAGTGACGTGCAGTTTCGTGGTCACTTGGAAGGGAAGGCCAAATTGGCCTCTAAAAAGCTTGGCGTGCTCAGCAGAGCGGGACGGTATTTCATGCCGGCACACCGCCTGCAACTTTACAAGGCGCAGGTTCGGCCGCACATGGAATACTGTTCCCATCTCTGGGCTGGGGCTCCCCAGTACCAGCTCCTTCCACTTGACCGCATCCAGCGCAGAGCGGCTCGAATCGACGACGACCGAGTGCTTTCCGATCGGCTCGATTCACTGGCGATGCGAAGAGATGTTTCATCTCTTTGCGTATTTTATCGTATCTATCACGGGGAGTGCTCTGAGGAATTGTTCGGATTAATCCCAGCCGCCAAATTTCGTGAACGCACTACACGGCAAACGTCCCGATACCATCCACACCATCTGGATGCTTGGCGGTCCACCACTGTACGTTTCACAAGGAGTTTTCTTCCACGTACAACCTCTCTGTGGAATAGTTTACCACCGGCGATTTTTCCGGACCGATACGACCTGGGGACCTTCAAGAAAAGAGCTTACTCCTTTCTAAAGGGCCGGCAACGCACCCGCGATTCTCCTGGTGTTGCGGTTGGTCATGGGCGGCGGTAGTCACTTAACATCAGGTGAGCCGCATGCTCGTTTGCCCCTTCTTCTATAAAAAAAAAAAGCTTATATTTTGGCCTAACCCCCGTGACGCTGGGTGAATCTCTTCGAGACAAGTAACGTGAAGATAAAATGTATTCTTTTATACTTGTTTCAGTACCTGCGACTGCAAGCTCCAATTTACAATTTACTGTGTCAATACGAGGCTCACTGCAAGTTATCTTGAATCGGTACATGTACAATTTGAACTCGACCCAGAGCTCCGGCATAAAACGTTGGCGCTGTATTGACTACCGTAATAAAAAATGTATGGCTTTCCTCGTAACGAAAGGAAATATTGTATTGAACAGGTGAGATATTATAAATAATAATAATAATAATGTCCTCCAGACCGAATTTCGACCACGGCGGCCTGCCTCAACGGAGGCTAGCCATCGGCGCAGGACAGGATTATAGTGCCCAAGTGTATGCGCAAGCACAGGTACACTCTCTATTCCCTCACTCTCATAATCCGATGGGTGGGTAAACCGACACGACCTGGAGAGAGATCAGGCGCAGGACCAACGGCTTTACGTGCTTTCCGAGGCACGGGGGTGAGACACCGCCAACTTCCTGACTCCGGGCAACTACTGAGAATTTCTTGACAGAAAAACTCAATAATTGATTTTTTTTGGCCCGACCCGGGACTCGAACCCAGGAACCATTATGAATATGCCTGCGTCCTTAACGCTAGCAAATTATAATTGTTAACATTGTCTTATCTACACTAATATTATAAAGAGGAAAACTTTGTTTGATTGTAATGAATAGGCTCATAAACTACTGGATCGATTTTAAAAATTCTTTCACCATTCGAAAGCTACATTATCCACGAGTTATATAGGCTATATTTAATTTTGAACAAAAATAGGGTTCCGTAAGATATTAGGGTTTTTCGGACACAAGGTGTAAAAAATCAACCAAAAAAGTTACTTATTTTGCGTACCCTGCCTAAACTATTAAAGATAGAACCATAAAATGTTCTAAGTAATTGTAGATCTTATAAATATCTATCACTAAGTACAGTTAATGTAGATAATATTTGGTCTTTGAATGATTAAAATTGGACGTTTGGTTCTGAAGTTATAGCGAAATTAAAATATTACGATTTCTGCTGCACGGCCCGTTGCGAAGTAGGCGTTACCAAGGCCCGGTGAGCGTGTGGGAGGGGGAGTTTAGATCTATGAGTAAGGTACCCGCGCGGCTCAGTCGCGCGGTCGGTTCCCTACGCAGCGGTCGTGCGTGAAGTCTAATAATTTTCGTGCGATTTTTTTTAAGTTTCGTTCTTTAAACTACTCCTACGCAAAAGTTCTTCTCAGAGCTAAACAACGGTTCTTCTTAGAGCTAAACAACAGTTCTTCTTAGAGCTAAACAACAGTTCTTCTTAGAGCTAAACAACAGTTCTTTTCAGGGCCAACCAACAGTTCTTTTCAGGGCTTACCAACAGTTCTTTTCAGGGCTAACCAACAGTTCTTTTTAGAGCTAGAATATTACACGCTAATAACATTATCTTAAACATTTGAAAATGCCTAAGAGAGCCAGGTCTCAACTTTCTAAACATAGTTCTCAAGCACGGGCAGCAAAAATACGTCGTATGGGAGAATCTTCACCTGAACGTTCACAACGCCTTGCCGAACAAAATCAGAGAAACTCTCAGGTACGCGCACGAGAGTCGAGTGTCGAACGTTCACAGCGCCTTGCAAAACAAAATCTGAGAACCTCTGAGTTACGTGCACGAGAGTCGAGGCTGGAGCGTTCCCAACGTCTTCATGAACAAAATGTAAGGACCTCTGACTTACGCGAACGAGAGTCGAGTGTCGAGCGTTCGCAACGCCTTGGCGTACAAAGCTTGAGAACCTCTGAGCTACGCGCTCAAGAGTCGAGGCTGGAGCGTTCCCAACGTTTTCATGAACAAAATGTAAGGACCTCTGACTTACGCGAACGAGAGTCGAGTGTCGAGCGTTCGCAACGCCTTGGCGTACAAAGCTTGAGAACCTCTGAGCTACGCGCTCAAGAGTCGAGGCTGGAGCGTTCCCAACGTCTTCATGAACAAAATGTAAGGACCTCTGACTTACGCGAACGAGAGTCGAGTGTCGAGCGTTCGCAGCGCCTTGGCGTACAAAGCTTGAGAACCTCTGAGCTACGCGCTCAAGAGTCGAGGCTGGAGCGTTCCCAACGTCTTCATGAACAAAATGTAAGGACCTCTGACTTACGCGAACGAGAGTCGAGTGTCGAGCGTTCGCAACGCCTTGGCGTACAAAGCTTGAGAACCTCTGAGCTACGCGCTCAAGAGTCGAGCCTGGAGCGTTCCCAACGTCTTCATGAACAAAATGTAAGGACCTCTGACTTACGCGAACGAGAGTCGAGTGTCGAGCGTTCGCAACGCCTTGGCGTACAAAGCTTGAGAACCTCTGAGCTACGCGCTCAAGAGTCGAGGCTGGAGCGTTCCCAACGTCTTCATGAACAAAATGTAAGGACCTCTGACTTACGCGAACGAGAGTCGAGTGTCGAGCGTTCGCAACGCCTTGGCGTACAAAGCTTGAGAACCTCTGAGCTACGCGCTCAAGAGTCGAGCCTGGAGCGTTCCCAACGTCTTCATGAACAAAATGTAAGGACCTCTGACTTACGCGAACGAGAGTCGAGTGTCGAGCGTTCGCAACGCCTTGGCGTACGAAGCTTGAGAACCTCTGAGCTACGCGCTCAAGAGTCGAGGCTGGAGCGTTCCCAACGTCTTCATGAACAAAATGTAAGGACCTCTGACTTACGCGAACGAGAGTCGAGTGTCGAGCGTTCGCAACGCCTTGCCGTACAAAGCTTGAGAACCTCTGAGCTACGCGCTCAAGAGTCGAGGCTGGAGCGTTCCCAACGTCTTCATGAACAAAATGTAAGGACCTCTGACTTACGCGAACGAGAGTCGAGTGTCGAGCGTTCGCAACGCCTTGCCGTACAAAGCTTGAGAACCTCTGAGCTACGCGCTCAAGAGTCGAGCCTGGAGCGTTCCCAACGTCTTCATGAACAAAATGTAAGGACCTCTGACTTACGCGAACGAGAGTCGAGTGTCGAGCGTTCGCAACGCCTTGCCGTACAAAGCTTGAGAACCTCTGAGCTACGCGCTCAAGAGTCGAGGCTGGAGCGTTCCCAACGTCTTCATGAACAAAATGTAAGGACCTCTGACTTACGCGAACGAGAGTCGAGTGTCGAGCGTTCGCAACGCCTTGGCGTACAAAGCTTGAGAACCTCTGAGCTACGCGCTCAAGAGTCGAGGCTGGAGCGTTCCCAACGTCTTCATGAACAAAATGTAAGGACCTCTGACTTACGCGAACGAGAGTCGAGTGTCGAGCGTTCGCAACGCCTTGGCGTACAAAGCTTGAGAACCTCTGAGCTACGCGCTCAAGAGTCGAGCCTGGAGCGTTCCCAACGTCTTCATGAACAAAATGTAAGGACCTCTGACTTACGCGAACGAGAGTCGAGTGTCGAGCGTTCGCAACGCCTTGCCGTACAAAGCTTGAGAACCTCTGAGCTACGCGCTCAAGAGTCGAGCCTGGAGCGTTCCCAACGTCTTCATGAACAAAATGTAAGGACCTCTGACTTACGCGAACGAGAGTCGAGTGTCGAGCGTTCGCAACGCCTTGGCGTACAAAGCTTGAGAACCTCTGAGCTACGCGCTCAAGAGTCGAGGCTGGAGCGTTCCCAACGTCTTCATGAACAAAATGTAAGGACCTCTGACTTACGCGAACGAGAGTCGAGTGTCGAGCGTTCGCAACGCCTTGGCGTACAAAGCTTGAGAACCTCTGAGCTACGCGCTCAAGAGTCGAGTCTGGAGCGTTCCCAACGTCTTCATGAACAAAATGTAAGGACCTCTGACTTACGCGAACGAGAGTCGAGTGTCGAGCGTTCGCAACGCCTTGGCGTACAAAGCTTGAGAACCTCTGAGCTACGCGCTCAAGAGTCGAGGCTGGAGCGTTCCCAACGTCTTAATGAACAAAATGTAAGGACACCTCTGACTTACGCGAACGAGAGTCGAGTGTCGAGCGTTCGCAACGCCTTGGCGTACAAAGCTTGAGAACCTCTGAGCTACGCGCTCAAGAGTCGAGCCTGGAGCGTTCCCAACGTCTTCATGAACAAAATGTAAGGACCTCTGACTTACGCGAACGAGAGTCGAGTGTCGAGCGTTCGCAACGCCTTGCCGTACAAAGCTTGAGAACCTCTGAGCTACGCGCTCAAGAGTCGAGCCTGGAGCGTTCCCAACGTCTTCATGAACAAAATGTAAGGACCTCTGACTTACGCGAACGAGAGTCGAGTGTCGAGCGTTCGCAACGCCTTGCCGTACAAAGCTTGAGAACCTCTGAGCTACGCGCTCAAGAGTCGAGCCTGGAGCGTTCCCAACGTCTTCATGAACAAAATGTAAGGACCTCTGACTTACGCGAACGAGAGTCGAGTGTCGAGCGTTCGCAACGCCTTGCCGTACAAAGCTTGAGAACCTCTGAGCTACGCGCTCAAGAGTCGAGGCTCGAGCGTTCCCAACGTCTTCATGAACAAAATGTAAGGACCTCTGACTTACGCGAACGAGAGTCGAGTGTCGAGCGTTCGCAACGCCTTGGCGTACAAAGCTTGAGAACCTCTGAGCTACGCGCTCAAGAGTCGAGCCTGGAGCGTTCCCAACGTCTTCATGAACAAAATGTAAGGACCTCTGACTTACGCGAACGAGAGTCGAGTGTCGAGCGTTCGCAACGCCTTGGCGTACAAAGCTTGAGAACCTCTGAGCTACGCGCTCAAGAGTCGAGGCTGGAGCGTTCCCAACGTCTTCATGAACAAAATGTAAGGACCTCTGACTTACGCGAACGAGAGTCGAGTGTCGAGCGTTCGCAACGCCTTGGCGTACAAAGCTTGAGAACCTCTGAGCTACGCGCTCAAGAGTCGAGGCTGGAGCGTTCCCAACGTCTTCATGAACAAAATGTAAGGACCTCTGACTTACGCGAACGAGAGTCGAGTGTCGAGCGTTCGCAACGCCTTGGCGTACAAAGCTTGAGAACCTCTGAGCTACGCGCTCAAGAGTCGAGGCTGGAGCGTTCCCAACGTCTTCATGAACAAAATGTAAGGACCTCTGACTTACGCGAACGAGAGTCGAGTGTCGAGCGTTCGCAACGCCTTGCCGTACAAAGCTTGAGAACCTCTGAGCTACGCGCTCAAGAGTCGAGCCTGGAGCGTTCCCAACGTCTTCATGAACAAAATATAATGACCTCTCAGTTGCGCGAAAGAGAGTCGAGTGTCGAGCGTTTGCAGCGACTTAGAGCTCAGGCAGAGAGACAGTAGTTGTCCACAAATAGAGTTCGCAATCGAATTTTAGCTAACAGCAACAGACTGGCTTTCAGATATGATACGCAGTTTGATTATGCACAACAAGCGTCCGTCCAAATCGGAGTCATGAAGATCTGCTCTAACTGCTCTGCCAAGAAATGGGCGGACGAACCTAATGGTATTTGCTGTGCTTCAGGTAAAGTTTTTCTTCCTAACCTGCAGGAGCCGCCACAACCAATAAAAAATCTTTTGACTAATAACCATCCATTATCTGGGCATTTTTTAACAAACATACGTAAATACAATAGTCTTTTTCAAATGACTTCGTTTGGCGCAAAAGAAATCAGGGAAGGAAATTTTATGCCCACTTTTAAAATTGAAGGACAAGTGTATCATCTAATTGGTAGCCTTTTACCACCATCAGGCCAAAACCCACAGTTCTTGCAAATATATTTTATTTCGGATGCAGACCAGTTATCGTTGCGATCAAGCATCGCACCAACCTTAAAAATGGATTTAATTCACGAATTACAGACCGCTTTAAATAATCATAACGTGTACATACGAAGTTTTAAACAAAACTTAGAACTTAACTCCTCAGATAATTTAAAGTTAATTATTCATTCAGATCGCACTCCACAGACAGCACACAGAGGCAGATATAATTCTCCTACTGTAAACGAGGTAGCTGTTCTCTTGGTCGATGAAGACAAAGGTCCCAGGGATATAGTCTTACACGATAGAGACGGGCAGCTCAAAAGAGTTTCTGAGCTACATCGGTCCTATGATCCACTACAGTATCCTATAATGTTTGTGACAGGAGAAGACGGTTATTATTTGACTATCCCTCAGCAGGGTTCTACGCGTAATAAAACTGTTTCGTGTATGCAATTTTATGCATTTAGATTAATGATTAGAACTAACTCTTTTAATCTGTTACATTATTACAGAGACTTATTTAGTCAATATTGTGTTGACATGATGGCGAAAATGGTATCGGAAAGATTAAATTATATTTGTCGGAATCAACAAAGACTGAGGGCTGATGACTACATTCATCTCAGAGATGCCTTAAATCATGACGCAAATGTTGACCCATCAAATATCGGTCAACATGTCATATTGCCATCGTCATTTACGGGTTCTCTGCGTTTCATGCACGAGAAAACGCAGGACGCGATGACGTACGTTCGAAATTATGGTAGACCTGACTTATTTGTCACTTTTACATGTAACCCCGAATGGCCTGAAATAAAAGCCGAGCTGCTACCAGGACAACGGTCTTTCGACCGTCATGACATAATTTCACGTGTATTTCATTTAAAGATGAAGAAATTCATCAAATTATTTGTCAAAGAACAGATATTCGGTAAAGTAAAATGTTATATGGCAAGTGTGGAGTGGCAAAATCGCGGTTTACCTCATTGTCATTTGCTGTTCTGGCTAGAAACTAAAATACAACCAGATGAGATCGACAGTGTCATAGTTGCGGAGCTACCCGATCAACATATTGATCCGGTACTACACGACATTATAACTAAAAATATGGTACATGGACCCTGCGGAGAACATAATTTAGCTGCACCATGCATGAAGAACGGTGTCTGCACAAAAAAATACCCTCGCCGTTTCATGAACGATACCCAGACCGGAGAGGATGGGTATCCAGTTTATCGTAGGCGCAATACAGGAAATGGCGGTCGGAGCACTACGCTACAAATCAGGGGCAACATGGTGACGATAGATAGTAGGTGGATTGTTCCATACTCCCCGCTACTATGTAAGACTTTTAACGCTCATATAAACGTGGAGTATTGCCACTCTGTCCAAGCCATTAAATATATATGTAAGTATATAAATAAAGGTTCAGATCAGGCAACTTTTAGCCTTAGAAACCCACACGATGTGGTCGAAAACTATTTAAATGGCAGGTACATAAGCACATCTGAATCTGTCTGGCGCTTATTTGAATTTCCCATTCACGAGCAGCATCCTACTGTAGTGCATTTGGCCGTTCATCTAGAGAACGGTCAAAGGGTGTATTTTACACCAGGGACAGCTCATCAAGTTGTCCAAAACCCACGCAATACCACATTACTGGCATTTTTTGCTCTCTGTAATGAAGATGAATTCGCGAAAACTCTTCTGTATCATAAAGTCCCGCAATACTATACATGGGCAAATAATACATTCACTAGAAGGAGGCGTGGTGAAGATGTAGTTGGACATCTGGGGATAAAAAAAGATACCGCTTTAGGTAGAGTCTACGGGATACATCCATCCCAATCAGAGTGTTTTTATCTTAGGATTCTACTGCACCACGTACGCGGTCCGACCTCATTTGCATACCTTAGAACTGTAAACGGTATTGTCAAAGAGACGTATCAAGCAGCTTGCCGTGACCGAGGTTTACTTGAAAACGATGATCATTGGGGTAACACTTTAAGCGAAGCTTCGTTATCACATTGTCCAAAAAAACTAAGGGAGTTGTTCGTAGTCATACTTTTATTTTGTCAACCATTGGAACCATTGAAGTTATGGGATACTTTCAAAGATCAGTTCTGTGAAGATATTAGACATCGTATCGGACAACAAAATCAGGATAACACTTCACCCTTCACTGAAGTCATTTATAATGAAGTATTAATTGAAATAGAAAACAAACTTCTAGAACTAAACGACAAAAATTTAAGTGATTTTGGATTACCTCCCGTTCGTACCCAGAATAATACTATTGACACAATGGTACAACAGTATAACAGCAATGATCTAACAGCGTTTGTTAATGACAATGTGTCAAAATTAGTACCAGATCAAAGACATGCTTATGAGACTTGTGGACAGCGTGAACAATAACATGGGGAGATTATTTTTTTTTGGACGCACCAGGAGGCACCGGAAAGACTTCTCGCAAATTTGATACTTGCTAAGATACGGCAATCAGGGAAGATAGCGATTGCAGTTGCTTCGTCAGGAATTGCTGCAACTCTCTTGAACGAAGGAAAAACTGCTCACTCTACGTTTAAACTCCCGCTATCCGTATCTTTAGATCAACGGTCTACGTGCTCTATTCGGAAAAATGGGCCTCTTGGTAAGTTGCTGCAAGACGCGTCGTTGGTAATATGGGATGAATGCACCATGAGTCATAGAGCTCATGTGGAGGCCGTGGACCGTACTTTAAAAGACCTCCGAAGCTCTGCTAATGTCATGGGTGGTATCACTTTTGTATTTGCTGGAGATTTCCGACAAACGCTTCCTGTCGTCAACAGAGGTACGCGAGCAGATATTATGAAGGCATGTTTAAAATCGTCTCACCTTTGGACATCTGTTCAACATTTGAATTTGCGTACTAATATGAGAGCTCATCTACATGGAAATACGCATAGCAATTTTCCACAACAGCTGCTGAAACTGGGAGAAGGAATTTTTCCATCTTTAAATTTGGGCACCGATTATGCGGTTACTTTGGATGAGTCTCTAGGGCAAATAGTCTATAATTTAGATAGTCTGATAGATGCTATATATCCTGACATCGAAAACTTACATCAAAATGATTTCGTTGGCTGTGTTGTAGAGCAATAGTTTCTCCCAGGAATGAAACAGTCAACGAAATAAACAATTTAATTATGCAGAAAGTACCGGGTGAAGTTAAGTGCTATAAATCCATAGACACCGTCACTAACATCGAGGACGCAGTGCATTACCCCCAGGAATTTTTAAATTCTCTGAACCCCGCTGGGCTTCCACCTCATGAACTGTCGTTAAAAGTTGGCACGCCGATAATGCTTCTCAGAAATTTAAGACCCCCCAACATGTGTAATGGCACGAGACTTCTTATAAAGGAGCTAAAAGATAATTTAATAGTTGCGAAGATTATCACCGGCCCTGCAGCTGGTGAATTAGCTCATATACCAAGAATACCCATGATCCCTACTGATTTGCCTATACCCTTCAAAAGGCTCCAATTTCCAGTAAAAATTTCTTTCGCATTCACGATAAACAAATCCCAGGGCCAAACATTCAAATTAGTAGGAATTGATTTACGAAAATAATGTTTTACGCATGGGCAACTTTACGTTGCCCTATCACGGGTCGGGGCTCCCGACCATCAGTATATTTTGTTACCAGAAAATAATATAACGTCAAATGTTGTGTATAGAGAAGCTCTACAATAATAGCTTAAGTTTTCTATCCTAAAACAACGGGTTGCACTCCGGGACTTAACAACTAACATCCACAGAAAGAAAATCTGTTCAGCCTGCGGATAGTGACTGCTTCGTCGATGTTAGTGTCGGTGTCTGTGAATTGACCTGGGAATCATTTTGTTTGCTGACCGTGTCTTTCCTGGGTAGGCTTTTTGCAGCGGTAACCGACATCCACGCGGGCGGAGCCGCGGGCGACCGCTAGTTTGTTATATAATAATAAAATTTCCTCATAAAAGCTTATATTTTATCAAAGCTAAGCACCAGCATAATTTTTCTCACCTGTATATTATTGATATTATACTGGTGAGAAACAGGTACTGAAAGATAACCTAATGCTGATAAGATAAGTCTGTTTCTTATGTTTATATTTCTTTTCAGGGCGAATCCCCATAGTCACTCATATCACGATAAAAAGATTTTAGCAAAGATCGAGAAGAACGCAGTATTTTCTGCATTAGATGACGCTGAAGGCTACAAAGAAAAGGAAAACAGTAAAACCAACGAAGACATTGCAATGGAAAGTGAAGAATACAGTTCGTTTGATCTGAAGGAAAATTGAAAAGTTTTCATGTTTTAAATAAATATAAATTAGTTGTTGGTAAAATAATTGCCAATATTAAGTTTATAAATAAAAGCTACTCTTTACCGTCTGTACGTGTTTTTTTCTACGTTTATAATAGTAAAAATGAATTAAATTAAGAAATTATAACCCCTGTTATGTTAGAAAATTATAGGAATTAACTCTAGACCATGTTAGGCCTGCAGGGTCAATGAATTTTTAAACTGATTTATAGACACTTTACTTTCTGTGCAAAATACAAAATATTTCAGACGTCGTGATCATATTCGGCATTCGGCCGGGCAGCGTATACGAAACTCCTGCAATCCTCCCTTCCAGTCGCTTCCAGTATTATTCAATATTAAAAATGGCGTCGAAGCGACCTCTGTCGTAGGTAGGCAGTATACTTTTGAAATATTTTAATTTTTAATAATATATGACTTCGATTTCTTTTTCATCATTCCGTAACGGTGCTGGACTTGGACCTCTCTTGATTTAGCGTGTTTTTTCTTTTTATTATTTCTTAGGCTTAGCAGGCGGATTAACGTCTTGCACTTTTGACGCTGCAGCCCGTCGCTGATCTAGTTATTTTACGTCTGACGTAAACAAGATGGTTATTCCGTTATTATCAGTCCGTCATAACACAAAAGTTTAAAAAAACTTAACAATCCGCCTGCCAAGCGATATTATACAATGTGTGGTCATCGGTGTCGGAGACTGGGGGATTGAAAAATACGATAAATTTTATCGACAAACCACTATCCCTATTTTTTTTGTCTCTCTGTGATGAAATGGCAGCCACATTTTTTTGCCTCGAGGCACGAGTGCTTGTACTGATTAAGCCATAGCTACCCATGTAGAAGTCCTAACAAGAAGAAAGAGGATTCGTTTGACGGCTAATAATGCTTTTTTATAAAAGAGCAAAAGAGAATTTTTAGAACAAGTTTTTTTTTTCAATTTTTTTTAAATTATTAGCTTTTTCATAAAATCTAAACTGTCGAGCTACTTGTTTTTTTGTTTGTTTTTGAAAGTTAGTACAGAACGTGTGCTTAAAAATAAGTCTTACATCTTAGCCCTAGTAAGCTAGTTTAGAGGTTATGACGTTTTGAATATGACCCTTGAAAGCTTAAATATCCCGCTAATAAAGAACAAGACTCACGGTTTGAGGAATTCCAAGGGTGTATCTTTAGACAATGCTGTGTTTTGTAAGAGCATGTAAGAAAAAGAAGTATTATTAGGTAAGAGTGAGACAGAATACTGCTTGTGCTCAGCACTTTTACACGATCAGGGTGCACAAACCACCACAACGAACATCTGTGGCTCCACGATAATCCTCATGCAGTGAGACAAAGTACTTTTCAGCACCAATTCTCGGTGGATGCGTGGGCTGGAATGATCGCCGATATACTGATTGGGCCTATCATTTTGCCAGTCACGATGAATAGCCCAAGATAAAAAGATAATAGATATTTATTTTGTAAAACATGAGTAAAAAATACAGGTGTTAAAAAACTTAAAACGAGCTACATGTTTTGCCATTTATGGCGTACAAAAATTATGCTACAAGACAAATCAACTAACCTGAACTGTACTGGACGAAGGTTCATAATTTTAGATGTGCAACAATTTCAATGTAATCTCGTAAAATTGCATTAGAGAAATGTCGCAATTTATTATTTAGCTTAAAAAAAATCAATCACTTAAGAAATCAGGCAAGCTGTAATAACATTTGGCTATCAGATATTTTTTAAGACGTGGCTTAAAAAGTCTGGAAGGCAATTGTTTGATGTGTTTGGAGATTTTATTATATATTATTGGCGCCAAACAGAAAATACTTTTATGCATAAATGCCGTCCTTGAACCAACTACGCATAACCTACTATTATCCCTGCGATTGCGAATTGTAACGTCCCATAGTTTGTTAAACAATTTAGGGTTACTTTGAACGAAGTTTGCTACTTCATATAGGTACATTAAACTAAATAAGGAGGATAAGCTCAAAATGTTGTGCTCAATGAAATATGGTTTGCAGCTATCAGTAATTTTAAGACCGAACATAGCTCTGATGCACCTTTTTGGGACTTAAATATAATTTCCTTATTAGTAGAATTTCCCCAGAATATGATCACCATAATATGATACGCATCGGTACTTACGACGGATGAAAGTATAGAGCGCATAAGCAGAAGAACTAATTCTTTTGTTTAGTTCTTCTAGAAATTTTGTTGTATCTACTTGGTTGATTTCTGTCCCTTGGTAATTAAGAGGATAGAGTAAGTCAGCTCAAATTCTAATTTCGTCCCCACTTGCCCGCGCGTCGTATGCTATGTACCGACATGTTTGTAATCACTAATACTGTAAGTAGAAAGGTCGTTAGACACTTATTTCATTAGGTTTATCATATTTATGCCTGTTTCTTAACGCCAAGCCAGCCGCTTTTTATTTTTATCACGGTTATTTCCCATTTTAATTTTACGTCGTACTGTTGCGTAATGTATATTCTGATCGTAAGCGACACAACCTCCCCGTTCGAAGGCCGAGTCCAAGTGACCGTGAGGTAGGGATGTTCGATGATCATCGATGCTAGAAATTGAAACATCGATGTTACCACACGTTAAACATCGAAACATCGATGTTGCCACATTTCAAATATCGATGTCAATGAACCAATAATCGATTAATAAGAAGTTGTGAACAATGCGAACCCGCGAAATCAATATCACCTAAAAATTTCATCTCTTATTAAAGGTTTAAAATTTTGAATAATTAGGGATTCCTAAGTGCATCGATCACCTAAAAAACTATCATTATGTTGTGTCAAACTCCCCATCAAGTGTGAACTGTAATGTCACTGTTGTAACTGATTTCGCTTTGTTATTGTGGTATTGTTATCGGCTGTCGCCTAATAACCATTCTACATAAATTAATATTCAAATTAATTGTTTTTTTTTCTAGCTGTCTATACTACACATAATTTTGAAACAATATGTATCTACACAATATAATTATATTTAGCTGTTTTTTTGAGCTTGAGATAACAAGTTTATGGTTTGCTTGAAGTTTATCAGAATAAATCACTGGGCAATCGTGAGCATAGACAATTTCACTGCAAAGTGCATTCTACAGTGAATTTTATAAATGGCTGTGGATACTTACTGCCTGGGCTGCCTGATTAAAAATTGTGTGAACAAAGGTGATGGAAAGGTCTATTATTTTGTTTTTGTGAAGTTTGTTAATTTTTCCTCTATAATCATTTTTTATTTCGCGATAGAAGTAGTTAATATAAAATCTATGTCTAAATCGTAAATTAGGATAGTAAATATTTTAATACCAGATTTGTTATTGTACAGGAACATTTTAATATCAAAGTAATAATATTCATCATTATTGGCAAAAAAAATATAATAAATGAACTAAATATTTGTTAAGTTTCTCCCATTTTTTAAATCATTGTTTCACACTGAATGTCTTATTAATTTCTTTAATTTCATAAAACCATAAACAACACTACAAATTTTTTACATCTAATTTTAACCTACTAAATAGGTACATGTGCTATAACATCGATAATGGTCAACATCGATGTTTTGAGTAGGATAAACATCGAACATCGATGTTAAGTTATCGATATCAACATCGATGTCATCATCGATGTTTCTGTAACATCGATCATCCCTACCGTGAGGCAGGAATCACGCTTCAAGAGGCCGATAGTTTAGATAATTTCTTTTTACAGTGAAAATAATGGTATCTAAAAAAAGTAAATAACATAAGCACTGCTTAATAGTTAGTTCAGTTAGTATGCAAAGTTTCATGATCTAATTTAAAGTATTTTATGAATAACAGCGGTTTATTGTTTATTTTGGAGGTAACTTTGGATTTGTTTTCTATCGAGAAAATTTTACGAAATCGTGTTTTCGTCTAACATAATCCTTAACATTAATCCTCAACTTTACCACATATTTATTTCAAAATTAATGCTGCAATATTTTCGGCATAACGAAGGATCTTGCTAAGCCATTTGACATTATATTATTTCCCCTTAACGTTAATATTTGGTGTTGCTAAGCGTTGACTGAATAATCTAAGTACAGTATCTTAGTTTTTTGAAGATTAATTTTTAAATTATTATTATTTAACCAGTTTATTATTAAATTAATTGTATTATTAATTTCACTTTCAAATTTATCCTTATTGATAGATTTTATTGTTATACCGTATGGTCATCGGCAAATTGCGATATTGGATATTTTGTAATTTTTGGTAAATCATTTATGTAGACGATGAACAACAAAGGACCTGACACACTCCCTTGTTGTTAGCTATTTGTGTGTTCAGTGTTAATATTTATTCTAGAAATTTCGGTATATTGTGTTCGAATTTTATGATAGGATTCCATGAGATTTAATAGGTTTCCTCTGATGCCATAGGCATGTCGCAATAGATAGCGCATATCTGTATCTTTTTGTCAACATTCATCATCACTCTATTTAAAAAATCAAAAATAGCCATATTTATGGTTTTGTTTTTGCGGAATCCTTTTTGGTCTTCTGTAAGAATGTTTAATTTTTGTAAAGTTATAAATTTCCATTTTTCAAAAACTTTTGATAATATGCGCAATAGGTCTATAGCAGTTCATACTTTGTTTGTCATCTTTTTTAAATAACGGCTTAGCAATTGAATTTTTTAAACTTTCGGGATAAGGTCCTGTGCTTATACAAATATTCAAAATATGGCTGAGATGATCACAAATGTAATAAGCAACATACTTCATAATTTTAGTTGAAATCCCATCATGCCTTACACTTAGTGATCTTATGATTTTAAGTAGATATACTTAAAATCCGAGTACACCATACGATAGTATGGTGTACTCGTACATCCCCTGTATGCTAGTTAAAGTTTTGTTACCTACTTTTATGGAAATGATCATATGCAAAAATGAATGTGCCAAACATTCATTTTTAGGGTTCCGTAGTCAACTAGGAACCCTTATAGTTTCGCCATGTCTGTCTGTCCGTCTGTCCGTCCTCGCTTAATCTCTGTGAACGTTAGCACTAGAAAGCTGAAATTTGGTACCAATATGTGTATCAATCACGCCGACAAAGTGGTAAAATAAAAATTGGCAAAAAATGTTTTATTAGGGTAGCCCCCCTATATGTAAAGTGGGAATTGATTTTTTTTTTAATTTCAACCCTTACGTGTGATATATTGTTGGAAAGGTATTTAAAAATGAATAGGGGTTTACTAAAATCATTTTTTGATAATGTCAATAATTTCAGAAATAATCGCTCCAAAAGTAAAAAACAATGTGTCCCCCCCCCCCCTCTAACTTTTGAACCATAGGTTTAGAAAATATGAAAAAAATCTGAAAGGTAGAACTTTATAAGGACTTTCTAGGAAAATTATTTTGAACCTGGATGGAAACAGTTTTTGTACAAAAAAGACAAAAAGTTGTACAAAATAATTTCTGGACTAAGTTTGTAGTATAATCGTTTTAGCAAGCATTTTTTTTAACTTCGTTTACATATTTTATTATCCTGAACGTATGTTTTTTCAAACAAAAAAAGAATTATTAAAATCGGTTCTCGCAATCCAAAATTACCACCGAAAACTTCTGGCACGTCTATGTATTAATTAGTAACCCAATTCCCCGAGAGATGGCGCTGTAGGTACTTATTACATTGGGTCGGGTATTATCGAATTGTTCGGTTGGTCTCTGCTTGGCATCGCCTGCCGCGGAGCGTGCAATGTTGCACGCTCCATGTTCGCGCACGTACCCATTACCGGGAGCTGTTGCAGGAGCGCGAACATAATGGATACCCACCTTTAAACTCATAAGTGGGAACACTTATTGTGACGGACGGGAAACTACGGATGAGCGTGGCCCGACACGCTCTTGGCCGGTTTTTTTTGATCTATTTATTATTGCCCACGTCGCTTTAGATTTATAAATCACCGTTTTTATTTTATGGTTGTTTTGAACTCGTTGTGTTGTGTTGGATAATTTTTTATAAAGCTTAGCATATTTTTTAAATTTTATTTTGTTTATCTCATTTCGCAGCCTATAGTTCCACATTACCTCTCTTTTTTTTTGCTACAAATTTTTATTCCACGTGTTAGTCACTGCGATGTTTCTTTCGTTCTAATGGTATTTTTTTTAAAAGGGAAACATAAATTAGAAAGAAGTTTGCAAGTATCTATAAACGCATTGAAGGCTGTGTTTGGATTATCAGTATTATATTGATAAGATTTCAGAGAAAGAAATACACTGTAAATATGTTTTAAATTTTTGCGTGTTTTCTTGACTATAGTCGTCTATTTATTTGCCAAGATTTTTAGAGTTCCTGGAAACTGATTACCTAGACGCACTTAAGGAAACACCATTGCTATATAGGTCATGGATACTACAACTGGTCCACATAAATATATATATATATATATATATATATATATATATATATATATATATATATATATATATATGTGTGGATTGAACGAGGTGGAACAATCGCTTGGTCACCGTGTTCTCCGGACTTAACCCTCCAACCAGATTTTTACTTGTTGGGCACAATGATACAAGTCGCGCCAAATACACGCGAGGAATGAATGGGGTTGGCCGGTGAAAACTTTTCCTAGAGGGCGCCAGCATAGCTTTCACCTGTCAAAGTCGCGTGGTCGCGTGCTTGGTTTGTGTTTATCTCAATTACTTTAAATAAGTTTAATTACTAAAGGAAAAGGAATATAATTTATTACATTATGTATTCGACATGGCGGGTATGTGAATTAAAAGCTGAACTAAAGAAGCGAGGTGCGTCTATACGGGGAAGGAAAGCAGATCTAGTGGAAAGGTAAATATGTTATAATATCTCTTTCTTTAAAATATCTTCTCATTATTTATCTTTAAATACATAACATTACTCATTTACTTTACTTTAACACGTTTATCGGAAGTTATACCATTTACCCTTTTAAAAAAAGTACGATCTTATCTTAAAGATTCTTTATACGAGGGTGGATTGAAAAGTACTCGGCCTAACCAAGAAAATAAACACATACTAAATCAGTTATATTTTTATTTTTCTACATAATCACCATCAAGTTCAATACACTTTTGCCACCTCCCCTTCCAAGCATTTAGACCGTTGAAAAAAAATGATTCTTCCTTAGAGTCAAAATATGCGTCTACAGCTGCTTTGACCTCGTCGTTTGTCGAAAATCTTTGACCTCCCAAGTGCTTTTTTAGGTTAGGGAACAGAAAGAAGTCTGATGGTGCCAGATCAGGTGAATACGGCGGATGCGGTAACAGTTCAAAGCCACAGTTGTGAATTTCAGCCATTGACTGTACTGACGTGTGAACACGGGCGTTATCTTGATGAAACAGGACTTTTCTTCTGAGCATTCCTCGACGTTTTTTCTTTTATTTCCTCTCATAAACGACGTAGTAAGGTGCAGTAGTAATCAGAGTTTATAGTCTGACCCCTTTCAAGATAATCAATCATAATCACACCTTTCGAGTCCCAGAATACTGAAGCCATCACCTTATTTGCCGACAAAATCGACTTAGCCTTTTTAGCGGGTGGTGAACCAGGTCTTCTCCACTGTTTTGATTGTTGTTTTGTTTCCGGTGTACAGTAATGAACCCATGTTTCGTCCATAGTAACAAAACGATTCAAAAAATCATCTGCATCGGCTTCAAATAACGCCAAACAGTCGCGTGAAATAGTCAATCGCGTCCTTTTTTGTTCAACTGAAAGCAGTCGCGGAACCCACCTCGCAGACACCTTGTGGAAACCCAACTCGTTGACAATGATGTTTTGAGTTCGTTTATAAGAGATGCCTATAATCTCGGCTATCTCTCTAATTTTTAATCTGCGGTCTCCCATTATTAAATCAAGTACTTTTTTAATATTTTCGTCAGTAGTTGACGTCGAAGGCCTTCCAGAGCGGGGTTCATCTTTCACACTCTCTCTACCACGCTTAAATTCTGCTATCCATTTTTTGACGGATGAATATGATAGAGCACAATCGCCTAATGTACTGACCATGTCATTATGGATGGCTTTTGATGATAGCCCCTTCTTATGGAGGTACTTAATGACGGCACGCTGCTCGATTTGCTCCATTCGCGGAAATTATGTCCGATTACTTTGTTAATAAATTTATAAAATCACAACTAATTATCGCACACGTTTCGAACTTCACACAATGAACTAGTCTGAACTGAACTAAATAATGTGGGTAGACTTGATTTTTAGAATTGAATGGATCTGTGTTAGGCCGAGTACTTTTCAATCCACCCTCGTATACTTACATAATACTGACGTTTAAAGATGGTATATCATTTTTTCTCAGATTAGAGTTATATGACCAAAATTTTAATTTTGGGAACACCGAGAATCAGGATGAAGAAGATCTTACAATGAACCTTCCAGAGTCCAACACATATAGAGATATAAATAGCTGCACTTTCTTACCACCTCTAACAAAAATGCATATTATGAATTATTTTTGCTGGTAAGTTTGTTCTTCATAATAGTGATATAAAATTACTCAAAATACATAATATTTAAGTTAATAAAATTTCTTTTATATTTTATTCTCATTATCCTCATTAGAAGTTGGTTTTGGTTTTTGTTAACAGTAAGGTTGGCGTGCAGGTTGTTAGTCACTATAATAAAAAAATGATTATAGGTTTGAGATGCAATTATATATTATAATATTTTATTTGTTACAGTGATGATAAGAAACTTGATAAGGCTAAATCCTTATATGAGTCTCGATACCTCATCCTTGCAAGAGCTTCAACTGTTGGTGACTCTACTTTTGTAAAAGGCTATTGCAAAAAGACTATGAGAGCTTTACAGTATGAAGTGGATGTTAAAATTCATAAAAATGGAACACCTCAGGAATCCCACTGTGAGTGGCATAAAGGCAAAGTGCAAGCATGTTGCTGTGCTTTTAACTGGAATTGAACACATGGTGCATCACAAAATTATATTACTGCATCAAGTTAGCACACAAAGGTTGCAGACATTTCATATGCCCAAAACTCCATTTACAGCATCTCCTATGGCTGCACATAAGTTACCTAAGAAAAAAATAGTAAAAGGTTTAGTCCGTACCCTTTTCACATGATTGGTAAAGAGAGTTACAATAATAAAATTCGTAATTTAATTTTAAATTATCCAAATTCTACCATGCCTCTCAAACATTTATATGAACCAGCAAATCCCTATGCCATTATAGCAGATCATGCCTACACATCTACCAATCCTGAAGATAAAATTTTAGAAAAACTATGTTTATTAAATGTTAATAAAGAATCTATACAAAATATTGAGAAAATTACAAGAGGACAAAAAAACAATTCAATGTGGTACGAAGAAAGAAAACACAGAATAACTGCCAGCAATTTTCTTACAGTTTGTCATCTTAAAGCCTCTTCAAAACTTAGTTATTGCAAACAACTTTTTAGTAAAAAACCCTTTTCATCTAGGCCAACAACACATGGAATCTTGAATGAACCAATAGCCCTAAATGAGTATCAGTCTAAATTTGAATTAAATATTGAACCTTGTGGGTTATTTATTAGCAAGCAGAGACCATATTTGGGTGCTACACCGGATGGTCTACTGCGAAATGATACCATTATAGAAATAAAATGTCCATTTTCCACCAGAAACAATATCATTACTCCAGCAACCGTGCCCTATCTGGTAAATGACCCTTTAAATAAAAAGATGCTATAAAAAAAAACTAGTCCAATCTATTATCAAATCCAGGGTCAGTTGTATTGCACAAATAGGATTTACTGTAATTTAATTATTTATACATATAAAGACATGAAAGTCGTTTATATTACTAGAGATGATCATTTTATTTCAGAGATGATAGAAAAGTTGGATGACTTTTATAATAATTACTTTAAAAGCATAATTTTAAATAACTATTTGTATAATAATTATGATTTAATAAGAAAACAAAATTGAATGTTTTCAATTTTGTTTGTTATTAAATCTGTAGGTGCATCTATAAAATGCCGGTTGGATTTCATCACTTGTAGGTATTGAGGGTATATTGAGAAACCCTCCCACTCGTTTGTGCAGTATAAAAATCAATGTAGGTGCAGGCCGCGGGAGATTCCGCTTGAGTTGTTACACGAGTGAAGTCAGTCTACGCATGCTAAGATAATCATTGTTCTGTCCATTGTGGTGATTCTTCTGGTGCAGGCAAAAAGTATGGTGTTGCTGAGAGGCTATGCTGTGTTACGTTGAGATGGATAAGGTTGCTGTTGGTTTGCATAATTTGGTGTTATCATGTAGTTGTGTCCTTCACATTGCACTGGTGTGTAATTGTGATGGGGACATACTGCGGTATGGTCGAACTGTAATTACTCTATGCTGAATGTATAGAGCGTTACGCTGTCCTATTATTGATAATGATTAATTGCGTAAGCAAGAGAGCAAGTTGAACATCAGCTCTCACACTTTTACCATTTTTAATAATTTACGCTATCCTGTTATTTCCCATACAATTGGCTTATTGTGTTGTACTTTCCGACAAATCTGTTATTTTTATTTTTACATAAGTGTTACTTAAGTTTAATAAATATATGTAAAAAAAGTAATGAAAAAAGCTAAAAATTGGTCTTCAATAAGAAATATATAAATATTCTATTCTTTCTATTTATTGTACATTTTTATACACCAAATGATTTTATTAAAATAAATTGTCTTGTTAAAAGAAGAAGGATGAAGTTTGTGATAATAGCAAGACATAACCGTTTCTTATTTTTTATCTGTTATTGGTATTTATCAGAACTATAATAAGGAAGGTTCTTTTTTATTTACATGATATAGACTTGATTTTTTTTTTCAATAGATTAGGGACAGCGGCTGGGTTCTTGAGCAGTGATTAACAAACCGATCTTCGCTTTCTAAACATCACTGAACAACAGTTTCGACTATATTGATAATTTAACTATCAAGGAATAAAGAAAAAGAGTGACTATATCTGTGTATTTTTATTTACAATATTTTCCTTACAATTACATAACATAAAACAAATGAAAAATATTTCTGATGCCAAAGGAACATAGAACGAGACAAGTGGTGTCTGTAGTATTTTATAGGTTTTGGTAAGGCCTATAAGCCTTTCTATGTGTACCCTTTGACTTGCAAGTCTTTGATCATTTTTTAATACTGCTAACTGGTAACTGTGATTTATCTCTCAAGAAAGTAGGTATGTTGACTGCAATATTTTTTGAGCAAACAAGTCTTGCACATTAAACCCTCTATCTGCCATTATATTATCCCCATCATCACACACATTTAACAATGAGCTACGTTCCATCATTTGCCGGTCACTGGTTGCTCCCCCATAGCCTTCAGAACAATAAGACAGGAGACCGCCTGGTGTAGAGCCCACCAAAAACTTTATAGTGTTGGTATTTTTATAAGTGCTGTAAGTGGCTTTCTGGGATGTAGGATTGCTAGGTTTAGCAATAGGCACTTCTGTTGCATCAATAATTATTCTTGTTTTGCTACTTTCATCTTTAAATATTTGAGGCATATAGTAATGTACTAAATCACGTCGAGGCCAAATATCAATCATTGACCATAATTTATGTACAAAGTGAATCCAACTAACTATTATGTTTGAAACCTCGGTTTTGCTTATATTGAACATTTTAGCTATTTCGTAATCAGGTTTATTGCGTCTGAGCTTAATAAGTAATATAAGGAATTGATCTTCAATTGAGACGCCAATAACTTGACTCCAGCGGTATGTAAGACTATTGGCTATTGGCAAGAGGGTGTTGAGCACTAGTCGAAATTTTGAGTAAGATTCTAATCCCGTGTAAAACATGAGTGGCTCATTATCAGTTAATAATAAATCTGTAGAAAATATTTTTAACATAACACTTGTCTGGGTTCCCACGGACTTGTAATTGTGGACAGGAGTTAATTCCTCAAGGTTTTCTGCCTCTGGGCACTGGTCACTAGCAATATCCAGAGTCTGGATACACTGTTCACTTGCGATATCCAGAGCCTGCGTACAAAGTTCTTCAGCAAAATTTAAGTCTTCAGGTCTGGATATGGACGCAGAAGTGTGCGCCTGCTCAAAAAGCGCCTTTTTAATATTACGTGCTAATAATCGTTCCTCTCGAGCTTGACCTTCCTGCGAAATAGCTTTCGTACTCCATGCAAACACTGATGGGACGGCAGATTTTTTCAAGTAACGATGCTGATGTTCATTACCTGAAAATAATCAAAATTGTTAAGGAAAATGTACTTATGTGTGGTGCAAGGTATTTTAAAACAATATCAAAGGATATACCTGTATAAATACTGGTTTTTTGATAATCAGTCTCTAAAAAATGATTACGACATAACCTCGAATTTTTTTCAGGCTTAAAATTTATTCTTCTTATAGCTTTGAGCCACATTTTTCTTATATCTTCGTTTTTAGGGAATTGATGTGCACCAATTTCTTTGCAATAAGGTACTTCACACATCTTTGGCATTGTGAAAATAGTAATTATTCAAAATATCTCATACAATTTTAACTTTTTTTGGTTAAAGCTATGCTAGCGCCACTTTGACAGTTGCCAACCCCATTGAGGAGAGACAAAGACATGATCCGACGCGTTACATAAAATGTGTCAATTAGAGCAATAGCTTGTCTGCAAAACCACGATGGACGTTTTGAAACGTGGCTGTAACTTTTGCATTGATTTTGACAGAATAAACCATTATGGTAATCGATTTGTTTTGTTTTATTTTTCTTTTTCTACTCCAATGTTAGAAACACTACATGTTTAAATCATAACTTCTTAACATCTCGTTAAAAATTCTCTTTAGCGTTTACATTATTAGATATCAAAGGAGTCCTCTTTCGTCTTCCTAGGACTTCTACATGGATAGTACTTCCTAAAATTAATCAGTACAAGCACGAGTGTCTCGAAACAAAACAAAAACAAAATGGCTGCAATTTCATCATGGAGTTGAGAGAAAAAAATGGGGATAATGATTTGTAGATAAAATTTATCGTATTTCAATCCCCCAAAGTCTCCAACACCGATGACAACACAATGTGTCTTGTATGTATACAGCGTGGTTGAAAAGAAACTCCTTGTCTTTATTTGGTTTTAGACTTAACCAGCTACAGCAAAATTCATGTAATCTTATTTAATTTTTTTCTTTACAGATTGGGAATCCGGTACGTAGGTACGTAGGTACCGGATTCCCAAAGGTCAATAAGTTTTGAGATGCTCGAAATTTAAAAATGGAACGCACGCGTGTTATGTTTCTAAAAAGCAAATTTATTTAAAAATAGAACTCCATAAGCCAATTGCTCAATATTAAAAAAAAAAGTTCTATTAATTTTCCTGCAACGCTTCCAGCGCTTTTCATTTAAAACGATGGATCTTAACCATGAACATTACGCGATATGATCTACAATGATTGAAAATTTGGTTTAACCGAACAATTAAGTTTACAACGGTTACATTCAGCATTAAGGGACTCAGCTCCATCACGCGCAATAATTTTTAGATCGTTTGCTGAATTCAAAAGGGGTAAAATTAACCTTAAAGATGACCAAGGACCTTTGTATAGAGCATGATGGAGAATATTTTGAAAAGACGTAAATTAAATATTAATAGTATCTAGAATACTTTTGTATATCTCAAAACTTATTGAGTGTCCCACATAAAACATCATAAAATGGCTCATGGAAGATTGTCAATGTAAGAGCGAGCGCAAATTGCCTACCCCTACGAAGTGTGACAATCAATAGTGAAAGTGCAAAGGTGATCAAAAAATCAACGGACCTCATGCTGTTTTGGATCCAAAAACCGTTAAAAACTGTTATTCAAAGTTGATGACAACTGGATCAGTAGCAGATAGTAAAATAACCGGCCGTCCTTCCACATCAAGATCAGAAGAAAATATTCAAATTGTCGAGAGATAATGATTTCTTATATTTACGCGAACACTACACATGATTAAAACTACTTTTACGGATTTTATTGCGTTTATTTTTACTTTTAATTACTTTTATTTTCAATTCCCGACGTTTCGGGCGCTTTCCAGCACCCATGGTCACGGGGGATTGAGATGACTGACGTCCCGATGTCATTGTTAAACCCGGAGTACCTTCAGCTTTTTTAGTCAGTTCATTTTGCATAGATCGGACGATAAACAATAATTAAAAAAGCTGAAGGTACTCCGGGTTTAACAATGACATCGGGACGTCAGTCATCTCAGTCCCCCGTGACCATTGGTGCTGGAAAGCGCCCGAAACGTCGGGAATTAAAAATAAAAGTAATTAAAAGTAAAAATAAACGCGATAAAATCCGTAAAAGTAGTTTTTAATCACGTTGTCGAGAGATGTTCACAAGAAGCCCCGACAAGTCGACACGTCAAGCAGCTCGTGTGAGCGGACTTACACTGCACACTGTAACGATAGCCCTTAAGTCTCTTAGCTTTCGTCCTTGGAAGCCACGTTATTGCCATGAAATAACTCTAGAGTACTGTGATCGCCGGATGGAATACTGAGAGTATACGCTTGGATGGCATGGATTGGTCAGAACTGTTTGATAACATTGTCTGGACTGATGAAGCGATTTTTCATGTGGGGGCTTTGTTAACCGTTATAATTGTCATTATTGGGCAGAGTTTGACCCATGAGTCTACTCAAAAAATGCAAAACCGTCCCAAAGGAACAGTTTGGTGTGGTATGACATCAAGTCAAGTTATTGGCATTTTCTTTGAGGGAAACAATGAATTGAGAGCACTATCTCAACATGCACGAAACAGAATTTGGCCAGCTTTGTCGAAGTTTTATAACATTGAAAATATGATATTTATGCAACATGTAGCTCCATCACACTTCGCATCAAATGTCCGACAGTGGTTAGATAACCGCTTCCCAGGGCGTCGTCGTGGACCACACGAATGGCCTGCTCTTAGCCCGGACCTCACTCCTTGCGATTTTTTCCTGTGGGGTTGGCCAAAGGATGAAATCTATCGCTCAAAACCTCGTACTCTTTATGAACTGGAAGTAAGAATTCAGCAAGTGCTAACAAATGTACCTCAGGACTTTCTAAAGTCCATAGCAGATATTCCAAGACGTTTGCAAAATGCAGACGCTCATATTGAATTCAGAATTTTTCTGCTTTTTTATAAGTCATATTGTACAGTTTTATTTAGTTAGTGGTTTGACAAATTAATGTAAAAAAAATCTTAAAACCAAATAAAGATAGAAAGTATCTTTTCAACCACCTGTATAAATCCAATTCCAATATTTTATACGGAAAACCCATAAAAAGATCTACAGTACCAAATCTCAAAACGAACACTAACTCACTATTAATCAATATAATATAGTTATGGTCAGTATCTGTTGTTTATTTTGTATGGCTAATGGCCAAATACTCAAACGCTACTATTACTGGAGTCGTAGGAATGGTAATACGCTGGATTACTTGTTGTTTGCTTTACTAGTTCACAACACCAATAATCGTCAATAATTATTGCAATCGTTTAAATAATATCGCACAATGGTGGTAGCTAATTCCTGCATGAACCTAGCAACAGTTTGAATGTGCAAGAATTAAATAATCCAAATAGTTATTGATTAAAGTACTAAATTAAACGCGATAAAATCCGTAAAAGTAGTTTAAATCAATGTGTAGTGTTCGCGTAAATATAAGAAATCATAATTCAAATAGTTTAGCCCTCTCCATAGCTCAGCGAGCTATGGAGAGGGCTGAGCTATGGAGAGGGCTATGCTCGGAGTTTCTCTGCGTGATAGACTCAGAAATGAGGATATCCGCAGTAAAACCAGAGTGACCGACATAGCCCAACGGATTAGTAAGCTGAAGTGGCAATGGGCCGGCCATATAGCTCGAAGAACCGATAACCGATGGGGAAGAAAGGTTCTCGAGTGGCAGCCTCGTACCGGTAGGCGTAGTGTAGACGGACCCCCACTAGATGGAGTGACGACCTGGAAAGACATGTCCAACAAATCCCCTTAAATGTTGATTATATCACTTATCACTTTAGAGATTCATTATTTATTTAGTTTTGAGATTTATGTTATGATTTCTTATATTTACGCGAACACTGCACATTGATTAAAACTACTTTTACGGATTTTATCGCGTTTAATTTTAATTATTTTTATTTTTAATTCCCGACGTTTCGGGTGCTTTCCAGCACCCATGGTCACGGGAGACTGAGGTGACTGACGTCCCGATGTCATTGTTAAACTCGGGGTACCATGAGGGTTATAGAACAGGAGAAAGATCACTACGTACTAAAGCATAGCCCGCCAATCCTTGAAAATTTTAGAATTTATAGCGGCGTTGACGTCGATCAGTAGTGACTGTGAAGTTAGCTGTTTATGAGTACAAGTAGATGAAGATAGTTAAATAATGTACAAATTTTCTCCGCGGCATTGGTGAGAAAATTTTCATGCTCCGTAATTTTGTAATTTTTGACAAAAAGAAACATTAAAAAAATGGAGAAATATTTTATTGTGTGTGGATGTGCAAGTGGTTTAGCATCTGATCGGAAAAATAGATTGAAAATGACTTTTATTGACCGAACTTAGTGATCGCAGAGCCTCATATACGGTGTCCATATTTCTGTCCGATCTATGCAAATGCATATGCATAGATCGGACCATAAACAATAATTAAAAAAGGTACTCCGGGTTTAACAATAACATGTTCTAGACATTCTAGACATTCCTAATGTCTAGAACAGGTAAATGAAATTGTATACTTGGGGAGTGCTTTCAGGCGGGATGGAAGATGTGATTTAGATGTGGATAGGCGTGTCGCTGCCGGAAACAAAGTCAATGGTGCCCTGAATGCATTAGTAAAAAGGCAAAGCGTGGTGAAGAGTGCACGCCTTGCAATACATAACGCAGTGTTGGTACCGACTTTGTTATATGGCAGCGAAACCTGGGTATGCCAGAAGAAGCATAAAAGCAAGTTGAATGCAGTGGAGATGCGATCTCTTCGTAAAATGTGTGGCGTTACCATAGCCGACCGAAAGCGAAACGAAGAGATTCGCAATATGGCAGGATTGAAAGATGACCTTATCACAAAAATTGATAGGGGCGTACTCCAATGGTTTGGGCACGTTGAACGAATGAGTGAAGACCGAATGGTGAAGAAAATATATAGAGCGAAAGTAAATATTAAAAGGTGTCGAGGTAGACCGAGACTAACTTTCGAAGACCATGTGAGCAAATTGCTCGAAGAGGGGAGGGTCAAGAGTACTCGGATACCTACACGTGCATGTATGAAGAAGTTAATGAACCTGAAAGAAGCGAAAGAGGTATGTAAGGATCGTGACACTTGGCGATCTGTTCTCTCTGGCTACCCCGTTAGGGATTGTGCGTGACGATAAGTAAGTAAGTAAGTAACAATAACATCGGGACGTCAGTCACCTCAGTCTCCCGTGACCATGGGTGCTGGAAAGCATCCGAAACGTCGGGAATTAAAAATAAAAATAATTAAAATTAAACGCGATAAATTCCGTAAAAGTAGTTTTAATCAATTTGAGATTTATGTCTTGGATATCGGATTTGGGTATATTATATCACTCCTCAATATGTGCAGGTTTGAGATTTGTCTCGGTTGGTAGGACTAGTTTTCGTTCCAAAGTTCACCTTATATAATTATTCTAGATATGCTCAATGGTGTGCAAAATTACGGATTCGCTTTGATCCGTTCGCCATTCTGTCACAAAACATTTGCTTAAAAATCAATTAACGTAATAATTTGGAGTTTAGCGGGGATAGAGTTAAATGAGCCAAATATAGATTTAATTATGCATGGGGTTAATTTCTGGGATTAATTTCAGGGATATGGAAAAAATTAAAAAGCCTTCATGACCCAATTCGATGATCATTTGTGCAATTGAGACGCTTTGAAGTTGCTATTCCCGACAACAATTATCAAAAGGGATTGTTCAGATGAATCTGAAATAAATCAAACATGGTGAAGTAAGAATTTAATGAGTCAATGATGCTAATGTACGTAGAGCACTATTAAATAAATGTTCAGGAATAGCTGGCCTGCACTGACTTTTTTTCCAAACGTTTCTCTTTTTACTTTATTTTAAAATGCCCGTGGGATAAGCCGTTTGGTTAAAGTATTTTTTATTAGTACTACATATTTTTTTTTACAAAACACTAATCACTTTCATCCATTACATTATCTTCATTACATGTATTGCCGTCATGCATATGAGTAGCATTTAAAATACTTAAAGCTTTTGCAGTACTTGAATACACCAAATTACGCTGAATCTTTTTCAATATCTTAATATCGTGAAAGGGATGACTATGCATATACTTTCTGCAAAAAAAAACATTTCCTTGATTAATATTTATTAAATTTCATAATATTATACTAAATGCTATACATTTTTAAATATCAATCTGAAATTAATTACAGTCCTACTAAAACTATTAGAAGTAGGAACCCAAAAACATCGTAATTTACCACACAATCTACACCAGTCATAACATTAGTGATTCACCGTATGGTAAATTCGAAATTCGGCAGCTTTACCAAATTCGGATTTCGGATGTAGCCTATAGTAGTTATACAACAATTGTGACTATGTTAGACCGTACCACTTTTAACCCTTCAATCCCCATAAAATCCCATGCAGTTGCATGCGTCCGTTAAATCCCGAGCGGTCACATGTGACCGCACCCACCCACAGCACTTTAAACCATTAAAACTTATATTTAGAGACTATTTTTCCATGAAGAAGTGTGGCATTATAAAATCTATACAAGATTCTCTATCCTGTGGTATAAACAAAAGTCAGGTTTTACATCATTACAAAAAGCCTATTGTATTTTGATAACAAAATACGGGTACATACCAAGCGGATGTCGGCAGCGTGAAAATCACTGTTATTTCTATATATTACTTGAAATTATTTACGTAAAAAGATAAATTATATCCACACAAAACTTTCATACCAATTTTATAATAAAACACTATACTAAAACACTAGTAAAACACTAGAAAAATTCCAAAAATCAACACAACAAAACAAAATAACATCCACACGAAAGTGGCGTACGTAACGAACGTAGATTATAAATAAATAACCATAGAGCAACTGACTTTTTATTGCACTAGAAGATAGAAAATTTCATATTGAGCCTATAATGCCAAACTTCTTCATAGAAAAGTAGTCTCTAACCATAAGTATTTACGGGTTAAAGTGCTGTGGGTGGATGCGGCCGAATTCGGTCACTTGGTATTTGACGGAATATCGCCGCGACCGACTTCGGCCGCTTGGTAGCTAAGAGGTTAATACAGATTATGATGATTATCCTCAAAATAAAACCACATTATATATTATAACATAAATACCCTTGTCCTTTACTAACATTACCTTTCTTTATGTAATATAAATCAGATCAGAATCTGGTTAAATAGCAATCCACATTGCTGATTTATATAAAATAAAAAAAGATAATGTTTGTAAAGGGCAAGGGTATCAACACGTACTCGTAAAAGCAGTCTAGTAGACAATCGAAATTCAATGAACTAAAACACAGAGCCCCGATAATTTATATTTTATTACAGACATATATCGAATGACACATGTTATCTACAGATACAAATATAGCATAGAATTTTACCTGCAATTTTTTTTAATAGAATAAGGACGAAAAACGAGCACACAGTCCACCTGATGGTAAGTGGATGCTGTGGCCCATAGACATCTACATTTAGCCTCGATTAAAAATCAAAACGCAGATGCGTTGTCACCCCTGAGGACTAAGATGGTATTCCCCCCTTTTCCATTAAAAAAGGGTCGCCGAATCTCTACACTCGCCATACGAAACATAGCAGTATTAAGCTGCTATTTTACGCTGGTATTCTGTGAGAGCGTGGTCCTTCCCCGATCGAGTAGACAACCAGAATATGGCTGCAGCGTGGCCTTACCACGTAAAAAAAAGAAAATACAGAATGATCACTGAAAAATGCGATTAAATTCGCCTCGGTTCTTTTTAAGTTTTATATGACGTTCTATCCAAATTCTTCGCCTTTTTAACATACTTCAAAAATTTGAAGGTTCTCAATAGGGTATTACACTCATTTTCAGTGTTTTAAATTATATATCACTATAGCGATAATGAACCACTATACATTTTATACAATTTTTTTTAAACCGAATAGTGCCATAAAAATTACTTTTAATTTATCGTTTTAAATTTTTGCGTGAAATCGCTAGTCACCATGCTGTCAACTCGTGACGTCACTTTCCTAGAATTTTGCCGATTTTGCAAAGGAATAAGATATTTTTTAATGTTTAATAATGAGTTATCATCTACATCATTATTTTGTTGTGCCTAAACGAGCATAAGAACGCCGGTAGGGTTATGGATTCAAGTATTAGCTGATTTCAATATAAGAAATACTTGGTTAAAACTGGTAAGAAGATATCCGAATTACATTGTCTACAAAAACTAGACCATACTTCTGTGAAGATCATTCTGATGCAAGTATGGCTTATATTTAACTATCGTTTATACAAAACGAAACATCACGAGGTGAAGGGTATCGCAAATCAAATTTTGTAATAAATTACGTTTACTTATATATTATAACTAATGATTGTAATTATAGATAAACTTAACTATGATAGCTACTAAACTATGTTTTATAAAAATACACTGACCTGGTGTTGTGTTTTTGTATAAACAAAAGTTGGTAATAGATACTTACATTGATGTTTTAACATTCCTCGACTCGGCAGAATAAAAATTGGGATTGCATGCAAACAATTTTGCCACCATCAATTTATTTATCCTTGGTAGATTAGTACTTTCTGCTTTTACTAATTCGTCTTCCATGATGCCTTTTCAATAAAATTCGGAATAAAACTTAATAATCGTAATAATAACTTGAAAAATTTCGAATTAACACAGCACATTAGGAGGTTCTCTTAATCAGTGACGTCTCGACAGTTTCTAATAAGGCAGACAATTTACAGATTTGAGGCACGGACAAAAATTCTAAAAATTTATAACCCAATTTTATGAATAGAACTCAATATTTCCCGTTTCCTTTTTACAAAATCTGTCATAAATATATAATATATATATATATATATATATATATATATATATATATATATATATATATATATATATACTACATGGTGTAATATACCCTATTCGAGTGTATGTTTTTTTTTTTGGTATGTATGCTACGCAATATCTTCGCACATTGTGAACCAATTTTTTCGATTCTTTTTTTATTAAATAGATTATACTTCAAGAGTGGTCCTATATATATTTGGTGAAAAAAATCCACCTATAAAGAAAGCACATAAATAACTTCTTTGTTAGCAATTTGAAGTAGCTTTTAAATACAGGTTACAAGTGAAGCTGGAGTAGCAACTTACCATCCGGTTAGTTGTAAACCCTTTGATCATTTTCTTTTTTAACTAATAATACTTTCTTATGCTTTTTCATTTAGTGATGAACGGGCAATGGGGCGGCCATTTAGCCCGACAACGGATAGGAGAAGAAAAGGTTCTCGAGTGGCAGCCTCATACCATTAGGGGACGTGTAGTGCGGCCCCCCACTAGATGGGAGTGACGACCTGGCTTGACGTACAGAAAAGTTGATGCATGCAGGTTGATCAAGACCGTGCATTGTAGCATTTCTTGGGGGCGGTCTATGTTCAGCAGTGGACTTGTGAAAAGCTTTGGTGATGATGATGATCGTGATGTAATCGTCAATTTGAGACTTATGATCAGCATCTTAACGCTGCTGTCTCGTAAGATGAGCGTAGACAACCGAAGACCCTTGTTACTGGAAACGAGGCATTCCATTGTAGTCCTCACGGGTGACAACGCATCTGCTTTTTAATTTGTAATCGACGATAGATGTCTATGAGTCACAACAACCGCTTACCATTAGGTGGACTGTGTGCTCGTTTGTCACCCTTATGCTATTAAAAGAAGCTCAAGGAATAAAGTGGCGAAGTAAATTGCCATTCCACTTCATAACCAAGACAAAGCCTGCGCTTCCTAGAAGAAAATTTACAGCTGTTACTACTCTACCTTTTAACAACGGTGTCACCATCAGCTGTTACTACTCTACCTTTTAACAACGGTGTCACCATCAGCTGTTACTACTCTACCTTTTAACAACGGTGTCACCATCAGCTGTTACTACTCTACCTTTTAACAACGGTGTCACCATCAGTATCAACAAATGCAGGACAGTGCAATCGACGATAATCGATGCACCGCCATCGACGTTTTCGACCTCCGTACGCCTTGTGATGCGTAAGATACATATATCGATTCAGAATTATTTGTAGTGAACCTCTATTTGATACTGTAAATTGCAACGTTGCGGTATCTGCAACAATTTGAACAGTCGTATCAATTATTTTACACTATAATCATTACGTTATAGCATGGCCATGGTGTGGGTTACAGCTTACATGTTAGCTGTGTCTAGCGAAGGAACGATGTTAAATCAATTTGAAAAAGGCGATTAACGATATACAAAGCAAATTAAAAATTAACGATTAGATATCGATAAAAAATGAAAACCGGAACATACATTCGTTTATAACCTAAATTACAGTGCATGTAAATGTTAGTTACAGTTTAATACAAATTGTGACATAATAGGTTGGGGAAAAAGTTTTTTCGTATTTTGTTTGTATTTTTGGTCATAGGCTGGTTTTATTAGCAGTATATAGGTCATTAAGAAAATAAAAATAAAAGGTAAAAAAACACTTGAGGTTTACGAAAAAGATAATGGTAAGAGGGTAGTAAAGCTCCACAGATTGTGGCGAAATCCGGATTAACACGCAATAAGGTGATGCTATGTGTATAGTGGGATTGGAAGGGAAGGAAGGCATCGTTTATTACGAGCTTTTACCGCCGGGCAAAACCATCGATTCAAATCACTACTGCGAACACCTAATGAGACTCTTAGCAATAAATTGAAAGAAAACGGCCGGAACTGATCAACAGGAAAGGAGTGGTCTTTCATCATGATAACGCCAGACCACACACATTTTTGGCCGCTTAGCAAAATTTGAGACAACTCGGTTGGGTGCCATATAGTTCTGACCCTGCACCCTCAGAATTTCACCTGTTTAGGTCTCTTCAGAATTCTTCGGGTAGTGTTAGATTATTAATCAAGAGAGGAATGTCAAAACTACTTGTAGTACTTTTTTGATTTTTTTTTCTGAATAAATGCAAAAATATAATGCAACACACATACAATTTATATTATTTTGTAAGAAAATCTTTCTCTAACATAGATCAATAAACTGAAAACAATGGTGTTTAATAACTCCTACTATGCACTTACAAGTTCCCTGGATGAATGAATGAATGAATGAATATACTTTATTGTACACCACAAACAAATTTACAAAGAACATAACAGAGAGCAGATTACATGTACAATTTGGCGACCTTATCGCTACATAGCGATAAGTTCCCTGGATACTGTTACAATAAAAAAAAGGTAAAAAATATAATTTAAAAAAAAAATATAACAGACATTTGACATTGTATTGAATTTATTAATAGTTGTAAAATAAATTGTAACATATCATTTAAAATCTCAGATTTCCATTTTTTGGCCTTGTTTCGATACACTGATGTGACCTTAAATATAGCCTAAATATTTAATAATAATTTTGGCTTTGAATGAGGGAAATATAATACAATAATTTTACACCTATTTTAGTTAGACGAGTAATAAACGAGCTTATAACCTAGACTGTAATTTGATACTACAATTTATAGACAGTAGGCACTTGCAGCAAAAAGTAAACAATAAAAATAAAGAATCCTTTAAAATAAATACGGACTCCTAGACATAGAAAGCCCATACTAATAAAACTTGAACTTGCATTGAAGATAAGCAAAAAATAAATAGTTAAAATGTCTAAATACCGTTGTCATTTGCCTCTCCATCTTGCTTTGCAACACTATTTGATGTACTTTGTTCAAATCCTATATTCACATTTGGAATTTCATCAGATTCACATAAGTTTTCTAGACAAGCAGGTGAATCCAAAGCAGTCAGTTCGCCACTATTTTGTAAGCTTAATTTACAGTCTGCAGAATTTATTGTGATATTTTCTGTAACATTACCATTTCTGAAAAAGTTGACAAGGCATTAAATTTAATAGCATCTAAATTTGCTATTTACTCTAAAATATATATAAGCCTGTTCTATAATATTAGTGATTACTGATTACCATATCAGTCTATAGAGCTAGTTCTGATTCCAGCAATCCAGTCATCAATAAAATAATCGATAAACAAACTTTTTAAGTACCTAACCTTATGTATCGCTTCCAAAGTTATAACAAAATTTTAATTAAGACGACTTACATTATCATATGAATTATTTAAAACATTTCCTTTTATTTATAGTAATTTTGTAGGAACGATACCGTGACAATAACAAAATATGCTTTTTCAAAATAGACTAATACGCAAATGTTTGTTTAACGCCATAATATACTAAATGCAAGGTATAAGTGTGTAGAAAATGTAACTACAGTCGCTAAAATTAGTACACAACAGGCTAATTTGTTGGTAACCATAAAAAGAAATAGTCGTCGTATCTCGTTTTTGGGGGACACCTTAGCCAGTATCAAGTGACGTTCAGTTTCGTAGTCAGTTGGAAGGGAATGCTAAATTGGACCTTAAACTCTTGGTGTGCTTACTAGAGCGGAACAACTGTTTTTCATGCCGGCCCACCGCTTGCAACTTTACAAGACGCAATTTGGGCTTTACATGGAATACATTTCTCATCTCTATGCCGGTACACCCTAGAACCAGCTTCTTCAACTTAATCGCATTTTACGGAGAACGATTTGAATGTTGATGAAAAGAGTTCTTTTCGATCAATCAAGATTCTTTAGCTTAACGAAAAGATATACATTTCTTTACATTTTCTGTACGGGGAGTGCTGCAAGTATTTATCGGAATAGTTCCAGCAGCTACTCCACCGAACATTAAACGAAATCCCTCGATCGACCCTCATAATTTCGATAGTTGGCAATCTACCACTGTGCGTTAGATTGAGAAAGTTAGAAATGCGGTTTAGGCGTTATATTATAATTTGAACGGCACGCAAATAATGGGCTACGGAATCAGATTGTCACTTATGACTAAGTTAATCTTGTATGATAATGGGAGGCATTAGTCACAATGGTTGAACCCATGGGAGGCAGCCAAACTCAACGCGAACTTGATGACAATGTCGTCCAGACCGACGCCCGCCACAACGGAGACTAGCCATCAGGACAGGATCATAGTGCACGAGTGTGTAAAGCACAAAGAGACGGCATTCCAACACGACCGGAGAGAGATCAGGCGTAGGCGCTGGATTAACGACTAGGTGCTTTCCGAGGCACTGGGGTGAAACACCACCAACTTCCTGACTCCGGGCAGCTACTGAGAAGAGTAAAGTGTAGAAATAATAGTAGCTGAAAAAATCGAGAAAATTAAGTGCTAACTCAATTGACATCGTTTCAAGGATATTCAATAATAAGCAATAATTAATTATTATTATGTTCGATGGCTAGTTTCTACCAGTAAGCCAAATTTTCGGAATAATAAAATAAGAACCGACAAGTAACAGGTTTAGAACTTGCGAAGGCTATAATATAATTCGTATATGAAAACTAGCCAAGTCAGACCTTAGGCTACAATATATTATCCTAAATTATAAGAAGAAATGATATTTTATGTTGTTATAAATCAATTTCAGGACTGACCATTGAACTTGGCACCCATTTAGATCTCACTTCTTTTGTCGTTAAAGTCAACAACCAAGGCATATATCATAATATTGAACTTGGCTCTCATTTCACATTTATGTTTTTGATGGGATATCATTACTGTTACATAAATTATCAGTAAGTACTTATTTATAACAAAATTAATACCAAATGGTTTTGTTAAACTGCTGTATTTTCTACGTTTACGAGGTATAATCGTCTTTTTTGTGTTATTTTCTATATTTTAATGTACCTTTGATATGTTTCAGTGAATTGCCCATTCAGTATCCAGAATTTTTTTCGCGCATTTTCTGTTTCTTAATTTGGCCAAGTCGGGGCGGTATAATGTGCGCAGACGGTTGTACTCTACAATAGAGCTCTCTTGTGACTTGATTTGACTTGGATCTAAATTGATAAGATGTACTCCATCTAAGGTTTTAACTCTGGAGAGTCCAACGTAAGCTTGCCCTCTACTAAATATAGATGAGCCTATGTCGAGAAGAGCACTGTCAAGGCTAAGGCCTTGTGATTTGTGGATAGTAATAACATATGCTAAGCAAATGGGGAATTATTCCATGTGAATATATACATTACTAAATATCTGAAACGGCGATCGCATGGAATAGGCAGCTTCCATCGGGAGGTATTGGAATAATTCGGTGTAAGGTAAGTGTGTCACCCACCCGTAATTCTATTGCACGACTCATTGTAATAAAAAGATAATTACTTACTTAAGACGCTCATGTAACAAATTACCTGTTATCTGTTGAGTTCTCAAGAAAAATAATTTGTTACCCCACCAACAAGTTCACATTCTCAAACTCATTCAGAGTTAAGTACACATACCTACTTATAACTATTATAACTAACTATACTAAAATTATTATTAATTTTTGATTTAAAGTATTGCCTATACCATCTAAACACGCGATACGTACTTACTGAAAGAATTGTAATAATAATATAACCACAAATATATAAATATTTTTCAGAAAACCTATGGATTCGTAGCATAAATCGCAACCTTATAGGTCAGATATCGAGAGACAACCGGACAGCAAGACGGTGCCTTACGCTTATGAGCTCCCCGCCCGCTCTTTCGGCGTCGCACGGTCGCACCGCGCGCCGTGTCGCCGTGTACCGAAATGCCAATCTATTATCATCAGTATATCTCAATGCCTATTATTTAATTATTTACATGTAACGATCTTACACTATTGATATGCGCTAAATATTGAAACAATAATTAATACTAAATACCAGTTAAAAACTTAAAAAATACGAAAATCGACTATACTCTTAATTTAGTTATAAGTACGAAAACGGAAATATTTGTATTAAAAAAATTAAGGGTGGTATTCAATTCGTTATATATTTAAGACCAGCTGTCATAAGTTTTTATTGCTGATTGCTGATTCTTACAAACATACATTATTACAGTTATAAGTATAATATAATTGTTAATAAAGTTTAGTGTTCGTAATAGAATCAAATAAGTGAAAAATTATAATAAAATGATAAAAATTTACCAGTTTCTGATTTATTCCTTTGTATTCACCTAATTACCTATATGCATGCCAAATTAGAACTTTCTAGGTCATCTGGAACTGGGTTAGAGTTTTGATGGTCAGTCAGTGATAAAAATGACGATTTTAGACGTTAATATTTAAATAACCGTTTGAGATGTGTTTACGAAATTTGAAGTACATATATATCTTGCAAGTCTCAATGTATGTGCCAAATTTGAAACGTTTATGTGAAATATCTTTTGAGTTATGAGGGGGTCAAAAGTGGCTCCAAATGGTTCGTGTAATATTACACACGGTGCGGCTCGCCGTTCTGCTTGAACTTGGCTTGACACGCTACCGCGTGTCTAGATACCACGTGAAACGAATCGAAAATCAATACCGGCAAAAGGAGATATCAAGACGATGATAACTTAAGTTTTATTGTAAGCACGGGTAATTAAATACCTATTTTTAAACTAAGTCACTATGCGAATTATTTGAAACACAAATATATATTATATTTTTATATGGGGAAGCAGCAGTGATGATGATGACTACTTAGACAGTGATGCAGAGATGAGCGAAATTGAGTTACTAGATTCCGATTCAAACTGTTTCCCTTCATGGTTCTTTTGTATATATTTGTAAAGGAATATTATTTCAAAAATATCTGTTTTGCTCACCATACCGTTAAAAAATCCAAGGGTATGTATCCTTGAACAGGGTTATTTTGCAATATACGGGGGCGTCCATAAATTACGTGAGGTGTTTTTTAAAAATTTTACTTTTGGATAAGAATATGGTAATAACTCTGTTATATTTTCCTTCATTAAAAAAATTTTCTTTGGTCAAACCTACTATACTCTTTGGCTTGACCATAAGTTTGACTAATTGGTTTAATAATCTGACATTTCAGTAGTGGTTAATAATATTACGATATACGCTTAAGATTAAATCTTAAGCATGTACAATCTGGATTAAATGGACCAAGTTTTTTTTGTTTCAATCAGAAAAAAAATTGCGTGATATTTGCCGAGACCTCTCCCCCCTCTCTCCAACGTAAGATTAGATGAGATTTGACTCGACTCCCTCCCTCCCTTAAACATCTCACGTAATTTATGGACGCCCCCTACGCCCAAAGGAGATGCTGCAAAATATATGGAGCCTGGACCAGGTCCTTGTACACTATACTCAAAAATAGGGAAACTCATTTTAAACGGTTCCCAACGGTCCAATTATTTTACAATGGCTTTGTTTGCTGGTAAAACAGCAAATTACAATTGAAATTGCAACACACAACAAAAACCCGTCATGGCGGTAAGCTGTCATTTTTATTGATTAGTGACATGTTTTGACATGTTTATTTCACGCATTTTTGACACTATTGTGACAACTGACAGTTCTCTTTCTATGATCAATGGTCGCTTTATAGTTTACTGTCATTGTCTATAAGCACAGAATAACTAAATCGGTGTGACGCCATGTTGAAAGTCGATAAAAATATTTAATAAACATCAATTGTTTACCAGCATAGGGTACATTTAAATGCTCTTTTTCTGAGGTAGTGTACATAGACTTGGCCCATTTTGAAACATCTGCTTTACAGGGAAGTTTAAGAATAAGTAATATAGGCAAATGGTGAAAAAAATTATTAATAAAATTATTTATTAATAATATATCTTAGGTATATTTATACGAGCACTACACAATTAAATAAAACTACGTTTTACAGATTAAAGCGCGTATATTAACTTGTTTTATATTCCCTACAACACCCATGGTCACCAGTGGCGAAGCTTCTATAAAAGCCGAAAAGCCGGGCTTGGCTTGTTAAAACTGAACCAATCAATAATATCAACTAATAAAATAACTCGTAAAATGTTTCAAGCTATTTCAAATTTCCCGCGCACTCCACTGTTTGCCTTAGCGATACTGCTGCCGTCATAAAAAATGAGTTTTAATAGAGCGATTAGTTGTCTCCCTTGCTCGCGTGGGCATTTTACGGGGCTTTCGAGAAGACGATCGCTCTCTTTCTAACCTATGGCAAAATATTCTATAATGAAATATAACTACGATTGTACATATAGCAATTAGTATGGAGATTTAAAGCCAGGCTTTTGGGAATAAATTTGTTAAAAGCGGAGGCGCGCGGGCAATACGTTTGCAAGTTCATTTCACGTTTCAATGTTCATTTACTCTGTGTGCTTATCTTAAGCGATTTAATATTACGAGTTCAAAATTTATGCTTTTTTAAAGATTTTTAATGAAAATGGAGCATAATAGTGTTCCTTGTGATGAATTGAAGTGTGTTAAAGTGCTAATCGGAGAGGAAATCTTTAAACTTTGTTGAGATAATACACAAGGTTTAAGAGAGTATTTCAGAGTTACCTATCAATTATCGCAATTAAAAAACAGTTATTGGTACAATTAAAACGTTCACCAACATTTTACGTGGACGTAATTAAATCTTTCCATAAGAAAGCGAGACGATTCCACTCATCTTATCTCTTATATATTAGAATGTAAATAATTTGTTTTTTTTTTTTTAATTTTGTACATAGTTTGTTTGTACTTTGTTCATGTTTTACTTTTGTTCATGTATTGTATTGGATGTAAATATTTTTTTCTTTCGCTTAAACAAACCCAAACGGCTTTCTTCAAAGCCACCGAAGCTATGCAATTGCTGATATGTAATACAATCTATCTAGCAGTGGTATGCCTTCTGTGTGCTTTGTTAAACGCGTCCTTGACAGCACTGAATATGAAACTGAAGCGTGTAGACATATCAAGATTGGTGTATTTTTATAAAACTGCTAAAAACAACAATCTATATTTTTATCAATTTATATCTTGGGCTTGCCCTAGCTTGGAGCTCCAGCTTCGCCACTGATGGTCACAGGGGGGGGGAGGATGGAGACTGAGGAGTTCGACGTCCCAATGTCATGGTTAACCACGGCTACCTCCAGATTAAAATTTACGCAGTACGAACTTATAGTATCTTGAAGTCTTGCAGTTGCGTCCTTAAGTTGGAATTTTATTTTATTAATTATAGGATCCCAAGCAGATGGTAGCACCCAATCATCTTCTGTATTGAAATTAGGATTTTTTTAACTTTAATAGACTCGTGAATTATCTTTGGAAGAAATCTATGTTCTTTAGCGAGGGTTTGCGGTCTATCAAATCTGATGTAATACCAGTTACATTATCACATGTAATAGAGTAAAATAATTGAACGAAAAAATCATCTATAATCACCAAGAGCCATGGTAGCTCAGATGGCTAACGCTCACTATAAATGTAACAGAACGCGAGTAACCCGGATTTGATCCCCGCCGGCACCAATGAAATTGTTAACTGCAATTTTAAGTGCTGATTTTCCACATACTCGGCAGTGAAGGAAAACATCGTGAGGAAACGTGCATGTCTGAGGAATAAGAAAAATAAAATATATGTAATTTTTTTTCGAAGACGTGAAGTTCGCCAATACGCATTGGGGCAGAGGGAGATCACAGACTGCAGACTTCCCGGAGCGTCGTTTCTTCACATCAGCTTTGTGTTCTTTAACGCGTGTTTTTATTAATCGTTTTGTTTGTCCTATGTAAGAACAAAAATTAATAATTTTAATCTAGAGGTAGCCGTGGTTAACTATGACATTGGGACGTCGAACGCCTCAGTTCCTCCGTGACCATGAGTGCTCGAAACGTTGGGAATATAAAATAAGTAAATATACTTGGCGATATAAACCGTAAAAACGTAGTAGTTTTATTTAATTAATAAAAATTCCAAAAAAATAATATCTTTTATATTCAGAATCCACGGTAATACATAATTTTACTGATTGTAATTCATACCTAAATATCTAGATATTTATACTACGGTTGGCAAAACGTTGTGAATTGACACACACACAGAGGAGTGCGGGTACACGTAATTTGTGCCCATAAATTACATTCAATTTGGGATAATTTTAAATAAAAGAAAAAGCCTTGAATAAAACTAAATTTACGGATTTTAACGCGATAAAATCCGTAAATTTAGTTTTATTCAATGTGTAGTGTTCGCGTAAATTTAAGAAATCATTAGAAAAAGCCTTATTTACTCGTGTTTTCCAAAAACTGCAATAACGATGTATCATTTTTATATATTTGTACTTAAATATAAAATTTGGATATCTACTCTTTGAAAAATAACCCTGTTAAATAACAATTGAACATAACATAAAGCAAGCGTAATTAATAACTACCTTGTATAATGATCTGTGGTCACTCTTTCTTTTGGTTTATTATTTGTTAAGCCTTCAGATAAAAACATCTGAAAGAAAAAAAACTATATTAAATGAAGTAAAGGTAAATGGTGTATTACCTATTCACTTGTCCCCTCTGGGAACTAAATGACTCACAAGTCACAGCCTGTAATTATTAATATAATAGCAGCCTCTATATAATACAATGCAATGGTGTTTTGTTACACTATCGTTAGTTACTAACTTAGCGTAAAATACCAACTTGACGCTGCTGAGTTTCGTATGGTGAGTGTATTGATTTTTACACATTCCATCTTAGTCCTCACGGGTGACAACGCATCTGCATTTTGATTCGTAATCGAGGATAGATATAGATGTCTATTGAACACAGCAACCACTTACCATCAGATGAACTATGTGGTCGTTTGTCACCCTTATCTTATAAGAAAATACAAATAGTAGGTACTTTTCCGCATTTCTCATGAAAGGATGATAATGATCCACTCTGATAGTAACGGTCAGCGTTACACACTTCACAGTTCATATTGTTAGAACTGAATCAGACCCTGGGGCAGGATTCTCTGGACTAAATCTGCACTATTTTTAAATAAAACAATAATAATGTATATTAAATTGACAGATGGTTGCATTAAATCAAAAAAAGTAAAACAATATCAGTTCAATTTAAATTAACATAAATGTTAATTTTGCAATTATTTTGTTAACAACCTTTTCCTTATAAATAGTAATTACTGATCGAAAAACAAAACGATCTTGCTGTTCGCATGGAGCGAAGAGAAAACCCCATTCGCCCTGGGATCATGCTCACTGCTTACGAGACTCGGTGAGGTAAAAACAGCGGACGTACCCCGCATCATTAGCGTGGATGCCATGGTGATCCTATATGAGAAAGGTGAAGTCATGAACCACATAGGTTGCATATAAGCCTCAAATAAACATGAGATAATCGTGTACGAGGATAGGGGTGAAAACTTGAGCTTCTTCAAATATCACGACTCGACAAAGGCGACCCAACACCTTACAGCAAATCCAGAAACACTTAGTGGCTCAGAACGCCTGCAACTGAAAACGGCCAAAGAAAAGACCGCAGTCAGGCAAAAAATGACCAAAAGTTTTGAGTCACAAAGCGGGGTAAGTGCATTAACTAAAACCGTCTGTGCAGCGGCCAAGAGTTGTAATGGGTCACCACATGGCAGCTTATAGCGGTCCAGCGGGCTTTGTAGCCTTGGACGAGGAGGATACAGAACGACAAGCGAGAGCAGTATTCAAAACTAACGACCCTGTTGGGGTTACCGCCCGTTGCACCAGGGTGATGCTGGAAGACATGATCCTGAACATGGCGGAAACCATATCGGGGACCTGTGGATTGGCAGATTCTTGGGAGAACTGGACGGTCATCATTATTATCATCATTACAGCCCTTCACAAGTCCACTGCTGCATATAGGCCTCTCCCAAGTAATGGCACAAAGCACGGTCCTGAGCCATCTGCATCCATCGACTTCCTGCATGTCTTACCAGATCGTCACTCCAACTCGTGAGGGATCGCCCTACACTACGCCTACCGGTATGAGGCTGCCACTCGTGAACCTTTTTTCACCATCGGTTATCGGTTCTTCGAGCTATATGGCCGGCCCATCTACGTCTCAGATCCGTAAGTCATCACCGGCAACACGCACTGGTTGTACAATCTAGTTTTCAGAGTTTGATGTATACCTGACGAGAAGATGTGTCGTAATTTCCCGAACGCTGCCCAGCCGAGTTGAATCCGTCGATTGACCTCTCGGTCGTAGTTGGACTTACCTAGCGGACTATTTGATCCAGGTAAACGTACTCGTCAACAACTTCGAGCATAGTGCTCCCAACAACTACCGGCATGGGTGTGACATGGACATTAAACATGATCTTTGTTTTGTCCATGTTCATCTTAAGACCTATCCGTTGGGAGACACTATTGAGGCCATTGAGCATAGTGCTTAAGTCCTCCAGCGATTCTGCCATAAGGACTATATCGTCGGCAAATCGAAGGTGAGTGATGTACTCACCATGGATGTTAATACCGTATCCTTTCCAGTCCAGTAGCTTAAAACGTCTTCCAATGCAGCGGTGAAGAGTTTCGGAGATATAACGTCACCCTGTCTTACATCTGTCTGCAGTTGGATAGGTTTCGAACTCTGGTTCTGTACTCAGATAGCCATTGTAGCCCTACTCGATCGCTTCTTCAATACGAGCAGTATTAAAGTTGCGTAAGTCCCGCCGTATGCATTTGGAGATCTGTCTGTTCAGTTGCCTGTATGCTGTCAAATCTGCTGACGATTGCAGCCTCATCTTCCGTCTAACAGCCATGAGATTATGTGTGATCGGAGAGTTTTTGTATTCTTCTGCGACGGATCTTGCAGAACTTAGCTCCGACCGCATGGACAGTTTCCACGAGCTTGTTATTCATATCGTTCACTGCATTGAAATCTTTTAGGCACTGAAAGCGCTGTTGCAACTCGAGCCGAAAGGTTTCGGGATTTTGTATTAGAGCACGAGGGGGACGGAGCGTTGACTTCATTAGACGAGACCTCTCCGACTTAACGTTTAGGTTAAGTGTGCCTCTAACCATTCGGTGATCGCTGCCAGTTTTCATCCTTGCGATCACAGTGACATCATTGAACAGTTGCTGTCTAGTCGTCATAATGAAGTCAATCTCATTTTTTGTCGAACCGTCGGGGCTCGATCAGGTCCACTTTCTGTGGGGCCGCTTCTGGAAGAAAGAGTTCATCATAAAGAATCCCTCTTTCTCCATGAAGTCAGTCAGCTGCTGATGCCTTGGGTTCTGTTGCCCTATCCCAAATTTCTCTACCTTCAGCTCACCGTTCTTTCTTGTGCTTGGTTTTGCGTTGAAGTCTCCCATTAACACCGTATAGTAAGTTTTGGAGGAATGCATGACTCTAGAAATGTCCTCATACATTTCCTCCACCTCCTCATTGGGATGTTCCGACATTGATGAGTAAACCTTTATGACCTTCAGCGAATACCGTTTGGTGATTTTAATCAATAATTAAAATTAAAAAAATTAGATTGTGATATAAGGTACGCAACCCTCGTCGACACACTCCGTTACCATGGTCACCGTAGCCAGGAATAGCGGGGCCGCCGGGGACTGGGGGCCGTCTCTTCGTAACTCTCATCATGGGGGGTATATTGCCATAGTTGCCACGCTTGGCGCGCGGGTTGGCAACCGCAGTTTTTTTGTACAGTTGCTGCTATCAGGAAGATGCTGCTGCTCATCTCCTGCCTGTTTCCCTCTGTCGCCTGTTACGTCACCCACGGGAAGATATGGGGTAGTGGATATTCTTAACCGCCACTACACGGCAAAACTAAAACTGGATGGTGCCCACAATAAATTGGGTCAATGGAGTTCTGAGATGAGATAAGCATCATGAGTCATAAGACAATTTGAAGCGGAAAAAGATTTGATTGTCACCACAACAACAGAAGTAGCTGAAGACCTCAGAGAAAAGTTCACCAACCGTATAGGTACCGATGCCAAAACAAAAGTGCGCACTAGGCTTCAGTTTTAGTAAATGGCATGAGAAAGCAAAACAGAAGATGCACTTTTAGTCGACGAAGCACTAATGAACCATTTCGAGGCAATAGTACTGGCAATGCGACTGAGTGGAGCAGAAAAAATAATGCTCATCAGTGACATCAATCAACTTCCGTATTAGTTTAGTTTAGTTTACGACGGGCTGTTTTTCGCAACTCCACGTCTAGGCGCGTATTTTGCGTGTGGGCAGGAATAATATGCTTATTCGAGCCATGATATCTCCCCGAAGAAGCTCAGCAGTCCCTTGATGTTGCAAGCAACTTCGGGGAGCGATCCCGCCGTGCCGAGATGTTTAGCCCCGTATGAAGCGACTTCAGGACATGTCAGCAACATGTGAGCCGCCGTTTCTTCCTCTCCCATGCATGCCCTGCACAGGGGGCTGTCAGTAACACCTATGGTGAACAAATGTTTGTTAAAAGAGCCATGTCCTGTGATAGCACTTGTTACTATCCTGATCTGTGGCTTGTTCAGTCTCATTAGAACCTTGGTTAGACGACTGTGTATTTCAGGTAGGGCCTCCCTAGCTTGTCTACAGTCTACTAAATTTTTCCAAAGCTGAGCGTGTAAATTATTTAAGTATCTACGTACCAGTGAATGAACGTAGCCAAAGGGGATTGGTATTATTGGTTCCGGCCCTATAGTTGCTAGGGCCGATCCCCTTCTGGCCAGTTCATCTGCTGCATTGTTGCCTCTAGATCCACTGTGTCCCTTGATCCATTGCAGAGTCACATTGTTGTGCTTACATACCTCATTCAATCGTTGATGGCACTCGTATATCAGTCCCGAGTTCGTCACATTGCAACTCAGAGCTTGTAGTACCGCCATACTGTCGGTCAGTATTCTGATGGAGAAGTCTTTCACCTTCCTAGCATCTATTGCTACGGCCGCTTGGATGATACCCATGCATTTAGCCTGGAAGACTGTGTTGTGGGTACCCAGCGGTGTGCATGTGTGGATATTAAAGTCTTTAGAGAAAGCCCCAGACCCCACACCTTCATTTGTCTTAGAGGCATCCGTGAAAACTTTGAGCTATCTTGGACCCAATCCTTCCAGATGGTCAGTTTCCTTCAATTGTATCGTGTACTTCTTATGAAATACAATTTGTTTTGGGATCCTATCATACTTGGCTTGTAAGATAGGAATTTTTGAGTAAATTCTATCGATTATATCTGTATGGGGGACTTTACTCTTACTTAAAAGATTTAGGGTCTTGAGTCTAATGGCAGCTAAAGTTGCTTCTTGTTGTATATGTAGATGAAGCGGTGTTAGCTCCAGCATAGCCTCCAAAGCTGCTGTTGGTGTAGTCCTTATGCAGCCCGTGGCAGCCATACAAGCTAATCTCTGGTAACGCTGAAGCTTTTGTATAGTGGTGGCTTCATTGGTTTTAGTCCACCATACCAGAGAGCCGTATGTGATCATGGGCCAAATTACAGTTTTATACAGCCACAGTATAATTTCTGGCGTTAAACCCCATCGTTTGCCAATCATGTTTCTGCATTGCCAGAAAGTTAAACTAGCTTTCCTGATTTTGTTTTCTATGTGTTTGTTCCAGTTAAGTTTACTGTCCAAGGTAAGACCTAGGTATTTTACCTCGGAAGAAAGTTGGAGTTTTGTGCTGAAAAGACTTGGAAGATGATAGTTATTCAGCATTCGTTTTTGTGTGAACATTACTATAACCATTTTATTTGGATTAACGGTTAGGTCATATTCCCTGCACCATCTCTCCAGAATACGGAGAGCCGCTTGGGTCAGGTCGCACACAATGCTTGCTGTCTTACCAGAGACCAGTATTGTCAGATCATCTGCATAACCGACTGTGTAGAAATGGTTAGAGTTTAATTTGCTTATGAGTTCATTAATGACCATATTCCACAGGAGAGGTGAAAGAACCGCAACCCCAACTTCCGTATATCGATAGGGAAACCTCTTTGCGATGAAATATACTCGCCCAAGCCCCGTGCAGATCAGCCAAGAAGTCCTGCGTATGCACCGGAATCCGATGGATATGGCATATACCCTCAGTGAAATCTATAGTGCCATATATTCAACTAGATTTCAGGTGCATTCACTAAAAAGGAAGAGATACACGGGAGTCGTCATACCAGGCACCCTCCCCGACAACTTATATATTGTATATACGCAAACAGAAAAGGAGTCTGTTACCTAAAGATTAAAAAATATAACTTAAAAATGCAATAAATAACAGAGACGCAGCTGTCGTAGAGGCCCTCACAACGGCGAATTAGCACAGCTGAAGATGGAGCACTCTATAAGACAAAAAAATCTAAAAAAGAAATATATAACACTTATGTAATAAGTTACCATAGTATAAATATACAGGGTGTTAGTTTAAACACCGTTGTCCTTGAAACCAGTGGTTTGGTTTCACTTATAGAACGTAAATTCAATGAATTTTAAAAAAAACGCTATTTTCTTTCATAAAATTTAAAAAGATTCTGTCCGACACCGTCCGTAAATTCACGCCCGAGTGACGTAATCACTGTAAAGATCACCGCCCGCGCTAGCTACCTACACTACATTCCAATAAAAACACAATGGGTACACATAACACGTGATGTAACTTTTCCTTCATACTTTCATCCGGGCTTAGGACAAACAAAAATTGAGGAATTAAGCAAAAGTAGACATTTTACTAAAAAAATGTTGTTATTTTTCATTGAATTTACGTTCTATAAGTGAAATAAAACCACTGGTTTCAAGGACAACGGTGTTTACACTAACAGCCTGTATAATGTTTATAGGTGTGCCCAGTTTCAATTAAAGTAATAGCGCTAGCAACTTGAGCAGCGTTTAGATCCAACATTCTCAGATTCTTTACAGTAACAATCCATACTTACGCAATAAACAAGGTAGTCACGGTTAAAATTTAAAAAAATAAACTTAAATTCAAACTCCAAAAAGACGTGGCGTCATTTTCTCAATATGAAATATAAAAACACATATTATAATAGAGAATAGTTTATAGAATAAGGGTGACAAACGAGCACACAGTCCACCTGTTGGTAAGTGGATGCTGTGGCCCATAGACATTCATCTACATTTATCCTCGATTAAGAATCAAAACGCAGATGCGTTGTCACCCATGAGGACTAAGATGGAATGACTCGTTTCCAGTAAAAAAGGGTATCCGAATCTCTACACTCACCATACGAAACACAGCAGTATTAAGCTGCTATTTTAAGCCGGTATTCTGTGAGGAGCGTGGTCCTTTCCCTGTCGAGCCTACCCATTCGTACTGCATTCGTACGAAATAATAACGCAATAATTACATAAAAACAAGTTAAATTCGAAAAAAGCATTTAAAACTTTCTTTTGTTAATAGCATTTACTAATGTTTGTGGCCAATATGCACGTTAAATTAAAAAGAGTAGAGTTGATTGTAAAAAATTAACCCAATGCTAAGTGCTTTGTTCACGAAAATTACACTCTGCACATAAACATAGTTGAAAACTCTATTTTTAAAATTATATTTTATAATATAGGAATAACACCTTATGTAATAAAAATAACTTATGGCTATATTATTAAGTATAAAATATTTTTATGCTGCACAATTGAAAATATAATCATACTTGCAAATGAAAGTGATATCATGATTAATAAAAACTTACTGAATTTTTTTCCAACTTATCAATTCCTGATAAATTTAAACTGTTTGCTGCTTTAATAAACATGTCTAACTTCTGACTTGGTATTTCAACCTCTCCAGTATAAATATATTCCAATATAAAACAAAGTATTTCATAGCTTACATTCTGGAAAATATAATTATATGTATATTTATAAATGAACAAATTAAAAACATGTTCTTTTCGATTTCAATACAATTTTCGAAAGAAACCGCTTACATTCAATATAATTACAGGATGTTGACCAGGTAATGACTTCAGCATTTCTTTGATGTAGGGACTGCACAATGCAACTAAACTCTGGTGCACCTTGACAAAGTGGCCTTCAGCTGCAAATGTCATATCTACGAATTCTTGTTTCTGAAAGATATTAAAACGCAAAGTAGACTTATGTATTGCCGAATTGACCGAATTTTCTATATTCGGTCTATTCAGCAATTTTTTTCCTATTCGACCGAATACCAAATACTTTAATAATATGTTTTGTTGTGTGTTTTTATTATAAACATTAAAGTAGCCACAAGTACATAATCAACTCCCGTATTTTAAAAAAAATAACAGATAAATGTCTATGCACTAGAATTAAAGTAATCAAAGTGGACATAGTCTTCCACTTTGATTACTTTAAGTGCAGAAAGACTAAGATTTCTGCATTTTCAGGGATTAGTTTCCTAATTTTCTTCTTGTAGACACTCCCAGCTGCCGAGAATAGACGCTCTAAATAAAAAACAGCACTTCCTTGTTCCTTCTCGGCCGAATACTTATGTCTAATATTCAGCTATTCGCCCAGGAAGCCCGCAGAATATTCAGTATTCAGCGTGTGGCCGAATATACTACGTCTAACGCAAAGTATTTAATAATACAATACATATCTTTATAAATTAACAGGTTTGAAAAGCATGTAAGTCATGCTTTTGAAACTAATTTATTTTTGATTTTATTACAATAATCATCATTATTATCAGTATTTGCATGCTGTCCATAGATGGCTGAAAAAGCTGAACTACACTTTACAATAACCACCTAAATGTACCCTTTTTCGAAGCAAATAAATCTTCGTTTTATTTCATTACCTACACCTAATCACAGCAGTAGATAGTAGATCTCCCCAAAGGTTGCCACAATATAATTATAACAAATATTGTATATATTTATTGTTGCAATTCTTAATAATATACTGTAAATACTAATTGTTTAAAAATTTGACTGCAGACATATATATAAAAGACTAGCTGTGCCTGCGACTTCGTTTGCATAATTTTTAGTAATATATATTATAATTCCTTATTTGAATTGTATGTTGTTCACAATTTTATGGGTTTTAATTTTTTGCCACGAAACTCTAACTATCTTTCTATAATAACAAAAAGCCTAAGTTACTCCATATAACATTAACTATCTACCAGTGAAATTCCCGTCAAAATCGGTCCAGCAGTTTGGAATATAAGCCGTAAGAAACAGACAGACAGACAAAAAAATTAAAAAATTGTCTTTTTTAATTTAATAAAAAGAATATTTTGTCCAGAACTAGCCTCGTGCAGGCCAAGCTCCGCCACAACGAAACTCCGTCAGCTCAATAACGCAAGTGGTTGGAGGCTCCAGACAGCCATAGCCCCAATTATATGTCAAATTAAAATTATTATTTATATTTATGTATGTATGTATTTACTTTAAGATTATTACATATTAAATTATTCATTTGAAAACTTAAGTTATGTCTTAGATTATTTTCTTGTGGTATAAATAAAATATAAATCCTTAATATAAGTTATTAAGTTGTTCAGTATATCTTAATAACTGTTTCTTGCTTGCACTACCTCTTCTACCAAAAAAAATGTTATTTTACTATTTGGGCAAAATTTAGTAACTATAATTTTATTTAGGCTGTCACTAAAAGATACTCCATATGTACACCGCTGGATACCCACAACAGTCTGTCAGGCAGAATATATGGGATCATCCAAGCAGTTATAGCAATAAGATGCCAGGAAGATAAAAGATATTAACAAGTGATATCACAGGACATTGCTCTTTTAACAAACATTTATTTACCATGTATGATGGAGGAAGAAATGGAGGCTCACATATTGCTGACATGGGAGGTATAATATTATGTAATTTATAAATTCTGGGATATGTCCAGGAAATTACCAATACTAATTTCAATATTGAGTAGACAACATAATTTGATATCCTGGATATTTTTTCACCTTTGTGTGTACCTTTAGCACCTTTAGGTACCTTTGCAATTGTTTTCTAAATTTCCTTGGCATAACAAAAACACCCAGTTTTTTGCGAACATTCCAAAAATTACTTTTGAATGTTTATTTTTAACTTCATTTTAAATTAAGTATCTTGGGGCCAATTTTTATCATGTTTCTATAAATGACTGTGGAAAGCAGAGGGAGAAAGTCAAAAGATAAAAAATATATATTCCGAGTATCCACCCTAGGTAGGATAAACAGAATAACTCATTAAGATCCCCATTTACTCAGTGTCCTGCATTTACTCTACATTCTATATTCTTTTCATATCTACATCTTTATATACTTACTAAACACACATCCTAAACATACAAACTCACCCACTTGCTCAACCAACTCCCCTCCTAGTCTCATTTCACATACTGTATTCTTTCTTCTCTTTTAAACTATCCATTTGGTCTTATTTGTGTTCACTTTCCTTTAACTTTTTTTAATGACATATTCGTTACTGTACCTAACCATTATTTGCAACTCCCATGACGATTATGTAAATATGACTTGATCATTGACATAGACAGTTTTGATGTTTCACTTACCCACTCTTAAAACTACAATCTTCAACTTTTAAAGGTGTTGACCATTCTGTCATAATCCTTTTCCCAATCTAAAAATGCACAGGAAACTTTCTGGTTATAGACAAAAACCTTCTCTGTGCATAGAACATATCTGAACCCAACATCCTTTTTCTAGATCAGATCTAGACAGTTCAGTACAACTATTTTAATCACCACGAGAGAATTCATTTTGCCCACAATACTAAGGTTGATTTCACGGTAGGTTTTGTAGTTCAGCTGTGACTCTACTTACATAAATAGTAGGACTTAACAGGTTTGCACCAAGCTCACGATACTCCATAAATAAGCTAACGTAACGGTGCCCGTTTAATTTCCCAGTATATATTAAAAGAAGGGTTGCGGCACGCCTAATTCTATAAGGTATAGATTTAGTTACCTGTTGCAGTCGTGAGAAGCCACCAAATATATTATTTTTGTAGGTATCACATGTTACTCGGAACTGCGAAACAGACATTTTTAAACCAAAATATCGCTTTTCTTTCCAACCTGAAAATAATAAATATATAATAATATAGAGAGATTATAAATACATATTAAAATATGATATTTTCATTACTTTATCACATTAAAAGAAAATATTTATTTTTACTTTCAAACAAACAACTTCGTTTGTGTTTTTTCAATACAATCGTGAAGTAGCCGACAACCGACATATTATATACAGTAATCTATGCGACATATAGGCATGTCCACAGACACAGAACACTAATACCACAGAACACTAATACCCTTAGGCGGGAAGAATGTCAACTTCAAACAAAGAAAATGGCAGCCATAATCCACGCTATCTCTGTCGTGCCCCACTAAAACTTTTTTGCGCGGGAATTTTGAAACGTGATTTTTTATTAGTTGGCGTCTTGGTTGTTTCGTTTCAAAAATGGCTTAAGAATGTAAAATACCATATAGATAGATATATCTTGTAGTTTTTCGTTTCAATGATATATATTGCTAAATTAAAACGAAAACAAAAGCACAAAGTTATTTGTAAATTATGGTACTTTACATTCATAAACCACTTTTGAAACGATTAGCAATCATTTTAATATAAAAAAGGAACTATTTTTCAAATAAAAGTGGTTTTTGAAATACATAGTTTTTATTTACATTACATACATGCCGATTTAAAATCGATTAATTGAAAAATCGATTCTTTGGAGTAAAATTATCGATTTTTTTAGATCGATTCGAAGCACCGGATCGATTCACTGAATCGATTTAAAAACCTCTTGAATCGGACTGATTCATTTGATACAGGAACTAGCTAAAATTCCCAAACTGGGTGGGGTAAGATACCACAGTTTTTTAATTGTTTGCTGTTGGGGGACGCCAAAACAACCGGTCGTACTTGGTTGATAATTTGAACGCAATATATTTGAATAAAATTTATGAACGCATCCAACAATATCGAAAAGTTGTCATTTCATTTTCATTTCTAAAATTCTTAAGCCCACTTCCCACTAAGGGATATAATGTAATTTATATTACATCTCGAGATATAAATTAATAGCACTCACCGTACTTTTAGATGTATCTCAAACTATAAATATATTTTCGATCGACCAAGCGATATTTTCATATTATATTTCACCTCCTGTACTAAAATATAATAAAATATTATAGCTGTGAACCTGTTTGAACTGTGAACTTGCGAATTTACATTATTTATTATCAAAAATATACACACTCGTATTGTGAGCTGTAAGTACAGACAGAGTACTTTTTAATACCTAGATACTATAAATAAATATTATACCGTACGTTAAAGTTTATAGAGGTTTATAGTAAGGAAATAACCAGTATTGTGTTCGTGTAGCACTCATTTCGATATGATAATTACAGAGAATAGAATACATAGCTATAATTTTTATTCAATATAGATTATTACATAAATCTTATTGAATGTCATGTTTTATTTACAACTGGTTTGACTCTTTTTAAAACACATTTCACTTTACAATAATTTTGTTTCTATTTTTTAAATAATTTTTTTTAATAATACAAACAAAACTTTAGAACAAGCATAGTGGGGATCACCTCATTCCCAGAGTTAATTTTTATTGATGTATTTTTATTTTAGATTATAAAACACTTTTTGTACATTTTTCCTTTAATAAAACATTTAAACTTCTTAAATGACAAATTTTGTACATTTTCTGGGATTTTGTTGTAAAAGCGTATAGACATTGCCCCATAAAAAAACTACTGGTTCAATGGAGTCTAGTAACTGGTATTAAAAGCTATGTTTATTCCTAGTGTTTAAAGTATGAATACGCAGTCCTATTATTTATTCTGTGGTATGAACATCTCTATTCTTATTATATATTATGAAAGCTATTTATGTTTTTATGTACCTACATACATTACAATTTCATAATTATAATTCGGGTTATTTCATTAATTTCTCTAAGGGGCTCTATACGACGGATCTATTTTACAAAACAAGTATGGCTTCAATGTTAATCGTATGAGCCCAATAGTAATACCGAGAAAAACAGTGGTATCCACAAGACTAAACTCCTTCCCATTTAAGATCATATTGGTATTTGAATCCTTTCCAAAGTTTTGCTCCTCTTCCAAAATTTCGTGAATTAGTATCAATTAATTGTTAATAGTGGTGCATCTTTACTTAAATATAAAAAGATACATTTCGGAGCAGCATTATTAATCTTTAAAATATTGTTACGAGCTTAGGGTTCGTGACAATGAAAATTGCCGATAGAATTACCTAAATTAACACTTTAATTCACTTTACACTAATTAAAACTTAAAACACTAATAATTAATCACACTGATTCACTTTTTTTCCGCTCCGAAGCTTCTTATATAGGGTTCTTCCACGAAAACATCCAGAATATTCAAGTAAATACGCGCGCCAACCGACCAAGCGCAGAAAATTCGAGTGTGCGGCTTCCAGAAAGCTTAATTCTTCTGTTCGATACTAGATGGCGCTGTTGGTTGAAAGAAGAGTCATGTATTTTCTGGAAAGCTCTCCTCGCTCTGTTACCCGACACCAGATGGCGCTAGTGCCATCGCCTTATTCGCGCAACAATATGTACTTGATAACGTTATCATATTTTAGTTACATAACTATTTTTTAAATGTGTCTGACAACTATACCTTTTAAAAATACAAATAATTTACAAAAGTGACTTCTTATGCCCAATTTACCATTGTTTACATGTGTAATCAATATACTATTTTTTTAACAAAATTAACATTTTATATATTACAACATAACATACTCATACATAATACAACTTTAAAAAGAATATTTGAAACTATAATCAATCTAATAAATTGTGGAAAAGACTACATAAAGCAACAAAAATAAACTAAGAAAAAAATTGAATAAAACTCTGATATCTTTGACTATGCACACCCACATATTCCTGAATATGCAATTAGTACAGTATAATATGAATATAGTATAAGATAATACAATTTTGAAGACAAATTATTTAGCACTTTCAATATGTAAGCCTTAAAAGATATAGATTCTTAAGGGAATTGTTCACTTTGTCCTCAAGATAGACATTAAAAATGTCCTCAAACAAATACTAATTGAACCAAGTATAAACCCAATTATATTTAAGCAAATGAAAGAACTAAGCTTGAGTATGGCAGATTTCTTGTATTTCTTAATGCTTGATGAAATGCTAGTGTTCTCCGCACTACATTACAATGCAACTGTCATAGGTTTTGAAGACTGAGGATGTTAAGAGTGAAAATATGACCATGAATATGTTTTGGTTTGATGATAAAGGAGAAAAGGTCATAATATGCTATCAATTTGTTATAGATTTTGCAAAAATGCTACTCTGGCAGTAATTAATAAACATATAATAAAATATTTATAACAAACATGATTAAATGGTGTTTACGATCAATTTACAATTAACACTAAGGTAAGCAATAATTAAGTTAATAAAACAAAGGCAGAAATAATGCTTTTGAAATTTAAAATAAGAAACAATTCTCTTTATTTGATTCCTACACTTATGGAAAGGGAAATTTTATTTCAAAAGAATTAAGATTTACAGGCATGACATATATAGTAGTACTGTACATAGTAGACTGCTAAATGAGAGCATAAATAATAATTACAGTTAGATATTGATGCGGGAGAAAATGAACTACTGAATGATGGACATGTAAGTTGACAGATACCTCAGTGTAACCTGATAAAATACCTACATTTAAGAATAAAGCACGAATTTTAACCAACGTGTATCAGATGGTCCAAGATTTTGTGCAAGTAAGTCTTTACAATTGAAACATTAATAATTAATGTTAAATAAATATTTGTCTGTAACAACTTTGTTTTGATTTTATTTTCAAAACGTTATTAATTACCCCAAGAGAGCAAAGATACTGCAGATATTACTGACTGACTGAAGTTAGTCACTTTTGTTTGATTTTATTTAATTCCTATAATCAAAGATTTTTATAAAAAGTGTTTAAAACATTATTCAGAACATGTATGCTGTGAAATAAAGTTTTACCTATTACAATGAGATTTAAGGAAGTTAATAAAGATAGGTATGGAATTTTCGTCTTCGCCATTTGCAGTGTTGCTTTTATTTGACATTTTTGTTTTTTAATTTTGCTTTTTAAAATCATGATTTTGTTAATTAATTTTTTTATTTTCACATCTGTACGCCTTCTTGTAATCAATGTACCTGAAAAAAGTACGACAATCAGGTATGCATATAGAGATCAAATGAAACAATGACAGCATAGATCAAATTGTATTGGAATCTCCTTTTTTAATGAATGATTTTGAATTGCAACTTCAGCCTTATAATGATATAATATATATTATGCAATATGCTATTAGAATGCTTTTGGAGCCGGCGCAGTGCTGCAGTGTACACAGTGCAAAAATGTTGCATTTCCACTGCATGGCTTGCGGCCCAGTGATAACAAAAGGAGGATGGCTAAATCGTACCAGACAACGACATTACAGAGTCCCAATATGAAATATTTATGTAAAATTATTGTTAAGGTATAACTCTCTAAGTAGCCGCAAAAAAAGTTATTCATTTATTTCTATTGTTGTAACTGTTCAAAATTATTTCAAATAATAGTTTCAGAACGCACCTAATGACGATTCATTTCATGTGTGAAAGGACTTGGTATTCAAAGACAGATATTATATATAGAAGAGATAATTATTCACGTTTATATGAATAGTTGTTAATTTTAATTCAATTCAATTAGTATGTAGACATCAAATCAACTACTATGCTGATTTATTATGTACTGGATTCTGGTCATAAAAATAATTATGTCAGTCATAGTAAGCTGAACGTTTTGTTCAATTACATATGAACAACGGAACGTCATTTGTCATCGCTTAATCTGTGGTCATCGATCCGCGCCAGTATTGTTATATCCTTCTGTTGTTTTGACCTCGGTATTGTTTTACGGACTGATTTTTAGCCAATAAAAAGCCAAAAAAAGGTAGCCAACAAGCTAACTGTAGCCCATAGACCCATAGAGGAAAATAATATATCCAAAGAAATGAGACAAAGCGGTGTGGTTGTTTGTCCCTTTCTCCGTGCTGGTTTTTTGTTTAGCAAACTGCACTTTGCTAAACAACTTTGACAGTTCTTAGTAATCTTAGGAGTTTAAAAGTTGGTTTAAGTGAGAAAAAAGTGTTTTGTGAGCTTAAGATTGATGAATCTTGTTCAGTTCAGTTCTTAGAACAATTAAATATTTTATCTAAATACGTTAGATAGTCATAAAGATTATTGTATAACCTAAAACTACGTTAATTATTAGTCTATAGGCTATTCTGTGTACGGTACGATATCGTAGACAGTTTCTCTGTCTACGTACGATATATTACTTTCCTCTATGCCGAATTTATACTTGGCCTAGGCATAGGCACGTCGGTCTGAGATCGATTAATCGAAGAATCGATTTCTTGTGCCAAAAAGATCGATTTTTTTAATCGATGTCTAGTACTTAATCGGTACGGTGGATCAAAACTTCACCCTATAAAATCGAGATTGTATCTTTTTCTGTTTTCATAAGAACTATAAAATTATTTACAATTTGTTGAATGTACCTAAACTCGTAAAGAATGACAGTCTTTTAAACCAAAAACTAGTTAAACTGTTGTATGATCAGTTTCTGTCGCATCTTCTTAATGGGTTAAAAAAATAAAAAAATAAGTTGCGTTTGTAATCTGTACTTTGTACGAATTTGAAAGTGAATCGAAAAAAATCGATTTTTAAGAAATCGATCTTTTAGATCCCAATTTTTGTCTGAATCGATGCATCAAATTTGGATTTGAATCGATTTAGAAAACGATCTTTTTCGGATAGAATCGGCATCCCTACTGTGGCCAACTGTGGATATTTTTTTATTAACTGGCTTTACAGCTCTGGGTTCTAGTCTTTCTGCGCCTATATTTTCTTTCGGTATTTTTATTTTTATATTTTTCTTCACAATATGCTGATGCGTCACATTGCGAAGTTTTTGGGAGATTTTGACGATAGCTCAACCTAGGGGACAGTTGATGACGACAGCCACTCAAGTTCATAAGGCGCCCAAGCGATCAAATTAACTTGAGGTTTATATCAACATCGAAGCACTTGTTTCGTCGTTTTCTCCAACAGTTCACACGCGCAGACACTTAATTCACAAATCGCATCACTTTTACGGATTAAAATCCCCACTAAACTATTATTCAAGCCACAAAACAGAAGCGACAATTCGTCGACGGCCAAGTTCCTGCCAAAATTTCCAACTGTTGGTATTTTTTCCTAACTGGCTTTACAGATCTGGGTTCCAGCACTTCTGAGCCTAAAGTTACAATATTTATTTAGTAATTAAAAATTAGATATGTCACCTACGAAAAATTCATCAAAAATTCACTTTTACACTGATTCACAAATCACAAAGTGCTTGTGACTTTTGTAATATTGATTAATATCATGTTTTCCACTATACGGTGTTAATGAGAGACTTCAACGCAAAACTAGGCACAAGAGAGAACGGTGAGCTGAAAGTAGAGCTGACCGACTTTATGGAGAAAGAGGGACTCTTTATGATGAACTCTGTCTTCAAAAAGCGGCCCCACAGAAAGTGGACCTGGTCGAGCCCCGACGGTTCGACATAAAATGAGATTGACTTTATTATGATGACCAGACGACAACTGTTCACTGATGTCTCAGTGATCGCAAGAGTGTAAACTGGCAGCGATCACCGATCAGTGAGAGGCACACTGAACTTAAACGTGAAGTTGGAGAGGTCACGTCTAATGAAATCAACGCTCCGTCCCCCTCGTGCTCTAATCCAAAGCACAGAAAACTTTCAGCTCGAGTTACAAAATCGTTTTCAGCGCCTAGAAAGCTGCAATGAAGTGGACGATATAAATGGCAAGCTTGTGGAAACTGTCCATGCGGTCGGAGCTAAGTTCTGTAAGACCCGTCGAAGAAGATAGCAAAAACTCTCCGATCACACTCTTAATCTCATGCCTGTTAGACGGCAGATGAAGCTGCAGTCGTCAGCAAATTTGACTGCATACAGGCAACTGAACAGACAGATCTCCAAATGCATGCGGTGGGACTTACACAACTTTAATAAGTATTGAAGAAGCGATTAAGCGGAACCAGGGCTCCAAAGTCTTTTCCAGAGATCTGTCTGTCAGAAAGAGCCAAGTGTCGAAGCTGAAAACCGAATGTGGCAGCATTGTTTCCGGGACACCTGAGATTCTGAGTGAGATTGAGAGGTTCCATGGGCAGCTGTACACTTCATCGTTGGAACCACACGCAAGTGTGAGTAACGACGCGAGAGCAAGTCTTATCCGACACTATTCCGATGATATCCCGGACGTCAGTCTGAGCGAGATCAGAATGGCTCTCCAGCACTTTAAAAACGGAAAGTCCCCGGCCGAGGATGGACTTACAGCGGAGCTTCTGAAAGCGGGTGGAAAACGATACTCAAAGTACTTCAGAAGCTCTTCAATTCCGTCCTCCATGGTGGCACTACTTCGGAGGCGTGGAGCAAAATTGCGGTGGTCTTGTTCTTTAAGAAAGGCGACAACACTCTCTTGAAGAACTACAGATCGATTTTCCATCTGAGTGGCGTCTACGTGCTGTTTTCGAGAGTCATTACGAATCGTCTAGCACGCGGACACGACGACTTCCAGCCTCCCGAACAAGCCGGTTTTCGAAAAGGTTTCAGTACTATAGACCACATACACACCCTGCGGCCAATTGTGCAGATGACCGAAGAGTACAATCTGCCACTTTGTCTTGCGTATGTGGACTATGAGAAAGCCTTTGATTCCGTCGAAGATTGGGCAGTGCTGCAGTCCCTTCAGCGGTGCCAAGTTGACTGTCGGCATATCGAAGTGCTGAAATGTTTGTACAGTAGGGCTACGATGGCTATCCGAGTACAGATCCAGAGTACGAAACCTATCCAACTGCAGAAAGGTGTAAGATAGTGTGACGTAATATCCCCGAAACTCTTCACCGCTGCATTGGAAGACGTTTTCAAGCTACTGGACTGGAAAGGATACGGTATTAACGTCAATGGCGAGTAGATTACTCATCTTCGATTTGCCGACGATATAGTCCTTATGGCAGAACCGGTGGAGGACCTAAGTACTATTCTCAATGACCTCAATAGTGTCTCCCAAAGCACAGGTCTTAAGATGAACATGGACAAAACGAAAGTCATGTGTAATGTCAACGTCACACCTATGCCGATGGTTGTTGAGAGCACTAAGCTCGAAGTTGTTGATGAATATGTTTACCTAGGACAAGCAGGCCTACTAGGTAAGTCCAACTTCGACCAAGAGGTCAATCGACGGATTCAACTCGGCTGGGCAGCGTTCGGGAGATTGCGACACATGTTCTCGTCAGGCATACCTCAAAATCTTAAAACTCTCTGATGATCTGAGACGTGGTCTTTCACTGCTAGCCGTATGAGGAAGCTCAAAGTCGCTTAGCGAGCTATGGAGAGGACTATGCTCGGAGTTTCTCTGCGTGATAAACGTAGGGATGAGGTTATCCGCAGTAGAACCAGAGTAACCGACGTAGCCAACGGATTAGTAAGCTGAAGTGGCAATGGGCCGGCCATATAGCTCGAAGAACCGATAACCGATGGGGAAAAAGGTTCTCGAGTGGCAGCCTCGTACCGGTAGGCGAAGTGTAGGGCTTCCCCGCTCTGGATGGAGTGACGACCTGGTAAGACATGCAGGAAGTCGATGGATGCAGGTGGCTCAGGACCGTGCTGTGGCATTCCTTGAGGGAGGTCTATGTTCAACAGTGGACTTGTGGAGGGCTGTAATGATGATGATGATGATGATGTAAGAGAGACTACATTCACAATCAAGCTGGTACACCCCTGCATCTTGCAGAGGGACATTACACTGTACTTCTTCGGCAGCTTGAAGTATGATTTAATGAAAGCGCTCTTCAAGACGTAGCCAATCTTGTCAGTGACTCTTCTTACATATGGCAATACAGTAGGTACACGCTCGACTGTGGCCGGCTTCACTCGTTCACTGGAACGTAAGCGCGAGACCCGAAGCTTGTTGTCATGCAAAACTTGCTTGACGTATTGGAGCTCGGTAACCAGGTGTTTACTGTCACGGATCCCTCGTGCTCTCTGAAACAAAGATTTACCCATGGTAGCTAACCGTGAAGGATGGTGGTGAGAATCACCGATTAAAAATCTATCTGTATGGGTCTTTTTCCTATACACAGTGTGGCTCAAGGACTATTATCAGGACTTCGAATTAGTAATGCATCTAGAAAAGCTAAAGAATTGTTTGCCTCTAACTTCATTATGAACTGAATTTTAGAATTTATAGAGTTAAGATGGCCTAAAAATGCAGTTACTTTATCTAAAGGTAGAATTGTAAAAGTATCGTCTACGTACTGCTTGTAGAATCTTGGATTTACGGAAGAAGTAAGCAGTACTTTCTCGTCAAAATCTTCCATGAATATGTCGGCGACAATGAGAGATATTGGTGAGGCTATCGCCACACCGTCTACTTGCCTGTTGTACTCCTCCTGCCACAATAGTTAGCCAGATGAAAGGCAGTGTCTGAGTAATACTGCATATTCAATGGGCATGTTATTTTTTCCAGCCTTCTAGTTACAATTGAGATGCAGTCTTCAACAGGTAAGCATGTGAACAATGTGAAAACTGACCGTAGTTGCATTGTCTGCCAAATTGAGGTCTTTTCTGCCAGATGTAGGTTCTACAAGCAAGTAGATGGTGTGGCGATGGGCTCATCTGTATCTCCCATTGTCGCTGACATAGTCATGGAAGACTTTGAGGAATGCACGGTAGAGATTGATGATGTCATTGAGACGATTTACATTTAGCTACGTTTCTGTTCGGATGCATAAAATCAGAAATAACGGAATACCTCTTTCAGAAAAATAATATGCAGAAGAGCAGATGATGTCCGAAGCATCAGTACGGTAATCCCAATTCTGGCAATCCCATATCACCGAACAGCCGCGTTTCGTGGCAGTTTTGGATATATAGCCACTGAAGTTTGGAACAATTAACCACCTATACGGGAAACCAAATCTGTAGGCAGTTATAAAGCTCAGTTTAAAAAAAAACATATTTTTGCATTTCAAAAATCATTATTTCAAATGTAATGGCAGGTTATTTCATAAGTACGATTTAATAAATGTATATCGATAATTCATGTGTTGTTAATGAAAAACTCACACTTTATCACTATGTTTTACTCTCACACCACTACACTGTATTATAGGAACACACAAAAAGGCTAAGAATGTTTAACTATACATCATAGTGAAAACCCAAATGATACCACGTTTAACTCGGCGATAGTGCCATCTAGTGAGAACAGGAAGAACTTCATTTACTTACAAAGTTTGTTAGCTTAACATTCCGCCGCCCAAGGACGATTACAGTCCTTAAAAAATGAACATAAAACAAAACAAACGAATAAAACAATCCAAATTCTTATAACTAGTCGGAATCATTCAGGGTCAGAGGGCACAATTTTGCGATAGGCCTCTTAAAAATATTATCCTTATATTGTAAAGACACAACTCTTGTGACGCCCTCTGCACCTGGGTGCTTCCGAATGATTCGTCCCAAAACTTTCCAGGAGGAAGTCTATTATCTTTTACCAACACGATTGTACCAATAGCAAGTTCTGGCTGACTCTTGTTCCATTTATAACGATGTTGCAACGTTGTCAGATACTCATTTTGCCATCGTTGCCACAAACACTGCACCATACGTTGAATAATATGCCACCGATGTAAAGGGCTGACTTTAACATCAATTAAAGGTGGTTCTGGTACACCAATTAACGGTTCCCCAACTAGAAAGTGCCCAGGCGTTAAGGGAGGTTCATCAAGTGTAGAATTTACTACGGTAAGTGGACGAGAGTTGACACAAGCTTCGACTTGAGTTAAAGGAGTAGAGAACTCTTCGTAGGTCAGTAAAGTTTGTCCAATTACGCGTTTCAAGTGTCCTTTAACGCTCTTCACTCCAGATTCCCAAAGTCCCCCGAAGTGAGGTGCGCTAGGGGGTATAAAATTCCAGTGAGTTTGGTCATTAGCTAGTTGTTCAGCAATTTCAGAAATAATTGCAGATTTTGCATCTCTAAAGGCAAGATCTAGTTCACGGACTGCGCCCGCAAAATTTGTACCATGATCACTCCAAATTTCCTTGCAGTGACCACGGCGAGCAGTGAAGCGTCGAAAAGCAGCTATGAACGCAGCTGAAGTGAGATCAGTTACCAATTCTAGATGAATGGCTTTTGTGACGGTGCACACAAATAAGCAAACATAAACTTTACAGGTTTTTCTACATCTACCAGGGTACATTTTCATTGCAAAAGGTCCAGCGAAATCGACTCCATTTGTCAAAAATGGACGACTTGGTTTCACACGAAATTTTGGGAGATTTGCCATAAATGTTACAGAAGAATTAGCCCTTTGTTTAAAACATGGTATACATTTAGTGAGGACAGTTTTAACAATACTTTTAACTCTAATAATCCAAAATTTTTGTCTTATGAAGTTCAAAGTAAGTTGATGCCCTCCATGCAGAGTTTTCAAATGAGCGTTCGAAACAATAAGTTTAGAAAGACCACAATCGTTACTCAAAATAATAGGTTTTTTCATAGTATCTGAAATCTCTGCATTGGCAAGTCGACCACCCACACGAATAATGCCTTTATCATCTAGCTACATCTAGCATGTAGCTATGGGTAAACTCTGTGCCATATTGTTTAAACCGATTTTTTTTCAATTGCAAGGATTTATTATTTTCAAACGGGATAATTTTTTTTAATTTCCCACTAAGAAAATTGAATATTTTTTAAAAAAGGGAGCGTGTGTGCGTGTGTGTGTGTGTGTGTGTGTGTGTGTGTGTGTGTGTGTGTGTGCGTGTGCGTGTGTGTGTGTGTGTGTGTGTGTGTGGGTGTGTATATGCATGTGTATGCATGTGAATTTTTTACTTTTATATATTTACTTAAAAATGTATACTTTGAGTAAATGGTTGATTCATTATTTTTTAAACGGATAGTTAGCACCGATAACGATGCGGGCGGAATACAGAATTAATATTTATCAGGGCTCCGCTGAAAATCAACACTGAAGCAGTAAATGTGCTAGCTTACGTTGATACGAAATCACACATCAATCACTCTTGCTGAGAATTACTATTTATGTTTCCCGACTTATACCTTGTGTGTTACGTTCTTATTTACTTCTAAATGTATACTCTGTGAGTTTATAGATGCTAATAAAACTTTTGTCTATGTCTATGTCCATGTCTATGTCTACTTAAAGCCCCGGTGAGCCGGTAAGTGTATATAATATAATCGTATATATTGATATATATATACAAAACGTATTTTTATTGGTTTGTGCACAGAACACCCACAGAACCAAGATAAAAATATTTCCAAATCATAGAATTATCCAAATCCAAACTTAATAAATAAGACACGCGTCTATGAGTGTATACTGCGCCATATCGCCAGCGCCATATCGAGGATTAGGAGGAATTTCAAACCTTATTCTGTTTCTTTTAAACTTTTGATTTATTTAAGAGGTTTGTGAAGTGCCGATACGCGGCGCGAGTAGGTATTTTCAAAAATGCTATCTGTTTCACATCACTCGCTCCGTATCCCCTGCTTCTTTTCTTTTTAAAATATTGCATATTCAAATTGTGCCCTACAAGCACATTTGTTTGCTGGGTTGGTGGAGAATAAAAACACTGACACTTTTTTCTTTCTTCTATATTTGATGTTTTCCTTGAGAGAGCTGGCCGCCGACTGTGTCGAACGACGAAAATCGCCCCTCTTTCATACTACCTCGGCCGGGTCGAGTGGTACGGCGTGCGTACCGTGTGACGGCGTCGACCAATCAGCGCGAGGCGCGACAGAGCTGAGTTACATTGTTTACCTTAAGCTAGTTATATTATTATACAAAGTGAATTACTAATTCTAATACATGAATATAAGCTTTACACTATTATTTTTCTTAATATAAAATGCTTATATCTTCTTTATGTGTAACTTTAAACTATAATCACAACATAAACGCTTATATCCTATTTTATGTATAACTTTAAACTATAATCTTTATTAACACAACATAAACGCTTATATCCTATTTAAGTACAAACTCTAAACTATAATATTTATTCCATTAATATGAAAATGTTCGTCTTATTTACGTAATTAAAAATAAGATTAAAGAAATAAAATTATAGACTAATTCTATTTATTTTCACTTGTCCCGCACATCACTCCCGCCGTGCGACCGCGTCGCATCAGCTTCCGGTGCGGGCTCGACGTCCGTAGATAGAGGCAGGATCACCAGCTTCCTTATTGGCCGGCGTAGGACACCTCCCTTGGTCAGCACGTCCACTGTCCGCACGATGTTGTCAGGACCCGGATATGTAGCGATGACTCTTCCTCGTATCCACACGTTGCGGGGTAGGTTGGGATCGACGATCTGTACGAGGTCGTCGACGCGTACTGCTCGGCCTCGTCCGTGGGGCTCCCGCCGGTGTTGGAGCTCAGGGAGGTACTCCTTCACCCAGCGTAGCCAGAAGATGTCGGCTAGTCTCTGCGCAGCTCGCCAACTTGACCGTAAGAGGGTGTCTCGTTCGGTGAAAGTGCCTGGCTGTGGTACTCGTCCCGGTCCTCCCAACAAGAAGTGGTTAGGAGTGAGAGCTTCAGGATCCTCTGGACTGACTGAGACGTGAGTCAGCGGGCGGCTGTTGACTGTGTATTCTACTTCTACTAGTAGTGTTGTGAGGACTTCTTCTGTCGGATGACGTTCGTGCAACGTCGCGATGAGAGTGGTCTTGACGGAGCGAACCATTCGCTCCCAGGCTCCGCCCATAAATGGAGCTCCAGGCGGGATGTAGCGCCAGGAGATAGTCCTCTTCGCTGCTTCTTCTGAGGTCGCTGCGTCGACCGCCCGTCGTAGTTCCTTATCGGCTGCCTTCAGGTTGGTGCCGTTGTCTGACCATATTTCTGTCGGGCAGCCTCGCCGCGCGATCATTCGCCTTATGGCCATTACCGCGGAGTCAGCGCTGAGTGAGCCGGCGACTTCTAGATGTATGGCTCGCGTAGTGAGACATGTAAAGATGGCCACATATCTCTTTCGTCGAGTTCGTCCGACGGTCACTGAAAGGGGTCCGAAATAGTCCACCCCGGTGTAGGTGAAGGGGCGCTTGTGGTGAGCTAAGCGACATGTTGGTAGGTCTCCGGTTCTCGGATGCGGCGGTACTTGCGTCTTCATTCTGCAGAATAGGCATCTTCGTATTATTGCGCGTACGGTAGGACGCAGTCTCAGTACCCAATACTGCTGTCGGCACTCGTTGACTGTGGCCTCTACACCGGCATGATGGAGTTGCCGATGTATAGCCTGTACCCAGAGTTTGACCGTGTGATGATCACCGTCGATTATCATCGGGTTCTTGAACTTTTCTTCCATGTCGCAGACCGCTCGAATACGACTTCTAAGTCGTAGTGTGCCGTTTATGGACTCGACGCTGAGCTGGCGAAGGCGGCTCTCTTTGTTGATCGGCTTCCCGCTGTTTAGACTGTCTATTTCTTCCGTAAAGGATTCTTCTTGAGAGGATCGCATCAGGAGTTCTTCAGCTGTTTTAAGAAGCTCGTCTGAGACCATTAGCGGCTTTATGTCTTCTGGTGACCGCTTTTTTGTCGTCGTGCGCGCCTGATATTTTACGGTAACTTTGTTCTTTTTCCAAGTGGGATCAGCCTCTTTATTCTTCTTTGTTCGTTTGTAGTTGACTCTCTGTTTGGTGTTTCTGCAGAGTTGAATGAACTGTAGAACACGTGCGGTTGAGTATCGGAGTCGGTCCCAGTTGGAGAACTTCGCTGGATCAGGTAGACCTTCTGCAAGCTTCAATCTTCCTTTGTTGCTCACGTGATGTGTTCTTTCTTCGTCGGAAGGTTCTTCCGCTATTGCTCTTGTGGTTTCCGTCGGCCAGAAGTCTTCTGTTAGGTATAAGAAGTCAGGTCCTTTGAACCATCGATGGTCTTTATTAAATGTTGCTGGCACGTCTCGTGTGGCATCGTCCGCCACGTTCAGCTTTGTTGGCACCCAGCGCCAGTCGTTAACTTTGGAACTTTCTTCTATTGCTGCTAGACGATGAGCCACGTAGGGCTTATATGAACGTGACCCTGTCCTTATCCAGGTTAGTACTGTCTTGCTGTCCGTCCAGAATACTTTGCGGTCAGGTTTCCTCTCGTGTTCTTCGACTACTGTTTCTGCGAGCCTGGTGCCCATGACTGCAGCCTGTAGTTCCAATCTTGGGATGGACGTCAATTTTAACGGTGCCACCTTTGCTTTCGCCATAATAAGGGATAGGTGGGCCTCGCCTACTGTTGTTACAGTTCTCCAAAAGAGAACCGTAGAGTAGGCTGACTCGCTGGCATCGCTGAAGACGTGAAGTTCTAGGGAGGCCGCGTCGCTGTAGTGAAGATATTGCCGCGGGATTGCTACTTCGCGGAGGCCTTTCAGATGCTCCATCCACATTTCCCACTGCTCCGCCAGGTCCTCGTCGATCTTGTCGTCCCATGCTGTTCCTCTACGCCAGACTTCCTGGAGTAGTTGTTTTGCCCTGATGGTGATAGGTGAGGCGAGCCCGAGCGGGTCGAAGAGCGACATCACTATTCTCAGTGCTTCCCTTTTCGTCGGCTGCTTCCCTTCTAGGAGTGTTGAGGATATTCTGGCTAGGTTAAGGTTGAAGGTGAGTTCGTCTGAGTTGATCTTCCAGACAACACCCAGAACTCGTTCCATTTTTTCTTCTGTTTTGTAGAGTTCCATGTCTTCTGTCTGATTGTTTTCTCCGAGTGTTTCTAGGAGTGACGCTGAGTTCGATTTCCACTGTTTCAACTCGAAGCTGGCTTTCATGTGCACGGCTCGTACACTCTTTGTGATGCGTTTGGCATCTTCGAGGGTTCTGAAGCTGTCCAGGTAGTCGTCGACGTAGTGCTTCTTTATGATGGCAGCTGCGGCTTCTGGGTGAGTTTCCCCGTGCTGTTTGGCGTTCAGGTTCTTGACGTATATTGCTGTCGAAGGCGAACTCGATGCTCCGAAGATTAACGATGTCATTCTGTATTCTTCCGGAGGTTGGTTGTCTCGTCGATCCCCACGCCACAGGTAACGCAGTGCGTCCCTGTCTTGTTCTTGCAACTTGACTTGCATGAACATCTCCTTGATGTCCGCCGTAACCGCGATCATGTGTTGTCGGAAGCGCATGACGACACCCGGTAGCGATTGTAGTAGGTCAGGCCCTTTGAGTAGCATGTCATTAAGTGCCACCCCTTTGGTCTTGGCTGCGGCATCGTGTACCACCCGCAATTTCTCCGGTTTCATTGGCTAGACTACTGCAAAGTGGGGTAGGTACCAAGTCTTGTCAGCTGTCTTCTGTTTTGGGGCGGGTTCGGCGTAGCCCTTTGCGACGAGAGCGTCCATTTGTTCCACGTATTTCTTCTTTAAAATAGGATCACGATCTATCTTCTTTTCTATATTGAAGAGCCTCTTCAGCGAGTTTTCGTAGTTGTCTGGTAACTTGACATCTTCTTTGCGCCAGAGAAGACCGGTCTGGAATCTTCCTTCTTCTATCTTTGTTGTGGTCTTTTCCAAGATACGAAGTGCTTGTTCTTCTGGATCAGTTTTCGGTCTCTTGGGTTTTATGCAGAGTGCGTCCATCTCGAAGTATCGCTTCACAAGGTCCTCTAGATTCTCGTCTGGATCCTCCGCGATGTGTGACACGAAATCGATGTTCCGTCCGAAGCTCCGTGTCTGGCTTCCGTGGAGTACCCAACCTAGTGGCGTTAGAGATGCCACTGGGTGGTTCTTGTTTCCTCTTCTTACTTCTGATGTCAGCAGAAGATGCCAGTTATCTTGACCGATCAGTACTCGTGGCTTTGCGTTTGTATACGTGAGATGTCCTTGGATATCAGAGAGGTGTTGACACTCCTCCACTAGTTCCTGTGGGACCCGTTGAGATGAGACTTGCAGGTTCTTCACTGTGCGCGCTTGTATTTGTTCTTCGTGATCGTTGAGCCCCTTTAGTTTGATGGTGACTCTTCTTGATGCTGACTCCGATACTTTCTTGTCGTTGATGGTTTCTATCTTCAGTGGGTCTATGGGGCCCGTCGCTCCGACGCTTGTTACTATGCTATCGTCGACAAGCGTGACTGTTGAGCCGTCGTCCATCAACGCGAAGGTGTTGACAGCTCCTTTTGGTCCTTTAACCTGGATCGGCAGGATTTTTAAATACGATTGCTTCTTGACGGTCCACGTTGAGTTGATGACCTCTGATTGATCTGATGCCCCTTGATTTTCTTTTGCTTCTGTGTCTACCGACTTCTTTTCGTAGTGCAGCATCTTGTGGTGGGAGTACTTGCAACTGTTGACATTACATGACTTGGGTCGGCAGTGGTGTGTCTTGTTCCTATAGCGAAGACACCTGAAGCAGAGGCGCTTGGACTTGGCCATGTCCCATCTTGCATTTGCATCTAACTTCTTGAATTGTTCACATTCTGTGGCGTTGGTGTGCCCCCTATCTTCACATACAACGCACCTTGGTATGTATGTCTTCTCAGTCACGTTGTTGATCCTTTGAGTCTTCCTTTGTGGTGCGGCTGTAGTAGGCGGTGTCATCTGTTCGGGCAGCGCGTAGGGTCCACACAATTCTGCTTCCCTTTTGAAAAACTTCTCTATCTTGATGAGACAAGGGTCTTCACGTGGCTGCATGGCTGAGAAGTCGTAGTATCTATAACGCAGAGTTGGCGTCAGTTTGTCTACTATTGTCTTCGCGAGTTCAGGATTGTACATGTAGTTAAAACAACCCAAAGTCTTCAGAGTCGCCACTACGTTGGAGACCTTGGTGGCGAATATGCATATATCTCTTGGTGACTCAGTAAGGCGCGGCAGACCTCTAAGCGTCTCCATCTCCAGCATGGCTATTGACTCTGGTCTTCCAAATCTTGACTCCAAAGTCTTCATTACTTCAGCCGGGTGTGCGTTGGTCATAAGTAGGCCTTCAACTGCTTCCTTGGCCTTCCCTTTCAAGTTTCTTCTGAGTCGATTCGTATTTTCAACTGCACTGAATGTTGCTTCTGTCTCGTAATAGGCGGCGCGAAAGGGTAGCCATTCCTGATGAGACCCACTGAAGAATGGTAACTCGACGAACTTAGGTCGTTGAGCGGCGTTGACAGCCCGAGTGATGGCTTCAGCTAGGAGGGCTACATCAGTTTGACCTCCCGCCGGTGACTGATGTGTTTTTTCATGCTTTTGCTGTCTTGGTTCTTCTGCGTGGGCGGTTGTTGGTTCTTCTATGGCATGGTGAGGTTCGTTGGTGATTGCTAACACCGGGCGATTCACTTGATTTTCCAACCAGTCGTCCACTCTTGCATTGACTTCTGAGTAGAGGGAGGCGTCATCTTCTTCTTCCTCCTCCTCTTCTGAGTCTTCCCTTTCCAAGGCAGCAAGACGTGCTGCGGCTAATTCCACTTGAAGGCGTAGCAAATCTTCTTTCGCCTTTGCAAGCTTCAGCTGCTTCGTTCTACTGTGTGTAGATTCCCCCCCTCCTCCCTTCTTGCTGGGCAGGCGGGGTTCCTGTAATCCGGTTTGCTTCGATGGACCGGCGGTGCTTCTTATGGCTCGCTTCACTGTATCAGTTTCTGTTTCTCGGCGAGTTGCTCTGGTGACAGTAGCGGGCGGCTTCATCAGCTGTTTGGCCTTCGCATCCGCAGTTAGCGTCGTCGCCGCGGATGGAGTTACGGAAGGAGCGACGGTGCTGGCGGGGTGCGCGGCGGGGGTGGCGGTTGCGGCTGAGGTGGCGGCGGACGAAGTGGTTGCTACGGTGGCGGAAGTCACGGTGGATGGATCAGTTGCCGCGGAGGTGTCTGTATACTCCGAAGTCTCCGTGGCGGTCGTCCCTGTAGCTGTCGATTCCGTACTGGCTTCCGCACTGGTGGTACCGGCCGCCTTGGACGACGGCGGCTTGCTGCTCCTTCCCTCGGAACGCGTAACGGCCATACTGTTAGCTGACTTTTTCATCGAATAACGATTTCCGAGAAGTCTTCTTAACTCGATGTAGCACTATTTGAAGTCTTCAGGTAATTATTTTCCACAATATTCGGCTGGCGAAGGACCATTAAATGTGCCCTACAAGCACATTTGTTTGCTGGGTTGGTGGAGAATAAAAACACTGACACTTTTTTCTTTCTTCTATATTTGATGTTTTCCTTGAGAGAGCTGGCCGCCGACTGTGTCGAACGACGAAAATCGCCCCTCTTTTATACTACCTCGGCCGGGTCGAGTGGTACGGCGTGCGTACCGTGTGACGGCGTCGACCAATCAGCGCGAGGCGCGACAGAGCTGAGTTACATTGTTTACCTTAAGCTAGTTATATTATTATACAAAGTGAATTACTAATTCTAATACATGAATATAAGCTTTACACTATTATTTTTCTTAATATAAAATGCTTATATCTTCTTTATGTGTAACTTTAAACTATAATCACAACATAAACGCTTATATCCTATTTTATGTATAACTTTAAACTATAATCTTTATTAACACAACATAAACGCTTATATCCTATTTAAGTACAAACTCTAAACTATAATATTTATTCCATTAATATGAAAATGTTCGTCTTATTTACGTAATTAAAAATAAGATTAAAGAAATAAAATTATAGACTAATTCTATTTATTTTCACTTGTCCCGCACACAAATTCAAATCGTTTATTGCGAATATAGGTGGATACATATGGTGGTGTCATAGTTTATTACTGAGAGAACAAACAGTACAGCTATATTCCGCCATTCGGCATGCAATATTCATCATCATCACATTTTATTAGTTTTACTGTTTTATAATAAATTATTTAAACATGCTTTAGTTATAATTGGAGTTTTAATTGGAGTTCATAATCAAAATTAATAGCGATAAGTCAATTTAGATAATATTATATAAGTCAAGTCAATTAATTGTACTGAGTCGTGTATTAGTCAATTATTGAATTTTATATTTATCTTCAAGATATTCTTTCACACTGTAGTATGTCCTGTTAATAAGAAATTGCTTCAATTGTATTTTAATATTTTCTATGTTGGAACATCTCAAAATGTGTAGTGGTAAATGGTTATAAATTCGAGGGGCCATACAAAATACGCTGTTGTTAAATTGGGCTGTTTTGTTTGATGGAAAACATATTTCATGATCATTACGTTTACTATATGACTATGTGGCCGAAGGCCCAATTAACCCCCCCCCCTTCTCCACCTCCCTTAACATGGTAGCGGAATCAATAAAAGGATTGCCCCAGGAGGGTAGCACCCCTGATGACGGAGAATCCCACGCCGAGCATCCATGACCAAGTTATCCTACTATTCCTGAGCGTGGGTGCTCAGGCTGCCCCGCGTATTCTGGTGGGAGGGGCGCAATTCCGCTCGCGACTAAAACTGTTCAGGTCAAGCGGAGCAACAACGCCATGGCGATCTAAGGCTTACGAGTTCTTAAGAAAATATATGACTTTACCTCATGTAGAAACTATACGAACATCTTCAGCTTTATTTAACTGTAATGTTGGTTTCCTCTCTAAAGTACTAGAATATTTAAAAGAATAAGTTAAAACACCTGAAAAAATATATTTAAAAAATATTGCTTTAATATTTGACAGAATGGCATTAAAAAAATTGGCATATGATCATATGATCAAAAATGTATATTTACTACCTGTATACCGGTATGGGTATGTAGATTTGGGGCCCATTTCTGTAAGTGATCCAGAAAAATTAGCCTCCGAAGCCCTCGTTTTTCAAATAGTGTCTTACGGTGTACGTTTTAAATGTCCAATTGCATATTTTTTATTGCAAATAACTTGCCCGGGGAACTGCTTTCCAAATTGATAAAAACCACTATAATTCTGCTTGACGAAATTGGTGTCATCGTAAGGTCTTTGACTTGTGATGGTGCATCATCCAATGTAAAAGCTTATGAATATTTAGACTGCTTACTAGAATAAAATAATTTAAGACCGTACTTTTGACATCCAAACGGGAAGAGCAATATACATATATTGTCTGCATGACGCTTCACATATGTCTCGCTAGAAATGTGTTGGCCGATTTTGAAATGAAGTCAAATACCGGCTATGTTTCGTTTAAATATGTCCGAAAATTACACGAAATACAAAGTAAGGAGGGGTTAAAATTGGCCAATAAATTAAGCACTTTACATGTAGATTTTAAAAACAAAAAAATGAATGTCAGGCTTGCTGCACAAGTACTTAGTTCATCTGTTGCTGATGCAATAGATTTTTTGAGGATTAGTAGTCATCCTGACTTTCTAAACTCTACTTCTAAAGCGACTACAGAGTTCTTGCATATGATAGATAGACTTTTTGATCTCATGAACTCAAAGTCACCCTTTGGAAAACGTTCTAAGTCACCACTATCGTTAAAATACAAATGTTATTGGGAACAAATATTTAATGATACTGGAATGTTTCTAAAATCGTTAACAATAAACGGTAAAGGTATTTTAAATCATACCCGAAAAACGTTTTATTAGGATTTTTAATGAACATAAATAGTTTAACGTTACTTGTTAATGATCTGTGTACGCTAGAGCAAAATACAATTAAATATTTGTAGACTTTTAAATGTTCGCAAGACAACTTGGAACTTTTTTCCTGCATTACAGCTCGCGGTCGGGCACAAGATAACCCGTGCCGTCTCGAGTTCCGCTACATAATTAGAAATATGTTGTTCAGACTTTCTGTTCAACCATCCGTCAATGCCAGCTGCATAGAAAATGGCTTTGGGGCTACACACGTCTTCGATTTCAGTAAACAGAAAAGTTTGTTTCATTATCGCGAAGAACCTAATATCAACAAGACGTTGAAAATATGTTTCAAAATTCAGAAAAGATTCATGCTAGTCCGTACCAGAAAAATATATTATATTATAAAACTGGTTACGTTATAAAACAAATTCTTACGCGCATTGCTTGTGAACACTGTAATAATACGTTAGTAGCACTTAACAATGTGTCAGTGGATCATTCATATTCATATGATTGTAAATAATTTAAATTCATTTACGACGTATGTGAAGCGAGACAAACTTTATTTTCCTTCGTAAAAGTTCCCCTAGCACACAAAATTGTAAAATATTGTGATCAAGTTTTCCAACGAGCTAATTTGATGGGCTAACTTAGAGCCAATAACATTGAAAACAAATTAATTAATGTTGTGTCACAACTATGCGATCACGGACTCAACCAATTGTAATGATTTGCATGAAACTATAATAGTTAAGAAAATAGCCAATTCATTTTTTAATATGTACATTTTCTAAATAAGCTCGGCATTATATGGGTTGTTACGAAAATGCATGGTCATATTTTTGATACCGCTACTGCCCATGGAAACGAAAACTTTGAAAATTGTACAAAAGTATATAATCTATATAGGCTAGGTCTTAGAAGTAACCTGAGATAGAGTAGATATTTATAAATAAACCGCTTGATGTAATGCAACTACTTATAGCGATATCCCAGGAAAAATAAAATAAAGGTTACCTACTTAGAAAGAGAGGGTCTGCCCACAGAGAGCGACATAGTAATACATAGGTTAAGCTTCAAGTAGGTATTCGGTGTGTTGTCTCCATCTTTATCTATAACTTCATGTCTTGCGCGCATTATATTATCTGAGAGTAAGGCCAAAGAGTAAAATTATTCGAGGGTTAGTTACTCTGCTGTAACATGGTGTTTGGTTGAATTCAATCTTATTACCATATTTTTTTACACGGTTAAACAACCGTGAAATAATAGTATGGTATGCTTTAATGTAAGTTTAGCTTTAGCTCAATTTCCGCCGTTTTGTTAAAACGATTAATGACGTCACTACCAGTGTTGTTATTTATATATTCTAATTTTCATAATGCTAACCTCCAACTAAATTATATTTATGACTAACTAAAATAAAATAGTAATATGAAATAACGCAGAAACCAAAAAAAATATATTTATTTGTAATTTTATAAACAGTAATTTTTAATTGTATGAGCTACATCAGAACTTCCATCGTGAAAATATTTTTTTATGCTCGCAATCATACAGGGACACACTAATACTTAAAAGCTCGTTTCGGACTTTATGACAATGGAACAGAGTTACACAAAATTATAAGATTTTGTGTATTAAGCGTCAGCACATGTGAACTACTAGAGAAAACGACAAAACAAACGCTTCGATGTTTATATAAACCTCAAGTTATTTTGATCGATTAGGTGCCTTATGAACTTGGGTGACTGTCATCATCGAATATCCGCTGGGTTAAGCTGTCATCAAATTCTCCCAAAAAAAGTTTGCAATGTGACGCATCTGCATATTATGAAGAAAACAAATCTATAAAAACGAAGATCCAAATAAAATGTAGACGTGGCTTAAAAGACAATCATCCAAGCAAAAAATCTTAATAAAAACAAATTGACATTGACAATTTTAACTTTTTGACAACCTGTACAATAAAAATTTGTGAAACAAAAATTTAATAAATTTTATAGAATTTATTGTGAAGAAGAAGTACGCACAGCCTTTAAAATATTAAACTGTAATCGTAGTAATATTAATTAAATTCTGAAACTGAAAGAATTTAGTGTGTTGACCACAGGTGTTAGCCAAAGTTTACAAAATATTATAAAAATTTACGCGTTTCTTTTATCGTTCATTATTTTCCTAATATAATAAAGTTTTTGAAACTACTGCAAACTGAAGCTTTAACTGCTGTCACCGCAAAAAATAACATAGATATAAGAAAAAGTAGATGTATCTGCCTCTTTACAATGTATCAGAAAAGAGATGTCTGGTTAGAATGTCTGTGTCCAAACTCGGATTTCTTACAGTATTACTACCTTTACTTGCCTTCATTATTTGCATCATAATGACTATGTATAAAGACTTTGAAAGAGCCAACAATACTCATTGTAATGTGCCTAATATATTTCCATCTATATCAGCATCTATTGGAAATTATGAGCCACAAAAAAGCATTTGGAAAACTGCTATTTACGTCCATTTTCCATTAAGATGTTTTATTATTTATTTACGATGGAAATATTACCAAGACATTATTTTAGAAAATTGTATTATAATTGTAAATTTAGCAGTATTATTAAATATTGCAGAAAATTTGTCACTATTAGGTTTGACATATTGGACATCTTCATATAATTATCGTAAGTACTTTATGTTTATTTGATATTTAGGGCAGATTTTATAAAGTAAGGCAAAAACTTGTATATAGGTATGTTTAATTTATTTCAGAATTAGGCTAGAGCTTGTCAAGTTGAAATAATGCACCCTACTACTTAACTAGTTGGTTTAAATGTGTGAATGCAAAAATGGTTAAGTTTTCCATTGACATCTGTCATGTTGGGGGTTGATATTTTTTACAGAAAGGTTACATTATAATAAGCATATAAGTAAAGTTTCAACATAGGTAGACCCATAATTTCTGAGAAAGAAGTTATTGAAAATCAATTTTTTTTTCAATATTTATGTCAATCCCTACCACAGATTATATCCTATTACAAATATATCTCGCCATTAGTTTAGTTAGTTTAGTTTACGATGGGCTGTTTTCCGCAACTCCACGTCTAAGCGCGTATTTTGCGTGTGGGCAGGAATAATATGCTTATTCGAGCCATGATATCTCCCCGAAGAAGCTCAGCAGTCCCTTGATGTTGCAAGCAACTTCGGGGAACGATCCCGGCGTGCCGAGATGTTTAGCCCTGTATGAAGCGACTTCTGGACATGTCAGCAACACGTGAGCCGCCGTTTCTTCCTCTCCCATGCATGCCCTGCACAGGGGGCTGTCAGTAACACCTATGGTGAACAAATGTTTGTTAAAAGAGCCATGTCCTGTGATAGCACTTGTTACTATCCTGATCTGTGGCTTGTTCAGTCTCATTAGTACCTTGGTTAGACGACTGTTTATTTCAGGTAGGGCCTCCCTAGCTTGTCTACAGTCTACTAAATTTTTCTAAAGCTGGGCGTGTAAATTATTGAACTATCTACGTACCAGTGAACGAACATAGCCAAAGGGGATTGGTATTATTGATTCCGGCCTTATAGTTGCTAGGGCCGAGCCCCTTCTGGCTTCAGGTTCATCTGCTGCATCGTTGCCTCTAGATCCACTGTGTCCCTTGATCCATTGCAGAGTCACATTGTTGTGCTTACATACCTCATTCAATCGTTGATGGCACTCGTATATCAGTCCCGAGTTCGTCACATTGCAACTCAGAGCTTGTAGTACCGCCATACTGTCGGTCAGTATTCTGATGGAGAAGTCTCACCTTCCTAGCATCTATTGCTATGGCCGCTTGGATGATACCCATGCATTCAGCCTGGAAGACTGTGTTGTGGGTACCTAGCGGTGTGCAAATGTGGATATTAAGGTCTTCAGAGAAAGCCCCAGACCCCACACCTTCATTTGTCTTAGAGCCATCCGTGAAAACTTTGAGCTCTCTTGGACCCAATCCTTCCAGATGGTCAGTTTCCTTCAATTGTATCCTGTACTTCTTATCGAATACAAATTGTTTTGGGATCCTGTCATACTTGGCTTGTAAGATAGGAATTTTTGAGTAAATTCTATCTCGCCATTTAATGTTCCATTTTACGTATAGTTAAGTTGTCATACGGTAACATTTTATTTTATATAAATTTACGTAAATAATTATATTTTTACTCATTTTGATATTTTTCATATATACATGCACATATACTTAACAGTTAATATTTAAATTACACAATTATTTTCATTATGAGCTATTAAAATAAAAATATGGTTTTTATGGTCTTTTGCCAGCTTGTGGAATGAAATGTAAAACTGACGCTATTTTGCATTGTCAGTTGTCACTGTCATTGTCAGTCATTGTTTGTGTCCCTAGCAGTTGAGAGTGTTTATGTACTCCTGTCGGTGAAAACAACATTTAACTATCACCATGGCGTCTTCGAAGCCCCAAGTTTCGTGTTCTGCTGTGCAGTCTGAAGAATCCAGTGTAGTGCAAGTGTTAGACTCTAATGAATCACTTGTTGCGAGCTCTTGCGACTCTGATGAGCCACTTGTCGCAAGCTATTCTGCAGGCCCCCTGTGAGTGCAAGTGTTGAACTCTAGTGAGCCACTTGTGCCCATGACTATGCCATCGAAACCAATAGCTGGTAGTTCATGCGAAACTGTTCCCAGTACCGTGTCGGTACTGCCGCCTCCGACGTCGTCTGAAAGCAGCATGGGTGATGCGAAACCTCAAGCTCCTGGTTCGTCTGGCCGAAGAGTCCACTACTATACTGAGGAAATAAGGTTGGTTCATTGTGTTTTCTTATATAGCCACATATGTAAACTTCACAGAAAAAGCTGACAAGTTAAGCAGTAATTAGATTTCTAATAGGAACATTTTTGCTTGTTTTAGGTGCCACTGGAATATGTATAAAATTATTACCCGGCTCAACACCCCGGCTCAGTGCATTGCATTTGCTGAAGAGCATAGGCTCCTTACAGAAAAAATGTGCACATGTCATAAGAGACCTATGACGTTAAGCTCCAGCAGTAAGACTGATCAGCTTGGCATATTCTGATGCAGGAAGAGCAACTGTCGCTCTAGGGCAGTGAGTCGGGCAATGGGAACATGGTTCGAGATTGCGCGGCTGTCTATCGAGTTACAATTTTTACTGCTGTGTATATTTAGTCATAAGTATAGTTATCTTTAAGTAAAATTAGAGACAGCCCGTGAAGATAAAGAAGCAGACAGTAGTTGTTTATGAATTGAGCACCAAGAAGTTAACTGCAAGATTGGTGGTCCAGGCAATATTGTGCAAATAGATGAATCCAAATTGAGAAAAAGAAAGTACAACAGAGAGAGACACATTGAAGGCGATGGGGTGCTGGGCATGATAGAAAATGGGAAAGATGATTTGAGATTAGAAGTGTGTCCCAATAATGATAGATCGATCTGCGAAAATGTTGGTGCCACTATTACAAAAGCATGTGGAGGTAGGCACTGAAATCTATACCGATTTTTGGAGAGCCTATGATTGCTTACCTCAATATGGATACATACATAATAAGGTTAATCACAGCTACCCTATAAATAAATTTGTGGCACCAGACGGGACACACACAAAGAATAGAAAGCCACTGGCGAAATTTAAAAGTGATGTTCTGTAGCTATAATTATAAAGCAAACTTCACAGACTGGCTAATTGAATATTGTTGGCAAATAAAAATAGCGCATAAAGATGTTTTCGAAGAATTAATAAAAGCAATGCCATATGTATATAAAATTGGTTAATAAATTATTAATTATATTTGATTTGTTTTATTTTAACAGTACCTATAAGGGCAGATAACAAATAAAATAGTTTAGGGTTAACTTATGTCAAAAAATTGAATTGATTGACCCTGACTCCACTTGGTACGAGTCTGTCCTACCCCTAGAGTATTTTTATAGAGCCCGAGGCGCGTAGGTAGAACAGCCTCCGCCTGCTGTAACAAATCGTACGCATCGGACGAGCAGGAGCGTGTGAGGCTAGTCGCCAAAGGTGACCAACAAGCCACAGCTGCGGAGGTGAGGATGGATGCCTGCGATTTTTTATGCAAAGGCATAGAGGCTGCTCTTCCCCCGCAGCACCGGAGACTTTGCAGTCTCAAAATGGATACAGAAATCCCTCCAAATCAGTCCCCCTATTTTTTTTCTGATGAATGGGGTTCCCCCTCCCCCAAGGGGTTCACCTGGTTTTTTACACTTAATATTAATCCATAAAATGAGGAAAACTTTCTCAGAATTAAAAATAAAAAACTAGAAAAGGGGGGTTTCCTTTTAAGGGAGGGGTATTACGTCGTATATATACGAGTATATATATATTGACGTCGATGGAAATTCGTACCGCAAAAATAATGTGGTGGAAATACGGTGGAGACTGGTCCATAAACTTGAATCTGTATGCATATGTCACAGTTGACTAGTTGCGCGATAAATCCGTCAAAGCTTACTGTATGCAGCAGTGTTGAATTGCATTATGTGAAACAAGATGTCTGCTCTTTAGTACGTTCCAGTCATTTATGACTAGTTAAACAATAAGTCTGGGAACATTACTTCTTTCTTTTCATTTCTTCTTCATCGCGCTCATAGCTTCTACTTTTGTAACTGAATGACCAATTGCAATGGCATTTTTATGTTTATTGCATCCGTGTTTAAAACTTGCGTGTGTGCATAAATGCGGTAGTGGGTGTGTCATTTCAGCTTTGACAAGCTCTACTAAGCTATCAGTGTGCCTATAGCTATGATAGAATATTGTTGATTGTTTTAATTATAGATTGTACATTCTGTGCACTATGTTGCTCATTATATGTGTGTACTATGACACTTCACATTTTTCTTTAATCTTTTTCAATCTTGGCCCATCTATTCTTAAAGCTGTTTACTGAAGAAGTATCAACAATGTTCTTTCTACAATTAAGCTCATTCCACTAATAAGCACATGATTATTCAGTCCATGGTACACAACATTGGTGTGTGAAGGGATAAGTCTCAGGGCCTGTGCATTTGGTAAAAGTTGTGCAGTTGGACAAAGCAACAAAGGATATATTTATGGCTTACAGAAAACTACCATGACATATTACAGACAGAGAGAGTTCAGATGTAGCCATGGTAACACTTCTAAAACTTAATTAGGTGACTATATAGTGTTATTCTGCAATATACTCTCAAATTTGCAGAGAAGTTTCAGAATAAGTAATAGGTATAGGCGAATGATGAAAAAAAATTTATAATAAACTCAAACATTCTGTGCTTTTTATCTTTTAAATTCGGAATGCGTGGTTATGCATTATTTTAACTTATTTTCATTCAGAAATATCTAATTTTAGGTGTAATAGAGTCCAAATTTTAATAAAAATAACTATGACTCTGTTAACTTTGTCAAAAATAAGAAAGCACCTCTTACTACTTATATGTAATATATATATTACAGCAAGTTCAAATTATAATTTTTTACAAATTTAAATTATATGATATAGTTTATTTGTGACGGTGTTGACTACCCAATTGAACTACTGTTTGTAAACTTGTATTAATTTTAAAGTGTAGTAATTTGTTTTATTACAGCATATCATGAAATATTCTTCAAAACATTTATTGGAACGTCAATATTTTATATGCTACTAACATGCATATTGTTAACCCAGTACGGTAGAAAGCCTCACATGTCACATTTGGAGAGGAGCTCTGTCAAGTTAAAATGGCGAGCATTTTTTATTAATGTTGTATCATTTGCAATTGCAGCTTACTTCTTCCTAAGGCACAACAGCCTTTGTGAGCCATATGGTAAGCAAAACATAAAAATAAAATTGGAATTTGTTAGAACTTGTTATATTTATAATTGGTGAAATTGGTAGAATCTATCTATATATTTTTTTCTATAGGATAGGGTGACAAACCAGCATACAGTTCTCCTGATTGTAAGTGGTTGCTGCGGCCCATAGACATCTACATCTGTCCTCAATTACAAATCAAAATGTAGATGTTTTGTCACCCGTGTGGACTAAGATAGAATGCCTCATTTCCAGTAAAGAGCGTCTCCGGTTCTCTACACTCACCATACGAAACACAGCAGCATTAAGCTACTATTTCACGCTGGTATTTTGTGAGAGTGTGGTCATACCCCGGTCGAGCCGACCCATTCGTTCTACAACTATACTTAAAATAATAATATAATTCAATATTTATTTAATATTTGATAGTTTGTTTGTTACCATTTACAGCCCATCAAAGTACACTGCTGATGAAGAAAGGCCTCCCCCATTGATTGTCTGATAGGGAGCTCCATTGCCATAGTTCCCATGCTTGGCAGGCAGGTTGGCAACCACAGTTTTATTATTAGGAAGATGCTCCTGATTCCCGGTTAGATTCCCTATATGCTACCATTGACCATCCATATTTAGTAAATTTATATTTCGTCGTACAGGTTTCCCAACCAAGCCAACAGTTTTAGAAACATCCTAATAACAGGAACTCAATTTAGGCTTACAATTTAACATTGTGGCCCGTTTCGGCTGAAATATAGGACTTAAAAAGTTCATTTCTATCGTTTTTCATATGTTTTGTCAGGCATTCATCATCTTATAGTCCTAGTAAGGTATTTACGCGGCCCCCTTACTTGCGGCCCTATGAAAAAACGATGGGCTGTTTATCCATCAATAGCTGGCAAACAAATTTGCTCGGGAATAACAAATTTTAAGTTTTCGCGTTTATGTGTTAAGTTTTCGTACTGTGTAAGGCTGTGAACTCACGTCGTGACATTTACTTGCGCCCGCACCGGCAGAGGAACTGCGATTTTATTTCGTAACTCACGAGACCGCAGTTTTGTGTGTATTCCTGTAACTTGGCGGGAGATGACCACAAGTCGGGCGGCCGCAACACTATTGATTGTCAACAAAGGCCACACCGCTATGCACCAGCGTCCCCTGTAGTTTACATCTGCAAATCGCACAAGCATCGCAACATCGCAGCGGGCAATGAAATTTGTAACTGTCATATTCAGATTTCTTATATTATGAAACTAAACTGTATCTTCTTTAATTATTACTAAACTTAGCTTTGTAATGTCAATTCTTGCTTTCTTTTGGGCATCTGTTAACCTTCGAGGAACCCAGCGCGCGGCCTTGATTTGAATTTTAAGGTATGAGTTAAAATAAACTGAATTGTCCCTAACGAAACCTTTAGGATCTCAACTAAATAACGGATGGTCATACGTCGATCTACCTTAACAATTTCTTCGATTTTTTCAACGTTTTCTTGCGTAGCGGGCGTTGTTGGCCGCCCGGAGCGAGTGTCATTATAGCAGGCGGTTCTGCTGCGTTTAAATTCAGCGCACCAGTATGCCACTGCAGAATAAGACGGAGCATTGTCTGCCAAAGTAGACTATAGTTCTTCAAAAACACTTTGTAGAAAAAGATCAGGTAGAAATATTTAATAACCTCACGAAGTTCAAATTTCTCCATTTTGCATACGAATCAAATTCCCGCTAAATGTGAAATATAAAAATTGCGTAGTTTTTAATTTAGTTTTTAGCCTCGGCTACTAACGAATTTAAGATTAGAAAAAAAGTGGAACTCATATTCGCAAAAACTTATTTAATTAAATAGGTTCAAGGGGGTTCCCATATGAATTTGGAGAAAAAATTTCAGTGTAGCAAATAAATAACTTTAGCAATTTGAAATCCCTTTTTACTATATAATATAAATTAAATACTAACACTAGTTTTAAGTATATATTATTGTTTTACTAACATCTGTACCTATGGTTAGTCCATTATTATTTTTAGTCAATAAATATTATTATTTTACTTTTTTAAAAGTTTTAATTATTATCTCCATTTTTAACTTGTCGGACCGCAAAGCCCGTATACGCTCATGTTAATTCTTTACCGCATAAGTTGATGCTCTTTTTTATGAATAGAAATCAACAATTCTTATTTATTTTTTACAAAACCTCTCATAAACAGGTATTTTTTTACATGGTGCAGAACACCCTATGGATATCTGCCAGATGTACATCAAACACCAATATAATTATATTTTATTTTTCATACACGCACAGGGGTTTTTCCACGATATTTTCTTTTACAATTTTTTGGTGCCGGTGGCAATCGAATCCGGGTCACTCATCACATACAGCGCTTAGCCCATGGGTTATCATGGTCCATTGCCCATACCGTAAAGAAATGAATTTTGTAAATCACAAACTGTTTGCAATGTGTATATTTTATTTTTCTTTTCAGTTTACTCCATGTTTGGATTTTCTGAATATATTGTTGTATTCAGCAATATAGCATTCCATATGACAACTGTTTATGATTTAAAGAGGCGAAATGTCTATATTAGTACAAGGGGAATTGCAGTGGAATAATAATGGAATAATAAGTGGTTATAATGTAGCAAGCCAAAGTTAGTAAAGCCTTATGAGCAAGCTTTATTTAGGTAATTACTCCATATGCTGTTGTACGTTTCAAAGGTAAAACCTACTGCAAATTTACAATAAATCAAACGTTTTGAATGTTAATTAAATTTATAGCACAAAAATCTAGGCAAACAATTTAGAAGGTGACTGCGTCTATCAATCAGTTGAGGCCTAAGTATTGCACTTCTACTTTCTATTATCAGCTAAGATCAATTAATAACAAAAACAATGATGCTTTCCTCATTTTATTATTGATTATATTCAACAGAAGATAAAACTATTATATTTCGAATTTTGAATAGAATTAAATTCAGAAAAGTTGCATTTTAACCATGATTTTGTTTTGTAAAAGCGCAGTAGGTTCTTAATTATTTAAACAAACATGTCTTCCTTCATACAAAGACTTAGTGTGTTTATAGTTAAATTATATTAATATTATATAAAAATTAAAATGAATTATTATTATTAATAATAATAATTGTATTAGCTGTATACAATACAATTTTGTGATGTTATTTTTTAAATTATTCTAGATAAGAAATAAAAATATAGAAAGTAAAAAGACAACAAATATTTTATTACAAGTCTCGATAACAAAAAATATCAATAACAAAATATTTTATTAACTGTAAGCAATTCGTAACTTTAACAAGCTTATTTATAACTCCAATTATAAATGTATATAAAAATAGTAGAGATATAACAATAAATGTATTTATTTAAACAAATTATAAAATGCATTAGCCTAGCAAAATATAAAAGTTTACATTTTATTTTAATAATGATGAAACATTTTAATTCTTAAATGAACTAAGTTTTTTTTAACATACGGTTTAGTCGTGGATATGGGCACAATCAACAAAATTCGACAAATTAGTAATCACAGCGACACCTTTGATGCTGCGCCCTGTCACATTTCTAGCTATGAGATTTTTATGGGCATAATTTATAGTTGCTTACGATATTTACAATACGTAATAGGGTGATACAATCTCTTATGCCGCCAAGCTCATTGTAATAAAATAAGAAAGAGTTCAACTTGTCCTCATATATTGTAGGTTATATTTTTTACGTTTTATATATTATAATAATATTATATTATTTATATTAATCCTTTCACCGCCATCGCCGTAATATTACGATATTTAAGGTGAATACCGTCAGCGCCACTCACGTAATATTCCGAAATGCTCATGTTACTACAAAAACTGCAAGGTTAATTCGACTTTGCTATTAAATTTAATATTTATAGCAAAGTCGAATTAACCTTGCTTATGAATTAATTAATTGTGGATAGTTGCAGATACCAATGTCAAAAAATTAACAGAAATATTTTATAATATTGCTAAGGTAGACTGGTAGATAATGCCTCAGGCATTAAGTCCGCCTATATACATCTAATGTGTATATGAAGTTAAATAAATAAATAAATAAAAATATAATAGTGTTACTAAGTGCAAGATGAAACTAAACACCTTGCTGCCTCGCCATCCCCGTGATATTTCTCAGAACAGTGCTTCACCATTGTAAAAGATTTATCAAATTTATATTTGTATTGTTTCGAAATTAAAATGATAGTCAAGTCATGATAATGTAATTTTTTATGAACTGAACGTAATATTCATAAAAATTATATTCTATTTATTTTTTTGCGATAAGAATAAAGTATATGAAAAATATTAATTTATAAACCAAACAACCCAAATGTAAAATTGAATTATCCCGGTACGTCACTAGTACATTCGAGTTGAGAACGCCAGTACCGTGATTTCACGTGCGGATCAATGTCAAGGACAGTGACGTTTCAATAAATTGACAATTAGGTACTGTGGCCCGCCACCGTGATAACACGCGTGTACTTATTTGCATTTGTAGTGCTGGAAATTATCGATAATGCTAGACGAAGAACCGTTAAATATTTTAGAATCGAATTGAATTAATAAAATAATGATATTCATAGGTAGTGAAAATGTTTCATCTACAGACAGTGATATTGAAGCGGTTAGTAAATATTCGTGTAAAATAAATAGCCAGGTATTTGAAAAACTTATATACTACTTTTATATTTGCTTAATTTATACATTTTTACAGGAACATGAATCTTCTGGTATATAGAGTAGAACCTCGTTTACGCCTAAAGTTGATGAATTCAATGAATTTATCACAAGAATTAAAACACAGAATATTAATATTCAAAATGTGCGGGAGATTTCGACTGCTGAAATGTATGTATTCCTAGCCGTGACATTTTTATTTACTCGAAACAAACACCTAAGTATAGAAAAACACTGTTCTACAGATCCGTTATTACAATCACCAATATTTTCGAAAATACAGGTTTTGCGCCGTCAAACTCAGAAAGTTTGCACATTTCGAAAGGCTTGCTTCCACTGCTGGAACATGTGAAAAAATGATTCTGGAATTCTTTTAGGCCATATAGGGTTCTCAGCATAGATGAAGCCTTTCAATCAAACAGTTTATACCAAATAAAAGAAATACGTTTGGTGTGAAAATATTTATACTGTGCGATGTAAAGACCAAATTAATAATTGATTTTGCAATCTACTGTGGATCTCAATCTGAAATAGCGATATATCCAATAGTGGTAACTACACTATTGGATAATTGGTACAGTAGTCCTAAACTGTTTCAGTATATATAGATACAATCATCAAACCTACGCGTGTGGCACGGTGCGGCTAAATCGATTAAACAAAGCTTGTGTTGGCCAATTCAAACCACTGAAAAAAGGAGAAGCTGACGCAAAATACAACAAGCATCTCATTGCACTTAAATTTAAGGACAAAAGAGACATTTATATGCTCTCTACCTTTCACACGGCTGAGTTTGGACCTACCGAAAAATATAACAGACAAACAGGACTGCCTATTATGAAGCCTGGAACGATTATCGATTACAATAAAAAGAAAGGTCTAGTTGATAAAATACGGATATGGTGTTGCACTCAATTCAATCATAAGGAAATGTAAAATATGGGGAAAAAGCTCTGTCTCCATATTATCGATTTGTGAATGCTTAATGCTAATATGTAAATAAAGCAATATTAAAGTAGTTGTTATGTGTTTTATGACATAGTTCACGGAGGTGAAAGCAGCTTGGCTGATTTTCAATTACGTGTTATTTGTCAAATTAACGAAAAGTATAAAGTGCAGGAGTTAGAATATTCGTTACCCACTATTTCCCGGTCTACTAGTGCGTTACGATTGTCAGCATATCAACTTGCTGACCATATGCCGGAAATATACAGAAAGTAAAAAATCCAGAGCATGTTTTGTGTGTCAACACACAACAATTTTACCTGTCTTCAAAATCGATCAAAGGTTGGTATAAATTTTAACTTACAACAAATTTAACAAAATAAATACATGCACACGATCATAAAGTTATAGGGAATAATGAAATATACTAATGTCCCCATAAAAATTGAAATAAATTAAAATTTAGGGAAAAACGGACCAAGTTGGCGTGTTTGTATGCTATGTGAAATCGGAAGAAGATGACTACACGGCCTGTATAAGTTTGCTCGTTTCAAGACTCTTTAATCAAAGAACAGAAGATCCTCGAAATGAGCATTTTGGTACATTAATTGCATTTGAAATGGAGTCAGTCCCATACGAGATTCGATCGCAAGTGTATATGGCCATAATAAATTTGATATGTCACGCTCGGGAAGTAGCTATATTAGATCAAGGTTCGTGCCCATCTCCTGAATATTGATTAGTTTAATGAAGAGAATTAACGCTGATTAAATGCAATGTGATTAATGAAAATTAAAACTGATTCAAGCTAGTGATAATACAAAATAAGATTTTTATATTGATTAAAATAAACAATATTCTACAAAATTTTAAAACTTTGTTTCATTTATCTATAAACGGTTGTTTCAACATTAAAGATATTAAATAAAAGGTCCTGGACTGGAGACAGTCCACGTCAACTAAAGGCGGGTGAAAGGGTTAAAATACATTTTACAAATGTAATGATATCACAAACATGCGTGTATATTTTTATATATTAGATTTCTAAGGATGGAACCGTACGTATTGCAACAAAAGGTATTCTCCTTAGTCATGTCAATATCCAAAATTAAACTATTGAACTTAAATGCCAATATTTTTCATAATGAAAATATTGTGATATGGTACCTATATGTTCAAATATTTATAAAATTATTACTAGTGATCCGCCTCGGCGGCTTCGCACGGGTGATTTGGGATCTGGACAACAACGCCATCTACTGGCTCAACATCGGTCGACACGTTTATGAGTTTTAGCGAGACGATTGTTTTTTATTTAGGGTTAATTTTTCAAAGATTAGCCAAATTTTATATTTAAGTTCAAATACAGGTTGTTTGGAAGATAGGTGCAAAGCCTGGAGGGAATAAAACCTTAAACCATTTAGAACATATTAAGCTAAACTTGTCTTAAACGAAGTCTGCTCCTTTTTTAAATCTAATTTCTAAGGTTTTTTTTTTTCAATTAATTGCTAATAGTCTCCAGTAACAGTTGTTATATTATTATTTTTTATTTATATAATATGTGATTACTCAAACAAAATAATTTTCAAGCATCTTCATCATCAGAAAAACATTCTACGCATATTTAAGTGAAACCAAAAAAAAAAAAAAAATAAGGAAATGTGTTTAGATATTAAAGGACCAAAATAATGCACAGTTTTTGCTAATGCACTATTGTTTTCGTCAGAACTGGTTAGTTTTTAGAATTAGGATTTTAGGATCACGGATTAATTTCCGGTAATTGGTTTAGAAAGCCGTCCCGCGACCTAAATAATCTTGACCTTTTTGACTCTCAAGTATAGCGCCTAGTGACTTATTATAGACTTTTATTCAATAGAACAATCGGCTCTGTAAATCACATAAAGTAGTTATTTATTCACACTAATTAGGATCAGTACTCGAGTAGTAGGGTGCGTTCGTCACATCTTCGGACCCCTCAGTTAGTCAAGTAACGTCTGCCCTTGTGACTAGACGTTTTAATTGCGAATTTGTGTTTGTTTTGGATGTTATTTTTATTGAGTTGAGCCTAGCCTTAGCTATGTGCTCCATCACTGTTCTGCGACTATTTGTGTGATCAATCAACTATAGCTGCTTTTACTAATAAAGAATATGCTGATATCGTCTTCATGCATGTCAGCGTTCACAGTAATGGATCTTTAGCACGGCGGATATTACAAGAGCGATATCCGAATCGAAGATTACCCAATTTCAGTGTCTTACAGCACATTTCATCGGCTATCTGAAGTTGGAATCCACCACGCGAAACCTGGAGTCAATCCGGGAAGATATGGCCCAAGTGTCGGGGAAAATATTATTGCATGTTTTTAGATAAAAAGAACAAAATGTTTGAGGAGTTTTTTAGGGTTCCGTAGTCTACTAGGAATCCTTACAGTTTCGCCATGTCTGTCTGTCCGTCTGTCCGTCCTCGCTTAATCTCTGTGACCGTTACCACTAGAAAGCTGAAATTTTGTACCAATATGTGTATCAATCACGCCAACAAAGTGGTAAAATAAAAATTGGAAAAAAATGTTTTATTAGGGTAGCCCCCCTATATGTAAAGTGGGAAGTGATTTTTTTTTAATTTCAACCCTAACGTGTGATATATTGTTGGAAAGGTATTTAAAAATGAATAGGGGTTTACTAAGATCATTTTTTGATAATGTCAATAATTTCGGAAATAATCGCTCCAAAAGTAAAAAACAATGTGCCCCCCCTCTAACTTTTGAACCATAAGTTTAGAAAATATGAATAAAAATCTGAAAAGTAGAACTTTATAAGTACTTTCTAGGAAAATAATTTTGAACTTGCATGGAAACAACAGTACCCACTACCAGGAGCAGTTGCAGGAGCGCGGAGCGCTGCTGGAGCGCGAACATAATGGATACCCACCTTTAAACTCATAAGTGGGAACACTTATTGTGACGGACGGGAAAATACGGAACCCTACACTGAGCGTGGCCCGACACGCTCTTGGCCGGTTTTTTATTTTTTAATTAATTTTTCTTTACCATTCGCCTATATTGCTTATTCTGAACATTTCTGCAAATTTGGCGGTATATTGCAAAATATATACCCCGTATATAGAGGTGAAAAAAATGTAAAAATAGTTTTTCCAGTTTTATTTATATTATAAAAATCTGGAAGAGAAAAAAGGCTGTAATGATGATGATGATGATATGTAGTACCATACAATGTGAAAATAGATAATATTATATTATTACACTGAAGTACTTTTATACCTACTGTACTGACTTATATTTTAAGAACTATGTGCATGTATTATAATAATGATTAGCAATAAAATGACTACAATATGGTAATAACGTGATTAGAATATATTGGTAAGATACTGAAACAGTTTAAGAATTGTGAAACAATTAAAAATGGTCAGTCACAAATGTATAAAATGTCCTAAATTAACTTGAAATAAGTCATCAAAATAAAAAATTGCAAATCATTAAATGAAAACAATTAGTACTTATTATGATAATTATTTGCTCATTTAGGTTTTTATTTTCTTAATTTATGCAACAGTAACAATAAATAGATTTTTGTTATTATATTGTTCTCTATTTAATAATTCATTATTAAAAATATATAAACTGACTACAAAACTATCATCTGATTTGGTTGCAATTTATATACCACCACTTACAAAGTAAAAACCTATACTTACTCTAGTAATAAATCTTTAAAGCTGTTGAAAGCTGTTGTTCTGAGATATTCCATAACATATGCATTAAAAAAATGAATTTGAATCAACAAACCTCTTTTTTACGGCTATTTAATAGATTTTAACATCACATAGTTATCTACTATAGTCTAAATTCTTGTTCCATTTTATCCGCAATCATTTTTGCTATCGCGAGAGATGAGGTCGCTCCTGGAGATGGCGCATTCCTACAATGCAACACTCGACTTCCAATAGCACCAGATCCCGGTTTAGAATCGAAGACAAAGTCTTCAACCAATGTACCTAAAATTGATATAATTTTAAAGACATGAAATAAACATTTATTACATCACATTACATCAACAGCCCTTTGAGTCTGCTGCTGGACATTGATGAGAGCAGAGCAGATACTCTCCCGGGGTGATACGACATGTACATCATCTGACGTATCACTTGGGTTAAGCGTTTGGTTAAGCCATGTTGGGTTAAGCGGTATTGAACGGGTGCTCATCAGTTCGTTACTAGAATATCCATTCTATCAATAATAATCAACAGAGTGCACTGCATTGGAAAAAATTAGTTAATTGCCTCCCTCATATCATATTTATTATTTATATAATTACAAGCTCTAACATGCTATTTTACCCCCTCAGTGGTTAAATTTTCCAGAATCCTTTCTTAGTGGGTGTCTATGTCGAGGAAGAGAAGACGAGGGCGACACTGAAAGTTTTTAGAACTGGCCACTTGTAAACAATATAATACTATTAACAACTGGTTTGATGAGTTTAAACGTGGTCGCACTAATCTCACCAATGATCTGCGTGAGGGACATCTTTCTACGGCGACTACTGAAGATAACATTAGTGTTGTGCGGAGTATGATAGAGACTAACAAAATAGTGATTATCAGCAGATTCGGACAAGCTTAGGCATCGGTATGAGTCAAGTGCACAAAATTCTCCATGAACATTTAGAGGTCAGGAAGCTTTGTATATGCTTTGGTGGGATAACTCATAATTTGACAGAGGCCCAAAAACTCCGTCGTGTTGATTGGTGTCGTGAAATGATTCAAAGATTTAACAGAGGTGACGCAAATGGTCTGTTCGACATACTTACGGGTGGCGAAAGCTAGATTGATTGTTATGATCATGAAACTAAGAGAGAGTCTGCTGTCTGAGTGTCTCCTTCCGAGGAGTTGCCAACTAAAGTGAAGTGAGGTCGAAGCGTGGGAAAAAAGATGGTGCTCTCGTTCTTCGGAAGGACAGGTCATTACGCAAAAATTGTTTTAGAGAATAGAAAAACAGTTACTGCAGAGTGGTACACAAACAATTGTTTGCCACTTGTCTTGGAAAAAGTTCGAGGGAAACGACCTCGCAATAGGATCCTCCTTCACCACGACAACGCCTCGTCGCACACCGCCAAGCAAGCAATCGACTACTTGGCGACGTCAGACGTGTAATTACTGGGTCACCCTTATAGCCCCGACCTCGCACCTTGCGATTTTTATTTATTTCCGAAAATAAAAGAAAAACTTCGAGGAAAACGTTTTATGGACGCCGAAGAAGCAGTGGCTGCGTTTTAAAATACAGTAGACCCCCAGTAATCCGGCCCCTGGCTAATCCGCATCCCCCTTTAATCCGACATGCCTTAAATGAATCCGCCATGGAGGGCGGATTCATTTAAGGTTGCATTTATTTCAGGCCATTGTCTCAGTTTAAGTGTGACTATGGGGTTGCAACCTGGCAGACATTTATCATTTACTTCATTCTGCATTACATGGCATTTTTATTATTTAATATTTGATATGTAATTTGTTTTAAAAAGTTCCGGACTACCAGGGGGCTTTAGCAGTACTCTATAGTCCGACAAATTTGATAATCCGACACCGTCTTGCAAAACGTTTGTCTGATTACCGCGGGTCTACTGTACCGTCAAAGAGACCCTTTAGGACGAGTGGCCAAGTGCTTTTCTTAGTAGCCTCATCGGATGCAGCGATGTATTGATGTAAATGGACACTATTAAAAAAAGATATTATTACTTACTAGTTTGTTCACTTTTTGATTTTCTAAGAACTTTCAGTGTCATCCTCGTACATACATATGCCATATTTCAATCAGGCATATAGTTTCGGAGCTCACACACACGCACAAACATATATATACAGGGTGTTAGTGTAAACACCGTTGTCCTTGAAACCAGTGGTTTGGTTTCACTTATAGAACGTAAATTCAATGGTTTAAAAAAACGCTATTTTTTTCATAAAATTTAAAAAGTTTCTGTCCGACACCGTCCGTAAATTCATGGATACCCTATGCGCCCGAATGACGTAATCACTGTAAAGAACACCGCCCGCGCTAGCTACCTACACAACATTCAACATAAAAACACAATAGGTACACATAACCTGTGATGTTACTTTTCATTCATACTTTAATCCTTGCAAATTAGGACAGGCAAAAATTGAGGAATTAAGGAAAAATTGAGATTTTACTAAAAAAATGTTATTTTTCATTGAATTTACATTCTATAAGTGAAACCAAACCACTGGTTTCAAGGACAACGGTGTTTACACTAACACCCCGTATGTATATATATATATATATATATATATATATATATACATATATATATATAGGATCAATGTGCATATAGTGTGCAAAATTTCATTGAATTTGATTTGATTGAATCAGTACAGTAGTTTAGGAGTACATCATGGACAAACAATGTGATACATAATTTTTATATTGTCCTAATTACGTAATATTAAATAAGAAATATAAAATTCGCTCTATAATATTTAATAAGCAATTAAGACATCTTTGCCCAATAGTAGGATAAGTATTTATAGACTTCAATATTTAGAACACTTCATAATATATTTTCTTTAGTTTTATTCGAATGTGATAAAGCTATGCTGCAGGTATAATATGTGAAATAGCAGCTTAATGCTGCTGTGTTTAGTATGGTGAGTGTAGAGAACCAGAGACCAGTTTTACTAGAAATTCATTCCATCTTAGTCCTCAAGGGTGACAACGCATCTGTATTTTTATTCTTAACTGTGGATAGATGTAGATGTCTCTGGGCCACAGCATTTATTAATCATCAGGTGGACTGTGTGCCCATTTGTTACCCTCATCCTAAAGGAGTTTCCTGTTGTAGAGGTGTTTTATATAAATGAATAGCACAAGGACAAGCATGTGCACTATACCATACAAAATAACATTTTTCATATGTTATGCTCCAAATTATTCCTTCAAAATGTCAGTTCCGGTAACTGTGGTTATTTAGTCTCATTACCAACACATATACAAAAAACAGAAAAGTGAGCAAATTGTTATTTCCAAAAATGAACATCACTTGGAGATGTTAAAAAGTAATATATTAGTACTTTATTAAAAAAAACTGATCATTTGTATAGAGCTTTATCTAAAATGATAAGTGTTGAGTTAAATAGAATAAATTATGATCATTAATTGCCCTTGCTAATGGCAACAATTAAGGCAAATTCCCCATACAATGGAAGAGGAGATGTTGGGGGGACTTCATATGCTGACATATACAAGACAGTAGAGGCAAATGACAGAATTCAGAAGAATCGACAATCATTACTGATGGTTCTATGGCAAGACCAGATACTGGCTCTGGGAAGTTCTCAGAGGATTTAAATATACTGTGTGATTTTTTTTGACCGTCTGGAAAAATAATGATATGGTGTAACAGGTGAACAGACTGGAAGTTTATGGCACTGATATTTTACATTTTTTTTTATTTTACATTAACATAATTATTATGAAATTGATCTAACAATAAATACTACTAATTTGAAATAAACTTTCAGTATTAAAAAATAACAGCAAAATGGGTTGGGTTTGAAATTAAGTTGCCTTAATTTAAGGATTTTGTCACTTAAAGGGAGGAGGGGAGGGGGTCAAGCAGGTCTAACTGAAGAACCGTCACGATTTTTGCTGCAGGAGCAGCGTCGAAGTATTCTTAATTATTTTTTAAAAATGTTGGTAAATCACTAACTGAATGTGAAAAGGAACATACATTTAACTAAATTCTAACGCTTTTAACATTGCATCCGTCGAAGTCATCACAAACTGTATAAAATGAATCACTAGGTCGGCTATTTTGTTGACAGTGACAGATATACTTTACATCATTCCGTTGTTTCAGAGTTTACGTGAATATATTTTTATCTGCCTCCACCTGTTTTTCGACAACTGCTACCCCTTTGGATCCTTTTTTACAAATGATTGTAGCTATAAATTATGTTAATAATTTAAAGTAATTATAAAAGTTAATATTTTGGTGTTTTATTGAGTGTAAGAGCAAGCTTAGCGAGCTTGGGTCTTAGGGCAGACCAACTAGGACAGGTTAGGTTAGAAGGGGATGGCGGGGTCAAGTGAGCGAGCAAATAGACCCCGCCATCTTCTCCTTTTTTTTTATAAACCACTTAGAAGTAGGAGCCCCGCGAAGCGGGACGCCGTCGACCGGCGGGCTTCCCTCGACAGCGCTATATTGAGTGACGTGAGGCTTCCCTCCCACAACTCTCTCAAAAATATTACGAAAACATAACCTCAAAATGAGATTTAAAAAAATAAATAAAATACTAAGCATGTGTGTGGCTAAGTAGGGAGCGACTCTATAACTGACCAGTTAATATATTCCCACCACCCCCATCCCCTAATTCAGGCAACTTAATTTCAAACCTTACCCATATTTATTGATAAATCAATTGCATAATATGTTAATATAAAATAAAATTGTAAAATATCAGTGCCATAGGTATCTATTCCATTCACCTGTTACACACTATTATTTTACAGATGGTAAAAAAACATCATACAATATATAAATATACCACTGATATGCTATATATGGAAGTTAAGGATAGATATGTTCGAATACTCTCTGACAGTAGGGTAATTTTACAAGCTCTGAATAAAAGTTATGATTAATGATGAACTAGGGGTTAATCTATGAATGCCTCAGACTTAATGAGGTAGGTGAACAAATAACACTACTCTTCAGTTGATAAAGGGCCATAGTTGTTCCAAACGCAACAGTGCCAGTCTTCCTAGTCTGCAGTTGGACTAGATCCCACTTCTTTTTGGCTTGGGCACAGGTGTGAGGCAGATAAAGAATCTATCATTTCGTTGTGCCAGGAGTGTTGTAAGAAGTTACTATCTACGAAGGAAGCTAAACAGATCAAATGACTTCCAAGAGATGGAAGTATAACTCATTAGTTTATGCCAGATAAATCTAAACTAGTGATCGGGAGCAGCATCAAGGATGTCTGGTGTATTTAACCAATCCATCTGCGAAATATGTGCCAAGGCAAACCCACGCAAAGGTACAGGTCTATCTTCAGTGGAGGAATTTTGCAGGCTCAAGAAAAAGCAGAATAAACAAAGTAATCAAACTTACCATCTTTGGCCATAGCTTGAGCCCTGACTCCTGCAGGTCCTTGTTCAAAATCTGCACTAGTAATATCTTGAATATATTTCTGTATCTGCATTACTTGTAATGGCATAAAAAGTGATCTGCTCATTTCTTTAAGCCCAAAACCAGCATATTTGAAAGCCATCTTCCGAAATCCAGAAAAACCAATTATGTCTTTGAACTCTTTCATATTGACATCACCCCACCTAATAAGTAAAGTGATTTTCACAGTTAGATTAATCGAACAACTAAAATATATTTAAACATTAAGAATGTTGAAATTAGTTTACCTGTACCCTTCTTTACAAAATGCTAAAATTGCATTTGGTCCCACAATTACTCTACCATCAATCCTTGGTGTTAAATGTACACCAAGGAATGGAAATCTGGGATCTGGTACAGGGTATATATTGGCACTAGCAATTTTACTTTTACTAGTTACTAAATACAAATATTCACCCCTAAATGGAATGATTTTTGGCTCTTCTGGACATCCAGTTAAGACAGCTACAGTATCAGATTGTAAGCCGCAGCATGTTAGTACATATTTGGCTTGTATTGTATGACCCTTCGAACTAATTATCATAACAGGATATTCAGCATCCTCAGCCTCTGTAAACTTGTTTACTTCATAGTTCAAGTAACTCTTACCACCACATTCTTCAAAATCCTTAACATATGAATTTGTCACTTTTCCCCAATCTACAATGCCAGTATGTGGTGACCACAATGCTTGTAAGCCCTTGCAATTTGGCTCTAATTCACGCATTTCTTTTAAATCCATTAGTTTTATATCTTTCACACCATTTTTGACTCCTCTGTCATATAAATCAAGAAGCCGAGGCACTTCAGATCTTTGTGTAGCAACTATTAATTTACCACATTTAGAATATTTTATGCCTTTCTTATCAAAGTACTCATAAGACAAGTTGAGTCCGTCTACACATAATTTGGCCTTCAAAGATCCAGGCTTGTAATAAATACCAGCATGTATCACACCACTGTTATTTCCACTTTGGTGAAATGCAAACCGATTTTCTTTTTCAACTATCGCTATTTTTAACATAGGCTTCCTTAAAATTAATTCCCTAGCAGAGGCTGATCCCACAATGCCTCCACCAATAACAACTATATCATAACACTGTGGTTTCTGGTGACTATACCTAAAAAAAAAATGCAATTCATTTTCAAGGTTTAAATAAAATATAGTTCATGTTTAGCATGGAACAAAATAATAAAACTTTGCAGTTCACATTTACACAATATGACTGTACACAAAAATGACATTAAAATACCTTCGCATAATACAAAGACTCTCTGGAGCTATACATTGGAATGACCTCAAGGCTAACATTGGAAAAGGCACTACACTTTTTATTATTAGGGACATAACTTATAGTTTAATAATATATTAATTCCTTAGTTTTTCCAATAGTTATCACGTAAACAAAAAAATTAAAGTTATTTCTATAACTTAAGAAAAAACTATTTTTATGCGATTAAATGTGTACTTTGTATTTGTTATGATTTGTTGTTGTTATTGTTACGTTATTGGAAAATAAAATACTGTACAGAGATCAAATCAAAGACCATAAAATTATATTTTGCCATTTATTTATGACATCTGAATCTGAAGTTTTGAACTTCTGCTGACACTGTCACTGTCACACTGGATATTTATTTTATTTAACTGGCTTAACGGCTCTGGGTTGTAGCCTTTCTGAGCCTATCATTTCTTTCATAATCTTTTTTTTTACAATATGCTGATGCGTCACATTGAAAAGTTTTTGGGAGATTTTGACGACAGCTCAACGCAGCGGACAGTCGACGACGTCAACCACTGAAGTTCTTAAATCGCCCAAGTGATCAAAATAACTTGAGGTTTATATCAACATCAAGGGACTTGTTTCGTTGTTTTCTCTATAGTTTACATGCGCAGATACATAATTCACAAAATTGCATTACCTTATCGAATCAAAATCCACTTCAAACCATTATTCTGCGACAAAACAGGAGCGACAATCCGTCGACAGCCAAGTTCCTGCCAAAACTGTCATACTGGTTTAAACTTTCAACTTAGAGTAATTACATACATACGTATGCAGTTATTTAATGCTAGCAGTTATCTAATACTGCACTTCCCTATTTTTCGGGAAGTCTTCTTAATTCGTTGTAGTATTTTCGAAGTCTTCAGGTAATTATTCCCCACAGTATGCGGTTCAGAGGATCATTAAATGTGCCCTACAGGCACAATTGTGTGCTGAATTGGTAGGCACTAAAACCTCTGAGATCTTCTTCCTTCTATATTTAAGGAGATTCTTTCGAGGTAGCTAGCCACCGACTGTGTCGAAAGACGTTTTTTTGTGCCCAGAAACAAAATAAAAATTATGAGATAAAGCTCTAAGCCAGGGGTGCCCATACGGTCGATCGCGAAGGCTTTCAAAGTCGATCGTCGAGGAAAAATTTTTATGAAATGACCTTGAAACAGGTAGTTTATTATTAAAAAAAATATAAAGAATTATGAAGACTGTACTGCAACATCTGACCCTATCCTTCGGTGCGGGGGCGCGCGGGCGGGGGAGTCGTTTGACGCGCGACGACGACAGCAATAGCAGGCACCAGGCAGTAAGCGAATAAGCGTCATTCAGTGCAGTCACGTACGTATCACTGCGAAAGTTAACAACAAGATAGCAGCTAAAAAGCGACAAAATCGTAAATTGAAAATTAGGTAAGGTAAATAGAAAAAAACTATTAATTACATCATTATAATGAGTTATTTTATGACTACGTTTCATACATGATTTCTGCAACAAAATATTAATTGTTTGTGAAGAGATGCGATTATTGTCATATTTTTTGTGAAATTTTTAGCGTACCTGGATTCTAGTACTTTAGGAACAAGTCAAAAATGTTATATATGTTTTGCTGAAATCATGTATAAAACACAGTTATAATATATAATTCATGCTATCAGGCTCTTGAGTTGCTACACGTGTGTTTTTTATTGTTTGTAGACAGAGAACCGTAAATCCCTGAAACAATGAGTGGGCCGAAGTAATCCAAAAATCCAAAAGTTTTTCTTCACTATGGTAAAAGAAAAATGTGTATGTTTGATATGCCGATTTGCCATCGCCACAACAAAACGAGGTAATTTGGAGAGACATTATAATACCGTTCATAAAAAACATGAAGACAGCTCTCCACGTCACAGTGATATACGAAAATCTAAATTGAAAGACATGAAGCGTTATTTGGCAGGTGAACAAGCCATGTTTACAAAACCGATGGAGAAGTCCAAAGCGGATACTATTGCATCATACAAAATAAGCCACATTTTAGCTAAAAATAAGAAGCCATTTGACGATGGAGTGATGATAAAAGAATGCTTTCTCGAAGCAGCTGAGTCTTTGTTTGTGAATTTCAAAAACAAAGCTGAAATAATTTCAACCATTAAAGATATTCAACTATCCCGGCAAACCGTCACTAGACGTGTGGAAACAATACGCCAGAACTTGGAAAGTCAAACTATGAATGATCTTAGAGACTGCTCTTACTTTTCACTCCAATTTGATGAATCCACAGACGCAACAGATGTGGCGCAACTGTGTATTTTCATACGCATGGTCTTTCCAGATATGACCGTTAAAGAAGACTTTCTAACAATGATACCGTTGAAAGAATGTACTCGAGGAGTAGATATCTATGACTCATTTCTAAAGTACACACAAGAAGCACAAATGCCGCTGTATAAACTTGTGAGCTCCATCTGTGGTTATGCATCCACAGATGGAGCTCCAGTCATGACGGGCAACCATAACGGAAGTAACGGAATCATCGCACTCTGTCGAGCTAATGAAGAATTTCCGAGCTTTTTCGCCTTTCACTGTGTGATTCATCAACAAGCACGTTGTGGAAAAATATTAAACATGAAAGATGTCATGACGATAGCCTTCAAAGTAGCAAACTCCATCCGAGCGAGAAGCTTGCAGCGGCGATTATTCAAAGCACAACTGGAAAGCAGCGGATTCGAGCACACTGACTTACTTCTTCACACTGATGTAAGGTGGCTAAGTCGTGGAAGATTCCTTGCAAGATTTTATGAGTTACTGTCTGAAATAATAATATTTCTGGAAGCCAGAGGAGACGATGTTGAAATGCTGAAAAATGGAAAATGGCAGAGCGATTTGGCTTTCTTAGTCGACATTACAAAACACCTCAACGATATAAACCTGAAGTTGCAAGGAGAAGTTAAAAATATTGTGGGCATGATGTCCTCCGTAAATGCTTTCAAGCGTAAGTTGAAACAATTGAAGGAAGAAATTAAAAACAAAGACTGCAGGAACTTTCCAACCCTGCTATTGCAATAAAACTCTGAAAGTTTCGTGTCATATGTAAACGAAGTGACAAAAATTCTGAACGAATTTGAAAGACGCTTTGAAGATATTAATAAAATGGAGAATATTTTATCATTTCTGTCTTACCCATTTACCAGCATGAATATTCATGAAATCTCTTCTAGCTGTAGCGACTATTTTAATATGAAATGTGCTGCTCTTGAGGATGAAATGTTGAAGCTCATTTCGGATATAAATTTAAAAGCTAGAGCCGAAAACAGTGATTCTTATTCTTACTGGTCATCAATATCCGAAATAAAATATCCATTGATGAAACAAATTGGCCTGCAGATAACTGCTTTCTTTGCATCAACATATCTGTGCGAGTCTGCAATTTCGCATATGAAAATAATAAAATCAAAATATTGCACACGTCTAACAAATGACTACCAGACAGTCTGTTTGTGTTTAGCATTAACAGAAAACATCCCTAATTATGAACATTTCGCGGAGGACCACCAAATCAGCGTTAAAATAATTTTTCTTTTTTATTACTTATCAGTAATATTTTTTATTATTTTTGTAGTGTTGGATGATTAAAAATTTAATAAACATCACTAATGCAGTTTTACTTCTAATTCTTTTTTGATAACTATTTCTCGTTCACGATGAACCGACGATCTGCAGGATCGCGCGCCTTCGATGAATGCAAAAAACGCAGACCGTTCGTCACGTAAATCATTGACGGAGGCCTTTATGTCTAGCAGTGGACGTTCAAAAGGCTGAAATGATGGTGTCATTATATTTTGGGTTTAGTTGGTGGGATGTATGGTTTAAACGTCGATCTCCTATTCAAATATTTTTGCTAGGTCGATCTCCCCAAGAAAAAGTATGGGCACGATTATTAAAACGCTTATGACTATTTATGTATTGTCCTATCAGTGTCTATAATATATCAATATTATTCACTTGTCCCACACAATAACTTTTCGTAATAGGATATACGAGTATATCAGTAAGTATTAGAAATGTCTTTTATTTTTCTCTTCTATATGTACTGTTCACCAACCATTCCCATCCCGTCGAATGGTGTTAAACTCTCGCTCTTTGCTGATGACATAGCTCATCTATTGTAAAGGTACATCACTACTTTTTATCCGAAACAAGATCCAAAAGTCAGTTAATGACTTAGGAGCTTGGTTCCAGAAATGGCGCATCTAGTTGTACTAGGTATCTAGCTGACGAACAAGAACAAAGCACCGATGCTCCGAGAAGTCTGCAGTCTGTGAACATGTTCAAGACCGTCTTCGCCATTACATCAGATTTGATAGACTACAAATCCTAGCAAAAGAACACTGAGTCCTACCAAGGATGATACGGGAGGCTATGGAAACTTAAAAAAAACATCCTAATATCAATAGAGAAAATGGATGGCTGCTGTCATTTGCCTGGGATCCTATAATAAATAAAATTAAATCCAAACCCAATCATACCACTACAAGACTTCAAGATACTGTAAGCTTGTTCCGCGTAGATTGAACTAAAAATTAATATTCAAAACCTGAGGGTATCTGGTTAACTATGACTTTGAGACGTTAAACATCTCAATCTACCCGCGACAATCGGTATTTTTGAGTGCTTTAACTCAAAACTACCGATGTTTTTGCGGTTAACTATTTAATTTACTTTTTTTAATTCCGGGCAAATAGTTTTATTCAACCTAGTAATAAGATTTTGTTTTTATACCTATTAACACAGACCTATTGCACCTAGACTGCCAAAGTTATTTTTGTTAAAGGATGTGTAGATATTATACTATAATTCGCTTAGAGTATGCATAAACTATACAGCGCCCGTATCGTTTATCTTCAGAAGTACTATAGATACTGATGTAGAGTCCGTTTCACGAAAGAAGTTCGTTAGCTGCGGCACACTGACCTCTATATACACAAGTACGCTGGACAGGCTATAAACCGTGACATCATGAAGCAATTTTATTTCCACCATTTTGGTGCTGACGGCAGAAGTGCACGTTCACGGAACTAATAATAGGGATAAGACAGCGCACCAAATTATATCGATAAAAATTCTATACCCTAGAGTAAAAAAAAAGTAAAGTTACAGCCTATATACGTCCCTCTGCTGGGCTCAGGCCTCCCCTCATTTCTGAGAGGGTTTAGGGCAAGGAAGTGTCCGCCGCGCTGCCCAAATGCGTGTTGACGAACTTCACATGTCTTCGAAATATTTTTTTTTCTTATTCCTCAGACATGCAGGTTTCCTCACGATGTTTTCCTTCACCGCCAAGCACGTGGTAAATCAGCACTTAAAATTGCAATTAACAATTTCATTGGTGCCGGCGGGGATCGAACCCGGGTTACTCGCGTTCTGTCTATACCCTACCTATACCTAAATAAATAGAATGGACTCTATGGATAGATGGACTCTACCCGTAACGTCCATTCTATTTATGTATCATATTAATATAATGTCATTATTATTCATCATCATTAAAGCCCTTCTCAAGTCCACTGCTGAACATAGGCCTCCCCCAAGGAATGCCACAAAGCACGGTCCTGAGCCACCTGCATCCATCAACTTCCTGCATGTCTTACCAGGTTTTGACTCCATCTAGTGGGGAACGTCCTACACTTCACCTGCCGGTACGAGACTGCCACTCGAGAACCTTTTTCCCTCATCGGTATTCGGTTTTTCGAGCTATATGGCCGGTCAATTGCAACTTCAGCTTACTAATCCATTACGCGATGTCGGTCACTCTGGTTCTATTGCAGATATCCTCATTCCTACTGAACTCCTGAGCATAGCCCTCTTTATAGCTCGCTGAGCGACTTCGAGCTTCCTGATGCTGCCACTTCTGGCCATCAGTGAAAGACCTCGTCTCAGATCCATAAGTCATCACTGGCAACACGCACTGGTTTTACAATCTAGTTTTGAGGTATTCCTGACGAGAAGATGTGTTGTAATCTCCCGAACGCTACCCAGCTGAGTTGAATCCGTTGATTGACCAGTCGGTCGAAGTTGAACTTACTTAGTCGGACTATTTATCCCAAGTAAAAAAACTCGTCAACAACTTAGCTAAGTGTTCCCAAAAAGCACCGGCATAGGTGTGACATGGACATTACACGTGACTTTTGTTTTGTCCATGTTCATCTTAAGACCTATCCGTTGGGAGACAGTATTGAGGTCATTGAACATAGTGCTTAGGTCCTCCAGCGATTCTGCCATAAGGACTATATTGTTGGCAAATCGAAGGTGAGTGACGTACACGCCATTGACGTTAATACCGTATCCTTTCCAGTCCAGTAGCTTGAAAACGTCTTCCAATGCAGCGGTAAAGTATTTCGGAGATATTACGTCACCCTGTCTTACACATCTCTACAGTTAGATTAGTTTTGTACTCTGGTTCTGTACTCGGTTACCCATCGTAGTCCTTAGACCATTCAACTAAAAAATTATTATGATTAAACTAACTACACAAAATAAAAATTAAAACATAATTTCCAAAATAATTTATTGTCAACCATTCATTTAGTTCTAGTATAATAAAAAACAAATCAGCTGCTATAATAACGTCTATTCTAATCAACTACAGGTCTGTCTATAGACAGTAAAATATTTTCTACTATATAAAAATTTATGTTTCTTCGTACTTTCTACGATGCCATACCGTTCATTAGATTGCGGTAAAACTTAGTCAACTTATTGGTTGCACTTGTGCGAAGGTTATAAGCATGGTATAATTAACTGACACTGGGTGGCGTGCGTATGATACTGACTACTTATTTGAACGTTAAGAAAGTTATATATCATTCTATTTCAATGATTGTAGTATCATTCCTAATTATACAATATAACTGTTCCACATTTTCAACGATATTTCCACAATTATTTCTTTTGCGGCAGTAATGCGCCGGGTACGAGCTAGCAAGATAATATAAAAAAATATAAACTTTGAATAACAGTTACCAGTTATTTACGTCATTTTCGAAATTAAAATCACAATATAAAAAAACTGAAATTATCATACAGTCCTACTTTCCGTGGTATCGTCCCAAGAATGCTGGCTGCGTGTCCTCTCTGAATGGCTATACTTAGCCTTCAAGTGGGAAACAACAAACAAACAACTTCTTATTACCAGCAGCGATGATCAGTCGCAGATACAATATTTTAAGAACTACACCGCACGTGCACCCTATGGACCGATAGTCTCTACAGCAAATTGCACAAATATGTACTCATCTTTTGAATACTCTGGGCTATTTATTTAGTTCAGTTGCCTCTAATGCCACCCCTGCTTTAGACGAAGTACCCCTGAGATGGGATGCTGTCAAAGTGTTCGCAAGTAGTATCCCACACTAAAGCTTTATCCCTCTCTCCCTCTCCCTCAAGAAACCAAACCCATACCGTCGGATCTCCTGGTATCGTCTCTAAATATTCTACAAAGATCTAAAACTGAGGAAACATTTATAGAGATACGAGCTCTTCGGATGACATTGTCCAAGAACTGTGACGGGACAACATTATATTAAAGAGTACCATAATATTATTACACGGTTATTTAAGCGTGTATTAAGGATGGATTCGATCAAATACTATGTAAAACCAGAGTAACTAACCCTCGAATAATTTTACTCCTTGGTCTTACACCAAGATAACTTCGTTTTGCGTTTTGTAACACAAACATAGAGAAGCCAATACTGGCTATTGTTACTCCAAAATTAACACACATCGTACGTGGTTCGACATCATCAGGCGACCTTTCGACACTTGGCTATGGCCCTTGAGTTTGGTGGAAAATAAGGAAAGAAGAAATAAAAAAAAAAACATTCGAAATAATAATCTAATACTTTTATACTTACTCGTACTGGTACTACCAGAAAATATTGTCGGTATACCGAACTTTTTCAAAGTGGTGCAGTTCTCATGTCTACTAAAACAGTCGTCTGTGAAATGTTTGGAACAAATATGATCATTTTGTTTCGGACGCCAATTCACAATATTTATGCTTTTAAGCCCTAATTTTAGTCTAGGTTCAGTTCGAAACCTGTTAATTAATAAACATTTGATAATCATCTGTTGTTGGCGACTTTGTTTGTTACCCGATATGAGTAGGAAAGAACATCGATAAGTATTATAGACAAGGAACTCGACAAAACGACGCTTGTACAAAGTTACATCGTGCGTCTAGTTTTCATAGTGATGTGCTTGATAGTATCCGGTCCGAATTCATTGGAATAGATATGATATTTATTTTATTTGGATATTTTTATTTTACTTATTCCTTCGAGCAACTAGACTATAATGCTACCATTTTTTGCGTCTCCTAATTGCACTGTGTTGCCAGTATCTCTATAATTTTTAAGATTTATGTGTGATCCAAAGACAGAAATACTGTTTTCTATGATTTAAAAATAAATACAATTAAAATGATTATGTATAATTTTTAACATTCATAATATATAAAACAACATTTAATAAATATAATTTTCTCCCTCAATTAAGCAATGTTATAGGTGTATTTTTTTAAGTAATTGGCGATACTATTCTGGCAACACCCTTACCACCGCTATTTTAATCTGTTTAGTCGTCTTCCGTACTCTCGTGCGCACAGACTACGTTCTCTTGTGTAACCGTTGTTTTTTGACTCGGCTTTCTCCTGTTTATCGTTGCGCTTTATTGGACTAATTTTGTTTGTGTTTGGTAATTTTGTTGAAAATGCCGAAACGAGGAAAAACATTGAATGATCAATGTCGTGAGCTTGTACTAAAGCTACAGGATTACTTTGAGCGTGAGTCACAAAATGGCGGCCCTTTGATTCCTGTCACTCAAGTGAAAGATCGGGTTTCACAAGCTCTTGGAATTGGTGCAAAAACATTATATAATATAAATAAAGAAAAATTTGGTGCTTCTGGAAGTGAAGATAATGTTTTACGCACTCCTAAGAAAAAACGAAGACAAAAGCCCGTGACAGGTGTTGATGTTTTTGATGCAGATGCAATAAGAAACCACATATATGGTTATTATACTAGGAACGAGTTTCCAACTAGACGTTTGCTTTTGGTCTCTTTAAAAGAAGCTGGCGTGTTTAAAGGCGGTAAAACGGCGTTGTCAAAACTATTGCACGAAATTGGGTTTGAATATAAAAAAACGAATAAAAGGAAAATATTAACGGAAAGATTTGATTTAATAATTAAAAGGAGCGAGTTTTAAGAGAAGCCAGAAAAATCGAGTCTTGGGACAACGTCGTTTTTGTTGACGAAACATGGTTAAATGCGAACCACACTGTATCACGCTCTTGGACTGACGAAACAAAAGCATCAACCTCAAAGGTTCCAATTGGAAAAGGATCGCGACTGATAATTTGTCACGCCGGTTCTGCTGGAAGTGGTTTCTTTGAAAATGGACTGCTGGCTTTCGCGTCAAAAAGTACTTCCGATTACCACGAGGAGATGGTTACAGTCACTTTTACGAATTGGTTCGAAAATCGATTATTACCCAGCCTGCCAGAGCCTTCTATCATAATAATGGACAACGCTTCATATCACTCGAAACAAGTGAATAAAGCGCCTACTCGGGCCGACAAGAAAGCTGATCTCGTAGCATGGCTACACCAAAATGGAATTGAAACTACTGCCGAAATGCTAAAGTCTGACTTAGTAAAGTTGGTACGCGAAAATAAAACATCAAGAGTCCGTTATGAAGTAAATGAGATAGCTCTAGCACATGGACATCGGGTACTTCGAATTCCGCCTTATCACTGCCAGTACAATGCCATTGAGCTAATACGGCCACAAATCAAAGGTATTGTTTATTATCGCATAAGTTATGAATATGAATAATTTGTACTATTATAACATTCAATATTCAGCATATAAGTAAAAAGATACATAACTAAGAAATAAATATCTCATGTCCCTTACATGTAGGTAATTGTGTAACATTTCGTTTATTTAATGTAATAAATTAACGTTATTTAATGTTTACATTACAGGTTACGCAGCTCGTAATAATACGACTCCGCCATTCAGTACTAATAAAATGATGGGTCTATTAAAAGATGCTTGCAGCAAAATAACGAAAGAAGATTGGGTCAAGGTGGTCGAAAAGACTCGAAAACTAATAACAGAAGATTATGAACGCGATATAAGAGTGGACACCATTATAGAGAATGAAATTGTCATACAAGTGACTGATAGCGATGACAGCTCTGGCGAATCTGGTTCAGAGTCTGAATAATTGTTTTAATAAATGATAGGTAGTCATTTATTAAAACATCTTGTACCTACTCTATTCATAAAAATGTGTAACAGTGTTTACAAATTTGTTTTATTTTGATATGTCCTCGACCAATTATCTACGCCCATCAAGGATACTCCACCTAATAAAGAACCTGTGTCTTTGTAATGTAATATTATAATGTAACTATTATTGTTTTGATTTTATTTTTATTTAATTACACACTATACTAGAATATTTAAAAACAAACTGTTCCCAAATGATATTAGGGTTACTGGTTCAGTCACTTCACTAGTATTGTCAATTCGTCATGTGTCAAATCGGTCAAGTACTTATATTATCAAATAGTTTTAATTTGTTTAATATTTGCTGCAAATTCACTTACTTGTGAAATGATATACCACTTCCCTTTTGGTAACGAGTTTTACAGATTATGCACACTCTCATTATTAATAAAAATAATTCTTATTATGTAACTAATATTATACACAATCAAACAACATAAAATACTTTCGTTTTTTAGTTTAAAAGTTCAAAATACGGACTTTAAAAAAATGACAATATAAATAAGACAACAGACTTTGGCATATTATGTCAATTTTATTTTTCAAGACATCCTTTAGCGGCGCTTCAAATTGGCACAGACATTTTGTATGGTATAGCCAGTCCAGCGTACTTGTATATATAGAGGTCAGTGCTGCGGCATCACAACCTTTGCAAATTTGACATCTAATGTCAAATTCCATACATAAAATTTTAGTTCGCATATTTTCCGCGGGACTTCTTTCGTGAAACGGACAATATAAATAAAGCGGTTGAATAGTGATGCGCTATGATTAACGCCATGATTAATTATTAACAAGGTAAGTATTTAGTAAATATAAGGTAGGTATTTTATTATAAGGTAGGTTTAAGCAGATCAATAGAAGGCAGGTAGTGTTTGGGCACTGACTGATGAGGTGTAGCCGTCATTGATGTATTGGCTTTTTTAAGCATACTTGTGATAACTTGCTCACGAAACTCTGTTATTGTTGGTACAGATGGGTCTAAAATTAATAAGCTGCTAAATTAACACTGCTAAATTTTTTTAGTGTCAACACCTGTTAAATAAGTTCTGAGATTGCTGTTAAATTTAGCAGTCACAACTCACAACAAAACAATAATGGTCTTGCTGGCTGGACATGGACAGTGCTCCCATCCGCACCAAACACGGACGCCGGATATATATTTGTCTCGCTTTATCCCACTACTGCAGACCGCAGGCAGACGCGACGGCAACAACAAAGAAAACACAAACTAATAAGAGTAGGTACTAACGTAAAAAAAGACACACGACGCACGTGTTCCGTTTCCGTCTCTATTAAATTGTTTTCAACATAGCGATTTATTTAGCAACTACTAATTTTGCATTTACCATTTAGTGTTCAGTCACAGTTAGAATGTTAAGGTCGAGCGAGTTCATTTAATTAACTGCTAAGTGCTAACTGCTGAATTTGGAAATAATTTATTATAATATTTAACTAGTGTTAAATAAAGACTGATTTTCTGAGTTAGTGTTGTGAGTGAAAATTCTAATTGTTTGACTGTTTGTGTAGTGTTGTTTGCGTTTGAAACAGAATACTTACGAATTGGAAGAAAACAACTAAAATGGATATACAACGCCAAAAAAAAGGTGAAATATGGAACTTTTTTACGGATAGCGATACCAAAAAAAATTGGTACGTGTAATTTGTCATTAACAATTATCATTTTTAAATGGAAATAAAAATATATAAAATTTATTAACTATACAAGATATGTTATGTTACTAAGTGATAAGTAGATATAAGAAAAAAAATCAAAAGATAAAAAAAACAAGAAAAAAAAGATAATTGTATAAAAATTACGAATACTAAAAAAGGAGATATGAAAAAAGAAGTCGTTGTAAATAAATTGATTCTCATTATAAATACGCCAACAGAAAAAGTTGACAGTCCTAAGCCTGTGAAAAGTATGAAGGAAATGAGAATTAATTATGTGTTAAAAATCTGTCTGTGACTAAATTTAACAGTTGCTAAAAATAACTGCTAATTTTAACTGTTAATTATTTCTAGCATTCGAATTTAGCAGTGTTATTATTTTTTAACGTTTAAGCCCATCTCTAATTGTTGGTTATTTTTATGGGTATATTGGTTATATAAGAAATGAGCGTTCACCCAGCTCGTGCGCCATATAGTATATATAACAATTTCGGATACCATTGGGTACATTTACGTAAAGCTGATCCATAAATCACCAACTGGTCACTGCCATCGATTGAGGATTTACCATGGTTAAAATCTGCAATACATTTTTATAGGACAGAACATTTTGTTTCCAACTAGCATAATAAGATTTGTTTATGTTGATGAATTTGTAATTTTTTGAGACAAATAAAGACTTTTATTATTATTGGGGTATCTGTACAGTTTTCTCATCTGGTTGGTTTCTATAAATATATAATTATAAATTAAAATGAAAAGATAAATATACATAAATATCAACAAAATAAAATAAATACAAAAAATACACAAATAAATAAAGATCCAACCAGATGGAAGCCTTCGGCAGGGGAGACCAAACGGCCGAGGGTTAGGGGAAAGAGAAAGAAACCGACGGACGATGCGGGCGGTATTGAGGACCACTGCCTTCTGCATTTGAGCCCGGAGTAGTCCGTCACGGAGTCCCAGTCGCCTCAGATGACCCGAGAGGCTGACTGGGATTAGCCCATTCGCAGAGACGACTACAGGAATAATTTCGGTCGGCCGACCACCCCACATGTCGGTCACCTCGTGAGCCAGGTCCAGATATTTTGTTCGCTTATCTGTTTCGGCTTTCACGAGGTTCTCGTCATACGGAATAGTAATGTCGACCAAAAATATCCTTGACTGTGCTCGGTCCATCAATCATGCTTATTCGCAAGAATAGTCCTGTATGTGATGATGGCCCGCTCCCAGTAGAGCCTGGCGCGGTCATTTTCGAGCACGGCTTCCGGCAAGTACTTGTAATACGGCAATTTCCGGTCCACGAGACCACATTTCAGAGCGAGCTCCTGGTGTAGAATTCTGGCTACTAGGTTGTGCCTGTGCAAGTACTCGGAGTTAGAAGGTGCCGAACAACCGGAGATGACATGCCTAAGTGACTCCCCGGGATGGCGACAAGCTCGTCAGACGTCGACGGTGCCATCCTTTAGGATGTATCTCCGATAGTTGTTGGTCTTAATAACCTGATCCTGTATTGCACAGACAAAACCCTCGGTTTCCCCGAAGAGGTCACCGAAACGTAGCCAGTTGAGGGAGGCGACTGTATCTACGAAGGGCTCATGTAGAGCCCTGTAGTACCACGGGAGGAGCTCCTTCTCCTTCCATACGGTCTCCCAGTCGGAAATGCTAAGCACTGCTAGGTCCTGCCATTGCTCGTTGGCTAAGGATAGAGGGGTAAGCCCTTTATCACTAGAAATGACGTCATTATAGAATGGATCATCCGATCTCGCCAGGAAGTAATGACGGAGGCTGCACACTTCACGATTATGCATCGCGAGTGTGCTCAGAAAGCCACGCCCACCATGCTTTCGCGGCAAGTACAGCCTCATTACCGACGATCTCGGATGATGCATCCTACGGGACGTCATGGTAGTGCGGACTTTTCTATCCAGGGCGTTAAGTTCAGTCTGAGTCCACCTGAGTATGCCAAAGGTATACATACATGAGGACAGGCGTGACCCAACCGTTATATGCGTGTGTCTTATTCACATTGGACAAAAGGCTATTAAGCACTTTGGTCAAGCATGCATAAAACACGTCGCAAACTGACTGTTTCATACCAGCCTCATCGATACCGATGTTCTGTGACATACACAGGTATCGGTGTGTTTCAGCCTCGGAAAAGGTCCCTAAGTTGACGGGCATAGATAAATCTATGCCCTCAGAGTTAGCAACCCTTCCCCTTTCAATATGGAGGACTACACACTGCGTCCCCAGCTCCATTCCAATGGAATTGCTAAATTCACAAGTGATTTTTAGCAATTCCATAAGATGGGAGCAACTGGAGGCGAATAACTTGAGGTCATCCATATAGATAATGTGGGTCACTTTTGTTCCTCCTTTCCGTAGCTGAAATCCTCTCCCGGATCCCTCCAGTAAGGTACTGAGAGGGTTCAGGGAGAGGTAGAACCAGATTGGACTCAGACAATCGCCCTGGAAGATACCCCTTCTTATCCTTATGTGGTTCTCCGCAGCCATCATCCGCTCACCCAGATGACAAAGGATCGTACTCCACTGCCCCATACACTGCTCGAGGAAGTCTCTCACTGTACAGTCTATCTTGTACAGCTCGAGGACTCTCTTTAGCCATGTATGGGACGAATGCCTTTCTGTAGTCTATCCAGGCGGCGGAGAAATTCTGACATTTGCGTTTCACCACTTTGCCAATGACCGCGTCAATGAGGAGTGGTTCCTTAGTTCCACGACCACCGCCCCGACATCCATTTTGAGCGCGTGACATCACCTGATTTAGATCCAGATGACGAGTGATTCTCGCGCTCAAAATGGATGTCAGTGTCTTATATATGGTGGGTAGACACGTAATGGGGCGGTATTTGCTCGGGTCTGTGGTAACCTGGTCTTTAGGAACCAAATGAGTCATCCCAGTAGTGAACAGGCTAGGGAGCGACTTCTGGTTGAGAGCATCTTGAAACTGATGGGCGAGCACAGCGTGACACACCATGAACCCTTTCAGCCAGTAGTGATGCAGTCCGTCGAGTCCCGGACTTTCCCAGTTCGGGGCTCTACGGACCGCCTCAGCTACGTCATCCGGCGTTATGATGATGGGGTCCATGGGCGTAATACTCGCACACTGATTCGCCACAACTTCCATCCAAGGGCTCTCGCTCTGGTTTACGGGCTCTAACCACAGGCCACGCCAAAATGCGACAGTGTTAGCCTGATCCGGTCCTGGGCCCGCTCAACATACCTCTGGTTGCTCCAATGATTTGTAGAGCCTCTTCTGATCACTCTGGAAGAGACGATTCTGGTTGAACCGCCTTGACCTCTCGGTAAATTGGCGAATCCGCTTCCCCCAAGCAGCAATCTTTTGCTTCAGGTCGTCTATGCGCTCTGTTAGTTTCTGCGTGATATCCGGCTGGGACAAACTGTTATTTGTCCCAGCAAACGCCATTCTAACGGTGCGCACAACCCTTGGTCTATTATTACCTGACCTGAAGCTTATCAGTCTGCCGATAAGGGCCCTTGCCTTTGCGATACGGTCCTCAATTCCTTTTCTCCAGGCTGGGATGGCGCTACTTTGTTTAGTAGCGCGTCCAGCCATGGGAAGTTTGGCGCCAATAATACGGCAAGCTGCCACTGCGGCGCCAAAAAGAACTGAGTCCGTCTCGCAAAGGTCCCGGCTCGCTTCCAAATAGGTTACCAGCATTGAAAGAAAGAACTCAGTTGTCGACGATTTGAGATTCTCTACGCTGGATGCGGTCAAGTGGAAGGAGCTGGAACTGGGGTACCCCGGCCCACAGATGAGAACAGTATTCCATGTGAGGCGAACTCGCGTCTTGTATAGTTGCAAGTGGTGAAATATTGTCCCGCTCTGCTGATCACACCAAGCTTTTTAGAGGTCAATTTAGCCTTCGCTTACCAAATGACCATGAAACTGCACATCGTTCGATATGTCGACGCCAAGGATTCCTGATCTGAGATCTCCTATATATCTGATGATGAGATCTCCCCGCATGATCAGTTGAATGTGAAAGGCGTGTAGGGCATTAGAATCGCCAAGGATCACAATCTCTGCGGGTGGAATCTGCTGTAGCCAGGAATCTGTAGCCATTTGAACGTGGTCGATGAGTCGGCCTTCGATATTACCGCAATGGCACCTATAGATGCGCGGATGGTCGTCGCTGTCTACGCGTAGCTAACACGTGGACAGGTTCGAATCTTCAAAACTGCCGTGACGTCGAGAACAGATGTGCTTTCTGACGTATACTCAAACTCCAGCCCGAGCCACAAAGACCAATACTGTACCAATTTGTATCCGGATAGGAAAGATACGATTATCAGCCGAAATTTTATTTTTGCCCCCCTAGAATTACGCGGGGCAGCCTGAGTACCCACGGTCAGGAGTGTAATAGCTTGAATGCCAGTGCGGGATTCTCCACTACTGGGGGGGGGGGATGGGATTGGGCCTTTGGCCACCTACACTCATCAAACGAAACGCAGAAGCGGAACTTCTACTTCACGCTGGCATTCTGTGAAGTCGTGGTACTACCCCGGTTCGAGCCGACCCGTACGTGCAACAACAAAAGCAGCCGAGTGGCTTTGCCATTTAAAATGCAAGTGTAATAGGTCAGTGGTTCTGTGCATTGAATGCGAAAGCCGCTTCTACACCTTTGTACTTTGCAGTACAACAGAGAGCGTTTGATTTTTTTTTATTTCTTTTGATTGAGTTTTGTTGTATTACTTCCTTAAAATTTATTTCAAGTTTTATTTTGTTCTATTCCAAGCGAAATTTATTGACTTGGCACCTCTTACATGATCGCGTTAAATACATTATATATTTTACGTCATCATTCTCTAAACCATTTCCCATTATCTGGGGTCGGCGCAGTAAACCTTCTTGTTCCATTCCTCTCTATCAGCCGTCATTTCCATACTTACTCCTTTCATTCTCATATCACTCTTCACACAATCGATCCATCTTTTATTCGGCCTTCCTCTGCCCGTGTGTCCCTCCACATTCATATTCAACACTCGTTTTGTGACATGACTTTCATCCCTCCGCATCACATGCCCAAACCATGCCAATCTGCTTCCTCTCACCTTTTCTACCACTGGCGCTACTTTCAGGCTTCCTCTTATATACTCATTCCTTATCTTATCCATCCTTGTCACACCACACATCCATCGTAACATTCTCATTTCATTCGCATGCAGTCTATTTTCATCCTTCTTCTTGACGGCCCAGCATTCACTTCCATACATGACGACAGGTCGGATGATCGATTTGTAAATTTTCCCCTTCAGCCTTATTGGCATTCGGGGATTGCACGTTGTGGCTGTGACCTGTCGCCATTTCATCCACCCTGCGTTAATCCTATGCTGCACAGCTCTATCTATTCCGCCGTCGCCTTGAATGAGGGAACCGAGGTACTTGAAATCTGAGCAGGTAGGCAGTATAGCGCCATCCAACGACATGGGTACAGGACTGGAAAGACCGCTGAAATCACAGCACAGATATTCGGTTTTGGATCTGCTGATCTTCAAGCCAACACTTTCCAGCCTCTGTTGCCACCCCGTCAGTCTGCTCTGTACCTCGATGCCTTCTTCCCCGACAAGCACGATGTCATCGGCAAAGAGCATGCACCAGGGTGCCTCATCCTGCAGGTCCGACGTCAAAGCGTCCATAATCAGTAGGAAGAGGTAAGGGCTCAATGCCGACCCTTGGTGCAGCCCTACCGCCACATCGATACTGCCCGTAGTTCCCGCGGCAGATCGTACACATGTACGGGATGCTCTGTACATAGCACGGACTAACCTCACATACTTCCCAGGCATACCTTTCATCTTTAACGCCCACCACAAAACCTCACGGGGAACCCGATCGTACGCCTTTTCAAGGTCGACAAAAACCATGTGCAGATTTTTATGCACCCGCTTGTACTTTTCGCACAATTGGCGTAATGCGAAAATGGCATCTGTCGTACCTCGACCGGGCATGAATCCGAACTGGTTTTGTGTTATCTCACACTCTTCTCTCATTCTTCTCTCTATTATTCTTTCCCAGACTTTCATCGTATGTGACATGAGTTTTATTCCCCGGTAACTGCTGCAGTTTTGAACGTCTCCTTTGTTTTTAAAAATGGGGACCAGTATACTACTGCACCATTTCTCAGGTATTTGTTCTTCCTGCAACAATTTACCGAAAAATAAACTCAACCACTTCCATCCATCCGCAGTCAGCAACTTCCACACTTCTACTGGTATTCCATCTGGGCCGACTGCCTTCCCATTCTTCATATTCCTAACAGCCATTTTTACTTCTTCCACACTAATTTCTCTCACTAAGCCCATATTCACAGGTGGGTTTTCAAGCATACCATTCCATTCATTCTCCTCATTCATCAATTTCTCAAAATACTCCTTCCATCGCTTCTTTATACTTTCATCGTCAGTCAAAATCCTTCCAGAATCATCTTTTATACATTTTACATGTGAAACATCTCTTCCATTCCTTTCTCTCGCTCTTGCAATTTGAAAAAGTCGTTTTTGACCTTCGGGGCTTTCAAGGGACCGATATAATTTATCTTGCGCCTCTGCCCTACAAATAGCAACTTCCTTCTTCGCTCACTTCTTACATTCTTTATACGCCCCTCTCTTACTTTCTTTTATGGATTCATTCTGGTCTTCTACGCTCTGCCATTCTTTAAAGGCATTTTTCTTTTCTCTCAAAACTTCTCTAATACTTTCACTCCACCACCACCCATCCTTATCTATCATACGCTTCCCTTTTGTTTCTCCTAACACCTTCCTTGCCACACTTCGGATACAATCAGCCATTTCCTTCAAGCACTCATTCACACTCATTCCTTCCATATCACCCATCTCTATCATCTTGTTTACAACTAGCTCTCTAAATTCACTTGCATACTCCTCCTTATGCAACAAATGCCACTTTATTTTGGGTGGGGGACGATCCTTATGTTTGTTGAGGCGAACAGTTAAGCAGATGTCAGCCAGAAGAATTCGGTGCTGGGATACTAAGTCTTCACCTGGAAGCACTTTGCAGTTTTTTACACTCTTGATTTGGTTCCGTCTTAACAGAAGATAGTCGATCTGTGTCGCGTGGTTGCCACTTTTATAAGTAACAAGATGCTGATCTCGTTTTTGGAACCACGTGTTTACTACAGCCAGGTCGAAAGCGCATGCTGCTTGCAGAAGAACTTCCCCCTCACGGTTGCGCACTCCGTACCCCCATCCACCGTGTACTCTTTCATACCCGTCATTCACTCTCCCTACATGTCCATTAAAATCTCCTCCCATATAAACATCCTCACTCTCAGGTATTCCCATCATCATACAATCAAATTCCTCCCAAAACTTCTCTTTCACACTCTCTTCACAGCCTGTTTGCGGAGCATACACACTTACAACATTCACTACTTTGTTTTCAATCATTAATTTAACAACTATCATTCTGTCATTTACTCTTTTCACATCTGTCACTCGTTCTTTCATTCCACTATCTAACACAACTCCTACTCCATTTCGCTTCCCGTCACTTCCACAGTAATAAAACTTGTATCCTTCCCCAATCTCTCTTGCTTTATTGCCCTTCCATTTTGTTTCCTGCAAACAGGCAACATTCACTCTTCGTTGTTTCAAAACATCTGCTAACTCTCTTCCTCTTCCAGTCATCGTACCTATATTCCAGCTTGCAAACCTCACTCTGACATTCTTCTCTCTACGGGCTTGCCTCTTACGTCGCACCCGCTCCGTAAGGTGCGACAACCCTTGCCCACTTCCCACAGGAGCCGGGTGCTGCCCCTGCGCGTCGCCTGCGGGGTACGCCCTAGCCCTGTCATATATCCCACAACTCGTAATATTCATAAATTTACTGCATGGGATTTGGCAAAAGTTTTACAGTCGGCCGCCTGCCTGACACCAACCCTCTTTGGGTATGCTATTGTTGGTAGAGGAAGCTACCATTTTGGGAAAAGGAAAAAGAAGGTTGGGGGTAGGAGCGTAGGTGTAAGGATACTGTTATCTCGGCAGGAAAGGTATGAGAATAACAGTAGCTCGGGGAGCCGGGGTCGCGTACCCGTATTCCATAACAGGATTACCGGAAAGGTAGACCAGCATGAAAACCCCCTGACTGATTATATTTTACGTAGTACCTAGTATACAACACCGAAATACTCCGATATTTTTTGGTAGTTGACGATTTTTCCCTGGAGTAAATATTGAAAAAAATGGTAAAATTAAAATTTTTATACAACTGACTTCAATAAACATGAGAACCATCATCAATGTTGTTGAAACCAATTAAATACGCATTATTAAGGGAAACTCAAAAACTACTGATCAGATCTTGATCACATTTATATGGGACCACCAAAGCACCAGCTTTCAAATAAAAAAAGGCTGATCATAATCGGATCACCTTTGAAAAAGTTCTGAGGAAACATACATAAAAACGGTAAAATTGAGTACCTCTTCCTTTTTCGAAGTCGGTTAAAATATGCTGCTACTGTGTCTTCTTTTGTACCTAATTTAAGATAACGTTTTTACCAAAACACCTGAAATAATAAAAGTTAATAAACAATCCTCGTGTAATGAAAAAATTTACAATACAGCAAAAGATATCATCTATTAATAGTTTTCAAAAGTAATAAAATTGCCTGATGTGATACGTTTCCGTATTAGAAAAACTAGCGCCATTTATTTGAACTACATAATATGTGATGTGATCGGCGCAATCGCTGTGGGCTGTTAAAAGTTAAAACAGACCTTGTAAGAGCCAATAACAACGTCAGCCCTTTTCAGAAGTTACATTAATTTATTGCAATACCGCACGTTCGCTTTGAATTGCGTGGAACAAATATATAGATATCTATTCGATTAAAATTTATAGTATTCACCACTTCCTGCTCAATGAAACGACTCCACAATTTATATCGCCACCACTGCCCCAGAATTTGATACTTACTCGAAGGTTCTCTGAAATGCAGTTTCCTAAGTAACGTAAACTGTTTGCGCCTTACAATTTATTAAATCAATACGTCGTCATCGATTATTATTATATAGGTATATTGTAGTTAAAAAGAGATTTTTTGAGTTTCATTTGATAATATCATGGATGTACCATTTGGTATATGGTATTTTATTTAGGTAAGTAACTATATTTCATGAGGTATTCTTAATGCGAACAATATAATATTGTAACATTTTTAGTACGTAAAATAATAATTTTACGACTTAAATATTTCCCGAAAAAAATGTTTGTTTCTATTTTCAAATTTAATCATAATATAGAATATAAAAATAACTATCAACATCGAATTGATTAATATAGAGTAAGGATAAATAAAAAAATATATTTATGTGCTTACACTATGTGAATTCTGTCTTCTTTATTAACCGACTTCAAAAAGGAGGAGGTTCACAATTCGAGCGTATGTTTTTTTTGTATGTAATGTTACGCGATATCTTCGCTGATTGTGTACCGATTTTAATCATTCTTTTTTTATTAAATAAGCTTTAGCTTAAGAATAGTCCCATTAAATTTTAAAGAAATTTTTCGCCTCTAAAGGTGAAAAATAGGGGGAAGTTTCATATGGGACTTGTGGGAGATTGTGAATCCACATTAATGATTCTTTTTTATAAAATAAGCTCTGCCTTCAGGGTAGTTTCATTAATTTTGAAGAAAATATTCACCTAAAGGTGGAAAATAGTAGAAAAAGTATCATTTTGGTTTAAGGAATTTCAAATGATATCTATGATATCTTCGCATATTGTAAATCGATTAATTCCTGTTTTACTAAGTAGACTTCACCTCCAGAGTAGCCGCATAACATTTTGAAGAAACAATTTTAGGCCCTACGAGTGGAAAATAAGAGAAGAAGATTCGTGTTGTACTCTCAACGTAATTTTTCACCTACTTCCGGTGATTTTAATGAAACTTGGTACATAGCCGTAGTTTAGATGGCTTAACAATATTATGGTAAACTGAAGCTGATCTAGTAGTGGGAAATGAAGGCAGTCGGTGGGAACTCCGTGATAAAGTTTTGTAGCATGGTCCGGTTCTTATGATTTGTCTTGACGATGAGGTTAAACCTCTTATAGTTTCAACTAAAAATCAGCCAAAGGATCTATTCATTTTCTATTAATTACTTTAATCTAATATTTATTCGTGTAAATGTATCATTTTCTTTTATATAGATATAAAGCCCAACCAGATCAGAATAATATACTTACACGATTATTTTTCAAAGAACAGAGTTCAAATATATAAAAAATTATATACCGTTATTGCAGTTTTTGTAAATACGAGTAAAGAGGGCTTCTACTTTTATTTGAAATTATTCCAAACTGAATGTGATTTATGGGCAACAAGGTTTTTGCCTACCGAATAACTCTTACGGATGTACTTTACGCGCACGCACGCGCAGTAAAATCATCGGAAAAACAGAATACTAGGATAAATCCCGCGCTGCACGGGATATAAATGCCTACTGTTACATGGTTGTCACTATCATTTTTGTTTAACAGTTGTTGAAAATTGTTGTTTTTATTTTTTTTGTAAAATATTAGTGCCATGGGCTACTACTCCGTTCACATGTTACAGCCTATTTTTTCCAGACGGTGGAAAAGGTCATTCAGTATGTAAGCAAGTATATAAAACTCTTAGCTTAAAATAAAAATTCAAAAATAAAGTAACACACATTTTTTCATTAGTAAGCAATCAAAAAATATTATTTTAAAGTTTTTAGTATTTTAAGCAAAGTTTCAAAAAACGGTTTTTATTTTTTTGAAAATAAATTACTATATTTATTTATTGGTCTGTGAAAGTTTCCAGGTGGACATGGGCCTCTCCCGTTGTAGGGACGATTTTCTTTAATGTTCATGCTACCTGGGATGACTGACGATTGCGGTGCCAGACGTTTCGCACCTTTATCTAAACAAGGCTCGCTGATCTAAGCAGGTAAAACGGTCTCTACTACGTTCGTCGTAATCGAGACCGCCGCTTATCGAAAGTTATATGATTTTTCTGGCATTTTTCATGTTCCCCCAACGGACAAAATGAGGGATGAGTTCTTTTATATTTCTTCCCCTTGTCGTTAACACATAATTTTATATTATATAGTGCGATTTTGCCTGCTTAATTATTAATATACAAAATGTTGAATTAATTTCTTAAATTTGCTCTCAATTTGAATCGATTCCTCGCTAACGCTTCAACGGGGTGAACCTCGATTTTTTTTTAAATACAGGAGAGCAAGAAAACCTTTATTATTCCTGATTACTAGCATTTTTTCATCAAAAAATTAACAATATTAGATATAATGGGAAACTACAAATACGACTTATACTGCAAATAAAATACTACTAATTTCTAGTATATATAGATGAAATACAATTTATGCTATTACGATCTTAAAAAAATTATTCAAATACTCAAATTAAGAAAGGCATTCCTTCATTAAGAAAAAAGAACTAAAATGTCGTATGGGGTGGTTAAGTTATTACCTTACTAGCACTACAATTTTGTCCCGTGAGTTTCGATAGTAACTCAACATACCTGCAGCAAAAAAGTTATTTCAATATTGTTTTTATATTGAATAAATATTTGATATTTAACCAATGTTTCTAGGCCAACAGCAAAATGAACAAGGAAATTGTGAAACTACAAAACTATTTTAATAATCTTAATTTGAGAAATGACATTAACATAAAAAATGCAATGAAGAAGATCGAAAATATAAAATGTAAGGATTGGAAACAGATTTTAAAACACGACAGTGAAGCGATCAATAATGAAGTTGTGTCTTACTTACCAAACAATGAAAATTCACAATGTTCGGCAAAGGGTAATAATTTTAAGCTTCAAATTAAACCTTTTAGACAGTCAAACCCATTTGACAATAAAAAAATATATGATAGACATGAACTTAATACAGTTGTGCGCAATGGCGAAGATTTCGATCTTACTAATGCCGTTGAAAAGCAAAGCGATAATTGCGAACAAATAACGACTGATATTAATAATTATTTTAATAATGATTTAGATATTAATTACAATATTAAAGAACAAAAGAATGGTGATGTTGATGATGAGAAATCAAGTTCTGTTAACGAAATAAATGAATTTCGTACTGACTTAGAATCACTTTTAATAATGATGGCAATTAATTCTAAAACTGACAATAATGACGATCATAACAAATTTGAAGCGGATTATCTTTATGATAATGAAACAACTATTAAAAATAAATGTGATGAAGACTATGTGCATAAAAAAGTAATTACGAAAAATGAAAATAGCGAAATGTCGGATCTTTTATGTATTATACCAATAAGAACGAATATCCAAAAAAGATTTAATTATATATGTAGAAAATATGTTGAGAAATGGAAGGATCATGTAGAAAAAAAGAAACAAATTAGACAAAGAGAAACTGCCATTACTAACTTTTTTGATAAACTTGCAAAGAAGAAGAGTAACATTAATCAACCACCGCAGTCTATTAATAAAGCGAGGTTATATATTCGGGATTACAATACATATCAACACAGGTATGAAATAGTACGAGTACTAAAGTATATTTTTATAATATTATAATTATTATCAATACATAATATGATGAGATGATGATATGAGATGATCTTAGTTCAACTGATAATATCAGTTTTCTACTTTTATCAACCGACTGCTCCAGAAGAAGAATGTTTTATAGTGTCTGCGTGTACCTATGTCTATTTCTTTGGCACGCTCTGTAGCCTGAATGGCTTTATGGATTTTAACTAATGGTGTGTCGTTGACGTAGGGTATAAAATATTTCTCTTTATAGTAAACTTTTATCGAAGTCGGGTTCTCTAATTACTGTTTTAATCATTGGGCTTGTTGTCGATCTATTATGGTGCACTGTTTGCACAAAAATACATAGTAAACACACACATTTGTTTATCAAACTTTTTAGGTGCTTAACGAGACAATTGTCCTGCACTGGAGTAGCTTGGCAGACTATTGCCTACTCCATAAAATTCTTAAAAGTTTATTGGATGCCAGTATTAGATTAGGTCAAAGCATTTAAGTTTATTATATATTTATATAGCTATAGGTATTATTTCAGATATAAAGTGCAACAAAACATTATTGCCCTTCAAAAAGTGAAATTAGAAGAACAAACTAAAATTATAGATCAACTTAAGTATAATAAAATAATAGAATCGTCAAAACAGTCGCTTGATGCGATGCGAGAAGAAGTCTGTAAAACTTACTATCAAATGGATCGACAGCTTAAACCGAAAATCAAGTGTTTGACTAATGAACTTAAGATACGAGAAATAGAAGGTACATTCACTTATATTATCACCAATCCTACTGTAACATGTACTTATAATATGGCCCAGACACTAAATTTCAAAAAATAGTCAAACTTCTATATTTTAGAATGGCTGTTGTTAAAAGTTCAATCAAAGTAAAATATAATATATAATTGAAACATCATTAATATCATCTTAACAAAGTTTGTCAAAACGCATTGGGGTAGCGCGGCGAACATTACTTTGCCCTAAAACCCTCTCAGAAGTGAGAGGAGGCATATACCTAGGCTGTATCTTTAACTTTATAATCGTATTTAAATACAGCCCTTCACAAAATTTTTAAATTACTGCCGAACATTGGCTTACTCCAAGGAACGCTACAAAGTCCAGTATCGAGTTATCTGCACCCATTAACTGTCTGCATGTCTAACCAAATCATCACGCTATCTGTGTTTTCGCTATCTACTATACTTTTATCGGTAATAGTCTCGAAAACATTATATTTGAAATAGAAAAAATTGGCAGCTCTATCTTATAAATTATAATACCTATGTGTATGTTGTTTATACTGAAAATTGTAATTAAGAAATGATTCAGAGCATTTGAGTTTGCCAGCTATAGGGCAAGAAAGCCTGTAAAGTAAGGGTTGTTAACTCATTGATCGGGAGGCATACGAGTAATGTAATAAAAAATAGGAATAAAGAAATAAAAATAATTTAAATCGTTGATTTAATCGAAATGTATTACATATCTGAAATTGTTTTTGTTTTAATAAGCAGTTTTAATCACGTAAAGGAGCCCTAGATGGTAAATCGCAATGTCTTAGCGTAACGTAAACGTAAAACGTACCAGAACTGATCATTATATGACATATTGAGCCAACATTTGAGGTAAAAACACAAAGTGTTGGTTTCCGGTCTATAAAAAGTTTAGGTGGACATAATTATTGCTACCACGATGTACTATCAGCAAATAAGATATGTGTGTACAATTAAAAAATTAAATTGTAAATATTTCAGAACCCTCACTGGTGCTTCAATGTTTAAAAGTACCACAGTTTATACAAAGAATGGAGAAACGAGCAAGGGAGCGCGAAGAAAAACATGCAATGATTCGAGAAAGACGCCGACAAATGGAAGAAGAGCGAATCAGGCTAAAGCAGCAGGTGATACCAATGATCTTATCATTGGGTGACATGTATTAAAAGTCAGTTAGACGTATCGGTACCATCATTATACCTCACATGAGCTGATCTATTTCTTGATGACATACTGGCATATTTCAAATAATGATGACCTCCAGACTGAGTTTTGGTGGCCTGCCTTAACAGAGACTAGCCATCAGCGCAGAAAAGGATTATAGTGCCCTAATGCATGCGCAAGGATAGGTGAACTCTCTAATCCCTCACTATCATAATCCGATGGGACGGTAAACCGACACAACCGGAGAGAGGTCAGACGCAGGACCAACGGCAAGAGGCACGGGGGTAACACACCGCCAACTTTCTAACTCCGGGCAGCCACTGAGGAGAATTTCTTGGCGGAAATACTCAATAATTGATTTTTTGGCCCGACCCGGGATTCGAACCCAGGACCTCATGATCAGCAGTCGCACTACTACGACCACGGACCAACGAGGCAGTCATTTTCAAATAATAAAGAATAGGTCGACTTGAGAAAGGACCACGCTCATAGAGGCAGAATATCAGCGTAAAATAGCAGTATAATGTAAAGTGTTTGCATTAAAGAGACCTTTTTTACCGGTAATGAGGCATCCGTTAGTCCTCAGGGGAACAACTTCTCTGTATTTTGATTCTTAGTCGAGGTTAGATATAGGTTACCTATATCTACAGTAAACACTTGTTTTCTTGTAACTAATTTGGCTCCGAGCGGTATTAAGACTACAAGTGGTAAAATTTTAAATTTAATACATAAGGATAACTCAGAAACTATGTGTCAGATCTTGATTAAGTTTATATGAACCACATGAGAAGCATCAGCTCTCAAATATCATTATCATCATTAAAATCGGTTCACCTAGAAAAAAGTTCTGAGGTAACACACATAAAAAACGTACAGTCAAATTGAGTACCTCCTCTTTTTTGAAGTCGGTTAAATAATCGATCAACAATTAATGATTTCTTAAATTTACGCGAGCACTACACATTGAATAAAACTATTATTTACGGATTTTATCGCGTTTAATTACATTAATTTATTGTTATTATTATCCCGACGTTTCGGGTGCTTTACAGCGCCCATGGTCACGGGGGGGACTGAGATGTTTGACGTCCCAATGTCATAGTTAGTCCGGCTACCTTCAGTTTTTTAATATTAATTTTTGGTCCGATTTACGCAAAACGAGCTTATAGTATCATGAAGTCTTGCAGTGGTATGCTTGGGTTTGGGTTTAATTTTGTTAATTATAGGATCCCAAGCAGATGGTAGCACCCAACCATCTTCTCTATTGAAATTTGGATGTTTTTTAATTTCAATAGCCTCGCGTATCATCCTTGGTAGGAATCGGTGTTCTTTTGCGAGAATTTGTGGTTTATCAAATCTAATGTAATGGTGGGGACGATCTTGAACATGTTCGCAGACTGCAGACTTCCCGGAGCGTCGGTGCTTCACATCAGCTATATGTTCCTTCACGCGGGTTTTTATAGATCTCTTTGTTTGACCTATGTAAGAGAGACCACATTCACAATCTAGCTTGTACACACCTGCATCTTGTAGAGGAATATTACATTTGATGGATTGTAAAAATTGACTAATCTTCTTCAGCGGCTTGTAGTATGTCTTAATGGACGCTCGCTTCAAGATGTAGCCAATCTTGTCCGTGACTCCTCTAACATATGGTAGTAGAGCAGGCGCGCGCTCGACTGTGGCCGGCTTCACTCGTTCACTGTGACGTAGGCGCGGGACCCGAAGCTTGTTGTCTTGCAATACTTGCTTGACATGCTGAAGCTCCGCAGCCAGATGTTTTCTGTCACAGATCCCTCGTGCTCTCTGAAACAAAGATTTACCCTCGGTAGCTAACTGTGAAGGATGATGGTGAGATTCACCATTTAGATATCGGTTGGTATGGGTCTTTTTCCTATACACAGTGTGACCAATAGTGTTATCAGGATTTCGGATGACTAAAACATCTAGGAAAGCTAAAGAATTATTTGCCTCTAACTCCATTGTGAATTGTATTTTAGAGTTTATGGAGTAAAGGTGGTCTAAAACTGTACTTTGTCAGATGGTAAAATTGTGAAAGTGTCGTCTACGTACCGCTTGTAGAACCTTGGATTTACAGGAGCAGTAAGAAGGGCTTTCTCCTCAAAGTCCTCCATGAATATGTCGGCGACTATGGGAGACACAGGTGAGCCCATCGCCACACCATCTACTTGCTTGTAGAACTCCTCCTTCCACAATAGATAGCCAGATGTGAGGCAATGTTCAAGTAGTATTGCATATTCTTGAGGCATGTTATTTTCTTCTAGCTTCCTAGTTACAATTGAGATGCAGTCCACAATAGGTAGACATGTAAATAGTGACTGAACATCAAAACTGACCATAGTTTCATTGTTAGCGAGATGTAGGTCTTTTATCTCACTCACAAAATGGTATGAATCCTTTGTGTGTGCTCTGGTATGTCCTCTCAGTGGTGATAGTATTTTTGCTAAGTATTGTGCCAGCTTATAAGTTGGTGAATCGATCTGGCTCACTATGGGACGTAGTGGAGCGTTTGGTTTGTGTATCTTCGGTAACCCATACAACCTGAAGGTAGCCGGACTAACTATGACATTGGGACGTCAAACATCTCAGTCCCCCCCGTGACCGTTGGGCGCTGTAAAGCACCCGAAACGTCGGGATAATAATAACAATAAATTAATGTAATTAAACGCGATAAAATCCGTAAATAATAGTTTTATTCAACGATCAACAATTAATCAAGTGGAGCAAAATGTAACAAAATGTGCCCAATCATTCATCTCCAGCATCATCATCATCATTATTACAGGCCATCATAAGTCCACTGATAAACGTAGACCTGCGACAAAGTACGGTCCTGAACGACCAGCATCTATTGCCTTCCTGCATCTCTTTCTAAGTATAACTCCATAAAGTGGGAGCCTGGGATGCCGCCTTGTACTATTTTACATGCTATTTGTGAAATGTTTCATGCCTAGCCAAAACGCATCGAATTTTGGCTCGTCGACTTGACTTGCATTTGTTTCTTGTACGAGTACATTTTTTATTAAAGTGCACCGTGACTCGTTGCTAATCGACGTTGTTACGTAGGAAATACATAGGTAGAAGGAGAGTTGTTGCGATTCGATTTGGCGAGCGTTGTCGATGCTGGATACCTAGATCATAAATTTTATTACAATGTGTTCTATTGGTTTGAACGAATTCTGTATGGAATATTTTTCAGTCTGAATTAGCCAAAGCAGATATGGATAAAGAAGAGAAGCTAAAAAGAATGAAAGAATTAAGAGAGAAACGGAAGAGAGAAAAAATAGAAAATATTAGAAAAAAACAACATGCTGAAAGAATGAGAGCGCTTGCAGTTCTTGCAGATTTACATTATGAAAAGAAAATTATGGCGAAATATGGAATAAATCCATTACGACGGTTATTGAATATCAAGCGAGACAATATGGAAAAAGCCAGGTTACATTACTTGTTTCAATTGAAGAAGAATGTATTTTTGCATTGGATGTGGCGTACGGAAGATATGTGGTTTGAAAGAAACTACAAAGCAGAAGAATTTTATAGAAAGAAAATATTGAACAGAACTTTCGATTGTTTAAAAAAGGTAGATGATTATTTTCATTATAACTATAAATACAGCCTACCAAAAGTTGTATAAATGAATATAAAACCATGTATTGCCTCATAGGGGTTTATTTGCATTGCCACATTTGGGGTTGACAACCCCTGTATTTATTACAGTACCTACCAGGGCATATTTTAGATACGTAAGAAATATTTATGAAGAAACACTTATCTTTTTATTTCAGAACCATCACGAATTTAGATTAAAAGTTCAGGTGGCTGAAGATTATTACGATTTATACATAACACAATTAGTATTTCGCAAATTCCGACAAGGTATTGAACTGATGAAGCAAGAATTTAAAATTAAGATGTATAACGCTGTATTGTATCATAACAGGTGAGAAAGCAGTACATCAATATAAATTATATCAATTAAATGGCGTTATTTAGATGCAAGATAATTAAAGACAAAACAATTATATATATTAAAGTGGTAAAATTAAAAATGTTGTACAACCGACGTCAATTAAAAAAATTGAGAACATCATCAACGTAGTCGAGGTCAATCAGATACACATTATTAAGGATAACTCAAAAACTACTGGTATTAACCAGTGGTTTTTGAGTATATAAATAATAATACATAATTTTGATCAAGAACTGTCTTGGTCAAATTTATATGGGATAACATGAGAAACACCAGCATTCAAAAAAAAAAAAGAATCATCAGAATCGGTTCACCTATAAAAAAGTTCTGAGGTAACATAAATATAAATATAAATACAGTCAAATTGAGAACCTCCTCCTTTTTTGAAGTCGGTTGAAAATACATCCTACATCTCTTCTGATATTGCTCTCTATCTGCTCGTAAAGTTTCGTCGCATTCTGTTTCTAGCGGTCGCAAACGCGGTTGTTGATTTATTGAGGTTCGCGTTCGAATCCCCGGGTAGGGCCAAAATTAGTTATTGGGTTTTTGTGAAGAAATTCTCAGTAGCAGTCCGGAGTCAGAAAGTTGGCCAAATTCCACCCCAGTTCCACGGAAAGTACGTAAACCCTTAGCTCCTGCTGCTCTCTCCGGTCGTGTCCGATTGACCGTCCAATCGGACTATGAGAGTGAAGAAATAGAGCGAGCACTTATGTCTCTCTATTTCTTCACCATAGAATACTATAGTACATGTATACAATATATATATATATATATATATATATATATATATATATATATATATATATATATATATATATATATATATATATATATATAATTATAACCATATCCTCCGCTAGAGCCATCTAGCGCAGGATGTGGTTATAATGCAGGATTGTGTGCACAAGCATTTACATGTGCTTTTACATTACTACTACTTTTACATTACATGCGTTTTATTACATAACTCTCATAAACCGATGCATCGGTTTATGAGAGTTATGTAATAAATATGTAATAAATTTCCGTCCCATCGCGATGGGACGGAAATCTCATATAACTGAAGAGATCAGGCGCAGAACTAACGGCTTTATGGGCATTCCCGGAGGGGGTTGAAACAACTTCCTGGTTCCAGGCTGCTACTAAAATTTTTGACAGAAAAACTTATTACCTGATTTTACCCGGGATTCAAACCGAGGACCACATGATCAGTAGACCACACGACACAAACGAGGCAGTTCTCACACCAAATATATACATAGATATGATACGTTGGGCTAGGACTGACCTAGTAGTGTAGTAGTATTATCAGTACGGACGAACGGTAACGGGTAACGGGTAACGGTAAAACCGAAAACTTCAAAAAGTTTTTGGCTTTGGTTATCGGTGTATTAATAGAATTTAAACGTATTCAAAGACTAGACTCGAAGAAGCAAAGAAATTAATTGACACAGCTTGTACCTGTGCTTATCCATCCATCCATTACAGCCTATAAAGGTCCACTGATGGCCTCCCCCATAGACTTCCTCACAGGGGGAAGTTCACCATAGTTGCCACGCTTGGCGGGCGGGCAAATATGGTGAACTTCCAGCAACCGCATCATTTTTTATTTTAAATTGTTACCAGGAATATTCTGCTGTCCACTACCTGTTTCATATTCCCCACGGGACGACATGGGGTAGTAGAGATCCTTACACCGCCACTTCACGCCACCTATACTCAAAAATACAGTATTTATATAATATTACCAATTTGAACCACGCTGCGTAATTTCTAAAAATTTAACTTGATATTTTAATATTACAGCAATCTACTGTTCAAAACGTTCACGTGCTGGAGAACGTTACCTGCTTTAAATGCATTAAAAAGAGAACAAGAGGTTAGAAAATTAAGATGGCGAGAGAAAGTGTTGCAAGTTGTGCCAGATTATAAACCTCCAGATGAATGAATAATTTATATTTATTTATCTGCAGGTTCATGAAGTAGTGTTACACTTTTTTATTAAATGTACTTATCTGGGGGTGGTTCAAAGGGGTGTTCAATAAAAAGTGAGGATGAGTATATATTACAGGTAGCTTTTATTGAGTGTTATATTTATTATATTATATTTTTGAAATAGCTTTTTAGTTAACATTGAAAGTCTTTTTTTTCTAAGTTTAAAATTTCTTTCCTTAATAACTCTTCATCATAATCACCTGAACATTTTTATTCAGAAGTGACTATTACTTAATCCTTTTCAAATATCTGTCCTCTCAGATGCTTCTTTAATTTAAAATAATAGTAATAATTAGGAACCACTAGGTGCGACATCTGGTGACTATGGAGGATGCTCAAGTATTTTAAAGTCGGCGTGTCGAATTGTAGCCATGACCACGGCGGACTTGTAAGCCGTGAATGAAAAATCAAACAATCTTTGAGAGTTTACTTGCAGTTTTTCGCGGATTTCGTTGTGCATTTTATAATTTGTTTTGCATACAAAATGCCCGCAATTTTTATTACATGATCGATATATTCAATCGTTATCTCGGCATTCCGATCGCTCCCTGATTTGTCGGATTTGTGGGCGCGAGTCAAAGGACTGGTAATATGAGTGCGAATAACCGGTATTGCCACCTTGGTAATTTTGTCACTAGATCTGTTAATTTTTCAGAAACTATTTATTTTTAGCGATTTTTCAATTAAGAATTTGGCAACACTGATTTGAGGCGAATATCGTTCTCTTTCTGGACTTAGTCGGTATTATGGTCGGGGATTCTCACACGGTAGTGTGTGGGCAGAGGGCAACATCGCGGCAGCGCGGGTATCAGAGCAATGAGCATAGTGTGGAGAAGCCATTACTATTTTCTACTACTTTCCGGCAGAAATACTCGCCTTAAATTTCTAGGAAGTTGGAAATGTTTTTGTTTTCTAAGTCTTAGACCATAATTTTGTTTCGGGTTGTAAAGACATGTTTCTCGCAATGATATAAATTGAGTCGAAAACTGGAACTTTTTTTATAATAACAGTTCCAAAAATCTCGGAAAATATATAGTTTAGTGTCGGTGCATTCTGCGTACCCAAAGCGTTCCTGTAAAATGTTATGCGCAACTTATTTTTTTGTTTCATCACCAATAAAACGTACCGGGGCTTGATGATCTGCTAACAAGTCGCCTAAATGGGCAAAATAATTGAAAACAAGTTTATATCATCATCCCAGCACTTGTTTCGTCGTTTCCACTAATAGGTCACATGCGCGACTGACTGACGATGACGATAATACCTCAAGGTGCCAGAGCAGACACAGTAACTTGGGGTTCACATCACCATCGGAGCACTTGTTTCATTCACAAGCACAGATATTTAATACACGAAATGGCACTACTTTAGTATATTAAAATCCACTTCAATCCATTATTTAAACAATAATATAGAAGCCGCAATCTACCGGCGATCAAGTTCCCTCCAAAACCACCTTTATTCTTAATTCAAGTTCCCGTCAAACTCCTTAACTGATATTCCAACCTTTACCAGCCAGTTTACGTTTTTTAAATCCAAGGAGTTGGCGAGTTATATATAACGTATTATCATTTTTTTTTGAACGCCCCTTGTAATCGAAAGTGCAATGTATTTATTACTTATGTATTCAATGTAAAATAGAAATATTCTATAAATATTAGTATTTGTTCACGTAGACTAAGTAGTTATTATTGTATACATACAAATTATATTCGTTTGTAAGTAACTGCGCCACTAAATATAAAGTTATTAAATATAATGGAAAAAGTTTTATTAGTTTCTTTCTCAACAGTTGAATGAAAAAGACCCCTGAGACTCCTTCTAAATTAGGTAGCAGGAGTGTTCTTCGAGGCCCCAGTAACTATCTGGTTGGAGATCGAGGTAGGTCATGGACTGCGCCACTGTGACTTCATACCCGCAGATCCGGGCGTACAAGTCAGTTGATTACTCTGTGGTAATTTGTGAAACTATATAGCTTTGGTCTTGTGAGGCGCTATTTCTTTCTTATGACGAAGACGTCCATACCAAGCTTGACGAGATATTTGGCCTTCTTGGAAGTGACCCCGCTGACGACCAACAACGTCCTCTCAACACAATAACGCTTTGCTACTGTGTTCCTGTCAAGGTTATAGAGAGAGTATAAGCAAAGAGCCAGTAAAAGCATCTGTAGGCTTCTTTGTTTGATGTGGCCTGCAGGTGTCCACGGACTCCATTCACCATATTATGAAAGTTTTAATACCATCGCGATTATCAACCCCAAAATTCTTTACTATCTCCAAAATGTAGAACCAGACTTCTTACACCATTATTTGACCTATATGCCTAAAACAGCTATCCGAAAATGGACACATAGGTACCGCAATGACATCACCTAAGAAATATCACATTTTCCAAATTAATAAAAAATATTATTATATTGTTATTATCAGAGTTCCAAAAACGAGAACTTTCGATATGGGGGCGTCGATTAATTACATAAGATGATTTTGGCGATCTTCTACCCTCCCCGTCTTTATGATGAGATTTCGTGAGATATGGCTCGCCCCCTCCCCCCGCAAACCTCACGTGAAATTTTTCTAAATGTGTATTTTAATTTAAACACGTTAATCTGTGTTTGTATTAGGTTTATTTAGAAAAAAAAAACAATCTACTCAATTATTTTTATATAATTTATGGAGTTCGCATAACCGCGATAAATATTATTGTGTACCAACCCAATTTTCTTGCGGAAAAATACTACGTGATATTTTACGAGACCCTCCCTCTCCCTTACGTGAGATTGGGTGAGATTCAGCTGGACCCCACCCCTCCCTAAACACCTCACGAAATTAAGAGGATACCTTGAAAATGAATCGAAATTTTGGGGCCGTGGCTTATTCCTTTGTCGGTGAAGCTAACGGATGACTGCGGGAGTGTCAAAATGAAAGTGATGCAATGACTTCATAGGTTCATAGTACGCAAATTATGAGATAACCATACCGAGCAAGCGCTCGGAAAAAACTAAGTAAGCCCCAAACAACATTTTTATTTATTTTAACAAAACTTCGTTATGTAATGATTTCTTAAATTTACGCGAACAATACACATTGAATAAAACTATTATTTACGGATTTTATCGCGTTTAATTACTTTAATTTATTTTTATTATTATCCCGACGTCTGAGATGTTTGACGTCCCAATGTCATAGTTAGTCCGGCTACCTTCAGTTTTTTTAATATTAATTTTTGGTCCGATTTACGCAAAACGAGCTTATAGTATCATGAAATCTTACAGTGGTATGCTTGGGTTTGGGTTTAATTTTGTTAATTATAGGATCCCAAGCAGATGGTAGCACCCAACCATCTTCTCTATTGAAATTTGGATGTTTTTTAATTTCAATAGCCTCGCGTATCATCTTTGGTAGGAATCGGTGTTCTTTTGCGAGAATTTGTGGTTTTGAATAAAACTATTATTTACGGATTTTATCGCGTTTAATTACTTTTAATTTGTTTTTATTATTATCCCGACGTTTCGGGTGCTTTACAGCGCCCATGGTCACGGGGGGGACTGAGATGTTTGACGTCCCAATGTCATAGTCCGGCTACCTTCAGTTTTTTAATATTAATTTTTGGTCCGATTTACGCAAAACGAGCTTATAGTATCATGAAGTCTTGCAGTGGTATGCTTGGGTTTGGGTTTAATTTTGTTAATTATAGGATCCCAAGCAGATGGTAGCACCCAACCATCTTCTCTATTGAAATTTGGATGTTTTTTAATTTCAATAGCCTCGCGTATCATCCTTGGTAGGAATCGGTGTTCTTTTGCGAGAATTTGTGGTTTATCAAATCTAATGTAATGGTGGGGACGATCCTGAACATGTTCGTAGACTGCAGACTTCCCAGAGCGTCGGTGCTTCACATCAGCTATATGTTCCTTCACGCGGGTTTTTATAGATCTCTTTGTTTGACCTATGTAAGAGAGACCACATTCACAATCTAGCTTGTACACACCTGCATCTTGTAGAGGAATATTACATTTGATGGATGGTAAAAATTGACTAATCTTCTTCAGCGGCTTGTAGTATGTCTTCAAGACATACTTGTAGTATGCTTGTAGTATGTCTTCAAGACATACTACAAGCCGCTGAAGAAGATTAGTCAATTTTTACCATCCATCAAATGTAATATTCCTCTACAAGATGCAGGTGTGTACAAGCTAGATTGTGAATGTGGTCTCTCTTACATAGGTCAAACAAAGAGATCTATAAAAACCCGCGTGAAGGAACATATAGCTGATGTGAAGCACCGACGCTCTGGGAAGTCTGCAGTCTGCGAACATGTTCAGGATCGTCCCCACCATTACATTAGATTTGATAAACCACAAATTCTCGCAAAAGAACACCGATTCCTACCAAGGATGATACGCGAGGCTATTGAAATTAAAAAACATTCAAATTTCAATAGAGAAGATGGTTGGGTGCTACCATCTGCTTGGGATCCTATAATTAACAAAATTAAACCCAAACCCAAGCATACCACTGCAAGACTTCATGATACTATAAGCTCGTTTTGCGTAAATCGGACCAAAAATTAATATTAAAAAACTGAAGGTAGCCGGACTATGACATTGGGACGTCAAACATCTCAGTCCCCCCCGTGACCATGGGCGCTGTAAAGCACCCGAAACGTCGGGATAATAATAAAAACAAATTAAAAGTAATTAAACGCGATAAAATCCGTAAATAATAGTTTTATTCAATGTGTAGTGTTCGCGTAAATTTAAGAAATCAATTTGTGGTTTATCAAATCTAATGTAATGGTGGGGACGATCTTGAACATGTTCACAGACTGCAGACTTCGTTATGGATTATAAAACTGGTTTATGTGAACTTAGATATTATGATTATTTACTATGCCTTAAAAATAATTTCATGAAATTATTCGTAAGAATATTGTGGTGTCATAGAGAAATGTAACTAATTAGAGCCTACATTGCAATTTTTTTTCCTATCGAGAAAATTACATGATATCGTGTTTTCCTTTTATGCAATCCAAGGTCATATAGTCAAAAATCATATACCAAAATTTTGGTTTGAAATCTATAAAACTTAAAAAAATATGTTAAATAGAAAAACAACCAAATTTTCGAGGTATCACCATAATAGACGCCCGCAGTGTATATTCGAAGTGTATGATGGTTTTTTAATGTACTCGGTATGTTCACAGATTTCCCGGAAATGGTTTAATTGATTTTTTTGTTTATAAAATAGGTAAAGCCCTATATAAAATATACACAAAGTTTTACGGTGAGAAAATAGTTTTTAAAGTAAAAATTTCAAATTTTTAAGCGAAATTTTGGTCGTTGACTTGAAATTGTGACAGCCCTCAGTCCGCCTGAAAGAAAAAACAATGACACTTTAAAAAAGTGAAAAACGACTTCAAAACAAAAAATGTATAAACTATTTTCTACGTAATAACTTCTGAGCCCTGGCTTTTTTATACTTCGACACACTATGTGGGTTGAGACCACAAAGCTCCGGATATCAGCTTAAAGAAACGGGCTTTCAACATCTTACAAGCGTGGGTTATTCCGTGTATGCACCCTAAAAATTCACCTTAAGGTGGATACTAGGAAAAGCGTGTTCGTTTATCCGCCTCAGATGGAGTGAACAATCGGAATTCACTTTCTCATAGTTTTTCCGCCTTTCCACCCCAAGTACAGTTCAACAGAAACCATATTCATATTTTAACATATTGCTGATAAATTTTTAATAACCACAAACTTAAACAAAAGTCATATTACGTATTGCATTTAAACCAAATCAAACTTCCTTGTTTTAAATAATAATAATAAGTAACCAACAATAATTTCATAATTGAGGAAACGTTATTGTAAGTATATCCTGTATAAATTCATCTCTCAATAAAAGACATTTTAAAATTTGTTAAGTACCGTACTATTTTCCATGCCGTTTTTATATACTTACCTAATATATTTATACATAAACAATATATTTATTTTATTTAAATACCTACTTCAATAAAATATAATTGAAATTAATTGCAGTAAACATTTCTTTCATCATATGATATCTCTAAACTTACGTAAATTATATTACATCGAATAATATGTAATGGAACAATTAAAAAAAATTCAGTTTTGATACAAGAAGTATGTATGTATTTCTATAGTATGCTAATGTCTACTAAGTAATCTTGGGTCAGTTTCTATCATGTTTTTTTTTTTTATAAACGACTGTACCCAGCCGAGGGGGAATAACGGGAAAAATAATATACGAATGTCGATTCCCACCCCGTCTGGGGTTGACAAACGAACAAGCGATTCCGAGTATCCACCCTAGGGTGGATATCTTAAGATGAATAAACAAAATAACCCAGTGCTAACATTGCGGAAATCTTTTTTGACCGCATTAAAGCGGAAAGCTTTTTTTGACCGCATTAAACATATTGGTGTAAAACTATCTGCCGGACCATCCGACAGTAGAACTTTTTGATCTCTTGAATAAAACTACCTATTTATACGGATTTTATCGCGTTTAACTACCTAACTTATTTTTTATTCCCGACGTTACGGGTACTTTACAGTACCCATGGTCACGTTCATGGTACACGTTCTGTGAAAATTACAACCATCTACCTATTACGGATCATGAGATACAGCCCGCTGACAGACAGACACACGGACAGCGGAGGCTTCGTAATAGGACCCTGCTGGTTACCCTTCGGGTACGGAATCCTAAAAAGTACTTAGTTGTCCACTCACATCTGTATGGTTCTTTCTTCAAAGGACCATTAGCCACCTGGCCTGGTTCTCGAATGACATGACCAATGTAATACCTGGACTGACCTCTCTGAGTTTGTTTCGGCAGATCGGGTGCTTCTTCTCAGTTTCATGTTTTTGTTGTGTTAAAGTGTTTTTTTTTAAAGACAACTTACAAAACAAATTTTACTTATCATTGACTGCCCTTCTTAGATTCTTATGTCACGTCACGTCCCACTGCTGGGCACAGGCCTCCGCTCATTTCTGAGAGGGTTTTAGGGCAAGTAACTGTCCGCCGCGCTGCCCCAATGCGTGTTGGCGAACTTCACATGTCTTCGAAATATATTTTTTTCTTATTTCTCTGACATGCAGGTTTCCTCACGATGTTTTCCTTCACCGCCGAGCACGTGGTAAATCAGCACTTACCTGTATCGAAAGTTCATTATTATGTACCTACCTGTTTTCAATTTTAACACGTAGTTATTACATAATAATGTACTTCAACAAACTTATGGGTACATTTTACCAGCTATATTCATCCCGACTTCAGCAAGTGGACACGAACAATAGGAAGTAATTTTTCTTAATATGTAGATATGTAGGTATTACAACCATAAATAGATAGCAGCGGCTTTTGATTATTCTTGGTTTAATACTCAAAGGCAGCTAACCTAGTGAGCATGTATGAGTGCGTGCTGCGCCTCCCCCCCTCCGTCCGTCCCACTGATCGGGGAAACAACTTGTAGCGAAAGGCAAGATGATTTACAACAAAAAGAGGCGCGCGAAATTTTATAAACAGACCTTTGGTAGTCTGGATGTCATGAAAAATCTATTGAATGTATCTGTTTAAAATAAAATTGTTTGCATTTTTGAATAACTAATATATCCCTGTATGGTAACTGTTTTGCAATTTTCGTTCTTCTTATGGTATTTATTTCCGCCCAAATATGTGTTAAAACTAGTGTTGAAATTAGGAATTTTCGACGCTTATAACTTTTAAACATACTCTTTTTTTACTTTTTTGTTTCCATACAGGGCTAGATAATGATGAGACAAATTGAAATCATTTTTTATTTTGTACGTACACCATCAAACAGTGGAGTAATCGCCAGACTTCGTTTGTATGGAAGAATAAGCGACTAATGTACCCTTAAAAAATTGACGTGAGCAGCGTGAGCGTGACATGACATGACGTGAGCGCTCAAGGCTTGCACATTTGGATGTACCAAGTTTTTTTTTATAGAATAAGGGTGACAAACGAGCACAGTCCACCTGATGGTAAGTAGATGCTGTGGCCCATGACATCTACATTTATCCTCGATTAAGAATCAAAACGCAGATGTGTTGTCACCTATGAGGACTAGATGGAATGACTCGTTTCCAGTAAAAAAAGGGTCTCCTGATCTCTATACTTACCATAAGTATGTAAAGGTAAAGTGGCTACTGAAAAGTGTGATCAGGCGAGCCGAACGAGAGTTGAGTGGGGGATCCGCAAAAAGTATCAATACCTGTGTAGTATCGACACTTTTAGTTCGATACCTAGTATTTTTGTACTCGATACTTTTATTAGAGTATTTACTAAGTATCGATACTTTCTTAGGTACTTGATACTTTTACCACTTCATTAAACCGTCAGATAAATGTCAGTAGTATGGAGCATGGAGGTTAGAGAACAGGAGAACGATCGCTGTAGAAAATAGTGTCCCAGATATATGGACAAAATAAGTGCAGCGCTGCGATCGTTAAGTTGTCTCAATAATTTTAATGATTATAAATTTTATAAGTTATTACAAATATAAATCATTAATTATTATTGATTTATTATTATTATAATATTTCACTATTTTTTAATGTTTCTTTTTGTCAAAAACGATTATTACATCGCAGACACTACTTACCGACGACAGCGCGGCTATAAATTCTTTTCAGGGACAGGCGGGCTATGCTTTAGCACGTAGCGATCGTTCTCCTATTCTCTAACCTCCATGGTATGGAGTGTAGAGGTAAAGAGTAGGGATTTTTGGCGGGAACTTGGCCGTAGACGGATTGTCGCTCCTGTTTTGTCGCTTGAATAATGGTTTGAAGTGGATTTTGATTCGTAAAAGTGATGCGATATTGTGAATTAAGTGTCCGCGCGTGTGAACTATTAGAGAAAACGACAAAACAAGTGTTTTGATGTCGATATAAACCTAGTTATTTTGATCGCTTGGGCGCCTTATGAACTTGAGTGGCTGTCGACATCAACTGTCCGCTAGGTTGAGCTGTCGTCAAAATCCCCCAAGGGCTTCGCAATGTGACGCATCAGCATATTGTGAAGAAAAAGAACATAAAATGAAGATTCCAAAAGAAAGGATAGGCTCAGAAAGTCTAGAAACCAGAGCCGAAAAGCCAGTTAATAAAGAAAGGTAAAGAGTACCTACAGACTGTATAGTGTTCGTAGGAAAGCGTTAAATAAAGGTGGCGCCACTATAGCTACAGTCTAAATTTTAAAGAACTTTTTATAATTTTTTATTGCACAGACTCACCATAATTCCTTTTACAATATTTATTTTATTGCTTTTAAAATTTTTATTTTTGAAATCATCCTCAACGTATTTTACGGCGATTTATCATGCCCTGTAGCTACTTGAGCGCTGTTGTAGAGAGTTTTTGAACTGTTATTTACTGCTTACAGATGGACACATTTTCAACTATTCTCCTATGGAAGATTGTCCTTCTTACCTCTATACTTCATGATCAGTAGATACTAGATAGTACTTCCTTTTCCGATGTGTAGAGTCGTCCCTCTCGATGGAGTGAGGACTTTGGGGGAAACTGCTAATATAGAGTGAATAATGCATGTGCAACTAGGAAAATACATTTTATACATTTAGTAGCAATATCTCGTAATTTTGATGAATGAATAAATATATAATTGGATCATAACGCAAAATGTTTGGATTTAAATGTGTTTCATTTGTCTGTTTATGTTGTTTAAGTAAAGCCTACCTATCCGTCATTAATATTTAGAGTAGATTATTTTTGTTAAGAAATTTATCAATATTTGTTAATATTTAATGGCAATATTGATTAATTGGTGTTAAGTTCGCGGTCGAAAGGAAAACGGTTATAAAAATGAATTCTGCTGTCTTTAATTGCTGACTCAGGTGCTCTGCTTGATTAGCTTGTTCAGAATGCCACCTCCTGGCGAAAGACAAAGTGATGTTGGAAATAATTTAGGAAAGTTGATCAAAATTCAGCGAAATGTAAAATTTGTTTTAAAGTTATAAAGTCTAGCGGTAATCATCATAATCATCATCATTCGAGCGCTTCACAAGTCCACTGCTGAACATAGAACTCCCGCAAGAAATACCACAAAGCACAGTCCTGAGCCACCAGGATCCATCGACTTCCTGCAAATAGTAAATGTATACTACTTTAAAAATGCATATTTAAAGTCAGGATATAAGTCGTTCTAATATTCTTTTTTGGCTTAAAGCCTCAAAGTTCTTTCTTGTCCAAAGAGAAACCGACATTGTATTGGACCAACTTAGGCATAGGTCTATGTCGGGGCCTGAGATATTAATATATGTAATACTGTACAAAATAATAAACTTTTATTTAAAACTATGTTCTTAATTAAATCACATTGTGTAGCAAAAAACTTCACCTGTGTCAACTAGCGACATCTGGTGAGCGGAAGATTATTATTTCATGATGATGATTATTAAGCCAGAGGCCAGAAAGAAGACTTTTGATGAACCACTGCAATGCCATTGCCTATAAAGTAGTTCTATATGGGTTCACATGTATACTAGTAGACTGAAATAGTGCTATTACTTAAACGCTGCACTAAAAAAATATATGATTAACAAAACATGTGGATGAGTTTCCTTTTCCCCACAATAGTGTCGACAAATGGTTTTACAAATACAGTAAAATGAATGTACATACAACTTTACGCATTACAATAAATCACGTGTATTTGATTAAAGAGCTGTTATGTGTACAACAAAACTCAGTAGATATTTAAAAATGCAAGTATTACATTGATTCCGTTTGTGCCATTCAAGAGTACTAGGCTTTTACTTACCAGTTAAGTGATATTACACAACAAAGGCCACTAAAAACAGCTCAAAGCTGTATAACGGATTTACGGTGCATTACAAAGGTACAAGTTTATGCTATTAGGCAGCATTAGGCATTATCTTACTACTTAAATAAGTAGTAAATAGCTATTGTAGACCCTAAGGCACTAAAACAGCTGAATATTTACGTGGGCATTATAATGGTTCATGTTTATGCTATTAACCAGAATTAAGAATTTATTTCCTACATAAAAATTCTATTGTAGTGCAAATGTACAAAAAACACGTGAAAGCTGTACAGCTGTTGTGGTTTGCTGCACTAAAACTGAAGGCTTTACAAAAGCATTTTAATATGACATTATTCAACCTTTATACAGTGTAAAGCATTATAATGGTATCGAAATGCATATATGAAGCGTCAAGATGCTCGGTAAACTTATATAGGAACCTTAAGTTCTACATATGTTTAATATTTATTTGATATAATGCTACCTGTTTACTTGGGTGGGATTAAAAAGTTATTTAAAAATCAAAAAGTAAATTATAAAAATAATCTTATAATAATCCTTTTTTCTTATAATATACATCACAATTAAAATAACACAATCTTAAAAGTTAATAAGCGGTCACAGAAAGGATAACGTTATAATATCTACAACATAAGAAAGTACATTTTCCAATATACAAAATTGATGATTGTTTGATGAAGGCTAAATTACCTTAATGCAATTTTACCATCTTCGTTTTTTGCTTTTTGTACAATTTTTTATAAATAATATAAAGCTGTAGGCTGTAATTAAACTCCTCCAACTTGGACTTACCATTCATTGTTGCAAAATAATATGAAGTTTATTTTAAAAATTAATATAAACCCTGCAAAAAAGGATGAACTGCTATGTTTTACAATGTACAAAAAGATTAAACATACGAGACTAGATCCAGATGTTTACAAGACATAAAGTGAAATATACAGTATTTAAAACATACTATCTATTATTTTATAACAAGCTGTAACACCTTATATCACCCCCTCAGGGGTTGCATTTTCACAAATCCTTTCTCAGTTGGTGTCTACGTCGAGAAATAAGTATGTAATATATACATGAAATGAGTATGTTTATAGGCATATATATACACATATGCCAAATTTCAAGCAAATTGAACGTTTTGGAGATCTTGTGATGTGTGATTCAGTGGTATTTCGCTTATAGAATAGAAATAAAACACAGTCCTAACGACTAAGACGTGAAAAAGTGCTCATTCTTAACATCATAAAATTCAAACTGGACATAAGTATTTGTAGGTTAAAAAATAATTAGGTATTGTAACAGTTTTCCTGTCTAGAAAATAAACATGATAGTTCAAAGTTAATAGGGGGGGATAGGTTTTAAATATAGGAAAACACGCTGCTCTGTTACATCTTCCGTTTTTGTTACAAAATATAAAATTAACATGCACATTATGTTTGCACTCATCACAATTAAGATTAGAGTAGAAGTTATATTGTTGAATTCGTAGTTCCTTAAAAGTTTTACATAAATATATTAGGTAACATTCAATTAAAATTATTAGAATTGTTGGTTAGTAAAAAGCCAGTCAGAAAAAGTTAGTGTTGCGAAGGCGGTGCAGCGTCGTACCGCAACCATTTCGCCGTATTATGTGCTACATATATCTGTGGCGGGTGCAAAGTAACGCGGTAACCAGTAACTGTTTCACTTTCACCGTTTAAATATCTTTTAACCTCCTGGATTCCAGAAAAAAAATTATTCAATATTATTTAAAACCTAGGTTTTATGGTATATCAGGGGTCTGTACATGTCCAAAAATGCAATAAAAATTATTTTTATTTTATACAGCTTTTACTTATGTCGTATATATATACTAGCTTGCCAGGCAGACGTTGTTCTGCCCTTTTCGACGACCCTTTGGCATGTCCTATATAAAACCTTCAATTCGCAAAAAAAATTTGTGGGTCACTCATAAGCAAAAAAAAAAAAACTATCCTATCTCTCAAGTTGGACTAAAATGCACACGGTGTGCAAATTTGATTAAAATCAGTTAAGTAGTTTAGGAGTCCATCGCGGATAAAAAATCCAGTAATTTATTATATCAATACGCATTTTTTATTATTATCACGTCTGGTCAGTCTTTATAATCATTTTTATTAACTAATATAATTTTGGTATGCAAAATAACTTTTCGGAATCCTATGTTTTGTATAATGCCTAATTTCACCGTGTACGAGGCGAGGCGAGGTACCTATCAAAATAAATGTGGTGACCTCTCACAAGCGTTTTCTGAAAATAGACTTCACCAAGAATATACCCTTCTTCAGTCAACTCAGGACAAGTAGTATTTACTTAGTATGGAGGCATGTCTAAGAGAATGCCTTGTGGAGTTGCAAATATAAAAAAAAATTAAGACAACATTGTTGGACTTTCCTGGACAATATTGCCGTATTTCACACTGACCGCTAAACGGCACTCATCGTCATCATCAATGCTTAATTCAATAAGTTTTTCTTGTGCGTGACACACTCACAAGACAGACTGAAAAAGTGGATTTACCTTCCATATCTTAGTTTTTAGTTTTTCTTCGTTTAATACCTAAGTATCAAAAACTACTATTTCTTATATTAATATATTTATTTTGTATCATAGCCTTTATTATAACATAAATCCCGTGTTTCTTAGACCAGAATAATGCTATATTTGGTAATTAGTTAGAAGAACTAACCATACAAATACCGAAAAAGACTCAGTTCTTTGACTGTTAGACCCAAGGTGGAGCCTTTTCTTAGTATACTGGTTCTATTTGTAGTAGTTGTCATTTCTTCCAGTATATCATCATTGATATATTGTGTAAAATAATCTTCACGTTTCCATGACTTAGTCTCAACTTTTAAGTAACCGGGTTAGTAAAACTGGAATTTTAAAGGTTCAAACTCACCATTCTATGAGTCGGCGATAGACGTTCTAACTGTAACTGCTGTTTGATGTGAATGTTCCTGGGTATCTGTAGTTCCCCCCCTCATCTCCTTTTCTCCTTTATTAAAGAAGATTGCAGAGATACGTCTGATTGTGAAACTATTTACTCATCTGAAGAGCTGGAAGATGAAGTACTGGATTTTTCATTTTCTTCAGGTCCTGGTGTAAAATTCATTTTCATCAGTATCAGAGAGATCCATGTCTGATTCTTCGAGGTGTAATAAATATTCGTCATCGGATAAGGCTATATATATGTGACATAAATAATAAGTTAATTGTCATACTGAGAACCATTGTAATACCAGTATGACATTAAAAAGTTTCTGATCTTAAAAGCCCAGAATAATTGACCATTTGAAAAAATAATCCGCTTATTAGTTACGTGGGTATGTTATTAGTAAAAAACACACATAGTTATTGTGACAAATAAAAATAAACAATAATAATTTTCGGATAACGTAGCACGTTCATCTATGCAACATGCTATCTTCCTCATGGCGCCTTAAAGAGGGAGTTATTCGACGGGTCTGTCTAACTCAAAATGACGTTTGTTCCGTGTTTCTAGTTTACTAAAGTAACACAACTACCATAAAACGATTAGTTCCAAAAAAATTCACATATAGCTTTAAAACGAATTTTTAATCCTTTATGTAATATAGGTATGACGCTGGCATCCAGGAGATTAAGGTGGCTATTGTTCCTAAACACTAATTACATCATTGTTTAACGAATGAAACGGGTCTGAAGTGGAGATATGCGACCGAGACGAATATTAACCACAAAGGTTCATATGTACAAACACGCATACAGTTAAAGACTTTACCACTGGACTCTGGAGACCTTGAAAGTGGAGACACGATAAAATTTAGATGTCTGAACGTTGGACATTACAACAACTTCCTACTGGGAAGTTAATTATTGAAAGATGAAGGTAGCCTAACTTAATTATGACATCAAATCATTAAACACCTTAGTTCGGCTGTGACTTAAGAGATCAGAGAAGCATAAAACATAGGGAGTATAAAGTTAAGTAGATTAGTAGCGAGTCGTTTGAAACTTGAAACTAGTAAAATATAAATTTTAAGAGGAACGTAAATTCATCAAACAACTTTTTGTCTAAAGGGAATGATTTATAAAGTGAATCCTTAAATATCTTAAATATTAATTGCATAACTGAATGTTAAATAATAACGGTGCGGCTAGGGATCAAACGATGCCTAAAGTTATAAGCAAATTAAATAAAAAATTTAAATATAGATAAATCGTGTTCGGTACCTATTTAACATGAGTACATTCTGAATTCACATATTATGCACCTATATCACTAGATGATTACCTTAAAAATGATCTATAAAAATTATATCTCCTAAAAGCTAAAAATATAAGACCTCGTTCTTTGTCGTAGTTGAGTTTTAGTTTTTAATTACATTTAGTTATACTTTCGAAAGTTACTACATTATTATATAATTTTGTGTGCCTTTCAGTAAAAGCCTCCTCCAACTTCTTCCATTGATCTCTGTCAGCTGAAACTCTTATCCAAATCCATTCCAGAGTAACCCTAAATTTGACTACCCATCTTCTTGTTAACCGAACTCTGCTTCTGATAGCATCTCTTGGACATACCAGTGTCACCTGTTTCCTCTACTTTTCTTTGTTGCAGCGAAACATGTAGCCAGTCCACCTACATTTTAACTGATCATTATGCTTTAAAGTATTTGTTATTTGGGCAGAACAGAATGTTGTTTAATGTCGTTTTTTCTAACTTTATCCTTTAATTACTCTCCATAGCTCTTTGACATTAATATTTTAAGTTTGCATCTATGGTGTTCCGTGAGGGTCCAAGTCTCATTTTTTTTTATTTTGTTGCTAAAATCTGCTTCTCATAATTTCTTTCAAAGACCAGTATTTTCTTTTGATAGAGACTATGCTTTTAAAATATATTATCATGTGGTGTTTGAGAGATATTATTTGGCTTACTCGTTTACTCAAGTTCCTGTCAATTATCATATATGTTTAGTTCGTATCAATTTGTGATCGTTTTCGTTTTGCTTGAGTTCATTTTGCACGCCTCATAAGCGAGGCTTTGAGGTTGTGCTTTACTCTCACCTAATCGAAATCCAGTAATTTTCTGAGCTAAAAATGTCTTTATTTTTTTTCTATTGCATTTTTAGAATAATAAAAATACACATATATCGAGAAAAATCACTCGTTTTCATATTTCTACTATTTTTAAAAGTAATTTTCTGTATTTAGTGTAAAAAGAAACTGATTGAAAAAAAATCCGCTGGTGTCCGGATGTCTGTATGTGTGGATGGCGCACGATTACGGTCGTTAGAATTAATGTATCAAAATAATTCTTTTTTTATTAGGTTTAGAATCTCAACGCACAGGTTCTTTTAAAAATCACTGAGTAATTTGGTCCCGTTTGATTTTAATTAATAAAAATGTAAAAAACAACTGGTACTTTTCTACAAAAAGATATTCTTATGGGTCTCTTCTTTCGTCTCAAATATGGAAAAAGAGATATTTTTTTATATCATCAAATAAGATTATGAGGCGTGCACTTTTGAATTTTCCAAACTTTATTGCTTTGTATTTAGTCCTACTTAGCCGCTTCTTTTTGCTAGATTTTGTACCATACGTTCCTACAGTTTTGAATTTTTTTTAAAGAAATCATGTCAACAACCAATCTTAGATGATTGATGCGGGTGTTATATGTTTAGGCCAAAATGATTTCAGTCCGGTTTCCTCAATATTTGCTACAACACGGCTCAGATAAGCTTAGACGAAAGTGCTTGAAAGAACTTGCAGAACTCTCCTGTTGATAGGGTAGGTAATGGATCACCTACTAATCCAGTTTGATGCTGGCTACATTTTACGAAATTTAAATTGTTACAAACAAGGATTGGTTGATTCGTTAAAATCTGCGAAGATAATTTATATAGTAAACTAAGTTTTGAATGATTTTGAACATTATGTACTCCTACCAATTACATTTTTATGGCATTGTTCTCTTGTCATGAAACACAATTTACTTTCTGTCATTTTGTAAAGTATATCAGACATCAATATTCACCAATTTTCTCAAGTCAGGTGCTGAAAACACAAAACACATGTAAAAAGCATGTTTATTATCGAAGACCATAAAAACTAAGTAAGTTTATATTGCTGTTAAAATTTAGATGTTAAGTATAACTTAAAATCCAAATTTTAAAAGCATAATACAATATAATACAATAACAGATAAAACTAAGGCTTGAAGAAGGTTTTATCCATTATTAAATTGTAGGTAATTACAACTTACCTATAAATTTTGGAATATATACAAATAGCTGTCGTATCAATACCAGTGCAATAATACATAAGTATCCCAATCCATAGGTACAAGATACAAATGATATGGCAAACCTGAAATCAGAATAGAATGTTAAAAAATTATATTACAACTAGTCTGGCTATATATAATTTTACAAGTTAAAAAGTTCTTTTTCCTTTTCTTTTTCCAATTCGTAATGTGTAATGTAAAGGGGCCCCGAAACGGTCAACTACGTTTGTCAATATCTACATAGATGCGAATAATGATCTTTTATTTAATGATTTCTTATATTTACGCGACCAGTACACTTTGATTAAAACTACTTTTTACGGATCTATGATACGAGAGGCTATTGAAATTAAAAAACATCCTAATTTCAATAGAGAAGGTGGCTGGGTACTACCACCTGCTTGGGACCCTATAATCAATAAAATTAAAACTAAACCCAAGCATACCACTGCAAGACCTCAGGACATAGTCAGTTCATTTTGCATAGATCGGACCATAAACAATAATTAAAAAAGCTGAAGGTACTCCGGGTTTAACAATGACATCGGGACGTCAGTCATCTAAGTCCCCCGTGACAATGGGTGCTGGAAAGCGTCGGAAATTAAAAATAAAAGTAATTAAAAGAAAAATTAAACGCGATAAAATCCGTAAAAGTAGTTTTAATCAATGATCTTTTATTTTATACAATTGAAGCGATTGTCACTATTACTACAGAACTGTCTGCAAATGGCAAAACAATTATTGAGGCAATAGTCGCGTCATGCGACAATCATTTTTTGCAAGAAATGTGTGAAATCTTTTTTTTACCGCAACGAACAGGCCTTCTCCAAAGAATGCCACAAGCACATTCCTAAGCCACCTCAATCCATTCCTGCATGTCTGAACAATTCGTCACTCCATCTAGTGGGGGGCCGTCCCACACATAGCCTACCGGTACGAGGCTGCCACTCGAGAACCTTGTCTCCCCATCGGTTGTCGATTCTTCGAGCTATATGGCCGGCCCATTGCTACTTCAGCTTACTAATCCTTTGGGCTATATCAGCTACTCTGGTTCTACTGCGGATATCCTCATTTCTAACACATAGCAATAACATTATCACGCAGAGAAAACCCGAGCATAGCCCTCTCCATAGCTCGCTGAGCGACTTTGAGCTTTCTCATACGGCCAGCAGTGAAGGACCACGTCTCCGATCCATAGGTCATCACTGGCAACACGCACTAGTTGTACAATCGAGTTTGAAGATTTTGAGGTATGCCTGACGAGAAGATGTGTCGCAATTTCCCGAATGCTGTGCAGCCGATTTGAATCCGTCGTTTGACCTCTCGGCCGAAGTTGGACTTACCTAGTCGGACTAATTGTCCCAGGTAAACATATTCGTCAACAACTTTGAGCTTAGTGCTCCCAACAACCACCAACATAGGTGTGACATAGACATTACACATGACTCGTTTTGTCCATGTTCATCTTAAGACCTATCCGTTGGGAGACACTATTGAGGTCATTGAGCATAGTGCTTAGGTCCTCCAGCGATTTTGCCATAAGGACTACATCGTCGGCAAATCGAAAGTGAGTGATTTACTCGCCATTGACGTTAATACCGTATCCTTTCCAGTCCAGCAGCTTGAAAACGTCTTCTAATGCAACAGTGAAGTTTCGGGGATATAACGTCACGCTGTCTTACACCTCTCTGCAGTTAAATAGGTTTCGTAGTCTGGTTTTGTATAGCCCTACCGTACAAGCACTTCAGCACTCTGATCTGATGACAGTCAACTTGGCACCGCTGAAGGGACTGCAGCACCGCGCAAATTTCCACGGAATCAAAGGCTTTCTTGTAGTCCACATGCGCAATACAAAGCAAGTCGTTGAGTCTGCGTGCGAGACGATTCGTCATGACTCTTGAAAACAGCACGTAGATGCGGCTCAGAAGGGAAATCGGTCTCTAGTTCTTCAAGAAAACATTGTCGCCTTTCTTGAAGAACAAATACCACCATGGAGGACGGAATGAAAGAACTTCTGCGCGGTTTTCCACTCGCTTTCAGAAGGTCCGCTGTGATTCTATCCTCACCCCGGGACTTGCCGTTTTTAAGGTGCTGGAAAGCCATAATATATATTCTCACAAAAGAAGATAATAGATTTTCTCACAAAAGAAGGGAACTTTTAACAAAAAGGAAAAAGTTCGAACCGAAGACAGGACTCGAACTTGGGTACTATGATTTCGGGACCATCCGATATCCCATTTGAGCTATTATGATCATTATTACTCTATCAAAATTAACCTTCTTATATTGTAGCAGTCTTTCATTGCCTAAAAACGACATTTTCTAAAAATGAATCCCACCTAGATCGATTTATTGCCCCCGAAACCCCCTGGACACTAAATTTTATGCAAATCGTTGGAGCCGTTTCCGATTACATATATATATATACGTGTGTGTATATATATACAAGAATTGCTTGTTTAAAAGTATTAGATATAAGTTTAATTACTATTAAGCATAACTTATTTAAAAGATAAACATGTTAATGTGTAAAAGAACTTTAGCCATTCTAGGTACACCATTATGTTATTTAAATATAAAAGACAGTGTGTTTGTCATGTAAGTAACTAATGTGATAAAAATATGTGATAGTTAAAACAAAACATTGAATTTAAACAAATAATAAAGAGTGTCATGTCTGCCACCAGTGGTTGTAAAGTAAAAGGGAATATCCCACCACTAGTGATAAGAAGTAGGTAATGCTATTCTGCCACAAATTATTACCCATTTTTTTTAATACAAATGGAAATATTAATATGCGTGGGATAACAGAGTGATTATAATTAATTTTGTAACAGTTTAAAACACAAAGCTATTCTGCCAAAAGTTAATAGTGGTTGGAATGTGTTACTTATTGCATTGCATTTTTCTTAAAGCATCATTCAGCAAACCTTCATATTGCAATCATAGTGAAGATAGCAACATACTGACAATGTAAAATATTACCTTTGTGCTATTTGTGCTTGTACAATTTTTTAAGATTAACAAGTTTTTTTTATTACTGTAACTGAACATTAGTATATATATCATCTAAAAATCCACATCTTTAGAACTGCTAAAACTGGCCAAAGTCCACCAAGCCACATAAGTTTACGTAATAAAAAGTTCCTAGCCTGGCCGCCCTTAAAGATTGTTAAATTAAACGGAATAAGTGAAGCTAATAACAAACGGCAGACTGGTGATAAGCATCGGTGTCTAGACCTTCATAAGCAACTGCAAATGCAGATGGTAGATTACAAGATCATTACAATGAAAAAATAAACTTCAATATCAACCAATAAGTGACATAATAATAATAATATATATATATTTTTACTACACCTGGAATATTAACAACGAAGCAAATCACAAAACAATATTTATCATTAAATTAGGGGACTTACTGGAATTCAAAGTAGACATCTTTGCAATTTTCAGGCAACAAAATAACACCATAAAGTAAGAATGGTTGGCAAACTGTTGTAAGAGCCAGATTGTTTGCAAACAGGATTGTCGCAGTAGCAAAAACTAGCCCCGTTAAGAAATATAAATAATTTTGCCTTAGCACACAACAGTCCCACCTGTATGAAAAAATGCTTAGGATAAACTTTGTTATTTAAAAAAACAATTATAACTAATATAACTCACCATATAGAGTGGAAAAATCTATCATTTACTTCAATTTGACATATCTGACAGTATTGTGAATCAGATGTTAACACTGGGCTGTAAAAAATAATATTACTCATAAGATTGATTTGAAAATGATTCAAAAATGGTTAGACTGTTTTGTATTTAAAATAATACCTATATTCTTTTCCCTTAGATGAACCTATAGCCAGTTCAAAATCAGCAATTGCTTTCATTTTATAAAAGGAATAACATGTGCATGTTAATAGTAAGAGGAAAGCAAAATTCTCCAATTGAGTTATTTCTAGCAACCTTAGCACCGCAATCTGATATATAATAAACATCCAAACTCCTGAAGACAAAGTCCAGGAGAAAAAAAATGGTGACCTGTAATAAAATGTAACTTAAATTATTAATATACCAATATTGAGTTCATTCAAATATTTTTGAACCAGAATTCATAACTGATGTAGCATCTGTTTTGGTTACAAAAAAGACAAATTTAATAAGTATGTAGCATGACCATAGTGTCAAGATGACAGAGAAGCTCTCCACTTAGCGTTAAAGTTGTGCATTATCAACACATTAATTAATTTTGCTTTAGTTTTTATACTCAAATCTAAAGAATACATTTTAATACTGAATTAAATTAAATTATGGATTTCATATAAAAACTTCTTTTGTGGTTTCTGAAAGAGGTGTATCTCAAAATTTGCAAGATCATAATAAGATGATAGGACAGTCTACAGTGATGTGTTATTGCACTAGCCAATATTTGCTATGTCTCTTTCATATGCTTGGAAAACAAGCATGTCATAAAGGAATGCCATAATTATCAGTAACGGTTACTGAACTTTAAAGTTCAGTACATTCTATAAGAAATGATATAAGTGCAAGGCCTCAGTTTTCACTTTTCAGTTACCTTTACTATAGTGGACACATGCCTAATCATGGCTAGAGAAAATAATATCAAATCCTAATATATACAACATCCTACCAGCTGAAAGTGAAACTGAAATGACATAATCCAGACATACAAATTTTGAATATACAGTCAATAAGGATAAATAATGAGATTAAGAATGGTGGCTCATCGAGTCTGTACCATCAGCATGACTCAGTACCATTAGCGAAACTATATCTAGTTATTAGGAGATTTTCCTTAATATGATAATTATAATGTTATATTATTTGCTTAGTTGGAATTTTTTTTATTGATGGGAAATATCTGAAGAATTGTATACACAAGTAGGTACATTTTTAAAATAACATTTATAACTAGTGACCCACTCTGGCTTCGCCTGGGAGGTATCTATTAATGTGTCATTATTTAGACTTAAGATAATCTTAAAAAAACATTTATTTTATGTTATCAATATTTCTATTTTTATAAAATTTAGCTCAGAACACTTTTTGTATTACTCTCTATTTGTTCGTAAAGTTTTATTGCAATCAGTTCAACCAGCAGCAGATTAGCTGGGGCAGACAGGCAAAAATACTTGTCTCAAGAACATGCATATATTTTACAAAAAATATTAACAAACAAAATCACCAATAATTAAAAAGAAAACTTAAAATGCATCATAGCTCACAAATTAGCAAAACCGGACAAATTTTTTTCGCAGTTCATGGTATTTTGTTATCTTTAATTTCAATGACAAGTTAGACTGAAATTTTAAAACGTATGAAAAAGGCATATCGTAACATAGTTTTTTTGCTGTCCGGCGGCTTATTGCCGGATGTGATTACAGATAGCGACAGTATACGAGCGAGAGGTGACGCAATTTACTATCCCATTCTTTAACCGCACGAACGTAAGACTTATAATCATAATAACATAACACTCATAAGATGGAATAACCTGTTTTTCTGACGAGGTCTTGAGTGAACATATAACGCTCCCATTCCAATAAAAATCATAATTATAATTGTGATTGTTAAGGACAAGGTAGCTACTAATAATAAAAGTGGTAATATAATAAACGGTAAAACAGCATCTCTATCCACTTTTTTGCTGCTTGATTTATAATATCCGAGAGATAAAACATCCTGTATTGTAAGTGTTGTCACCACCATTTTGCTATTAAGTTTTATTATTTCTTGAATAGTACTTATAGGTTAAAAGCAACAATATTTTGTTTGTTTGTTCGTTTATAAGCTAACACTTCCATAATATTATTTAAATACTTGAATAGAAGTGAAGTAGAAACAAAACAAGTGTCGACAGAATTAGAATGTGATTGATGGACATTTTTGACATCAACATGTAAATAGTAAAGGGCTGACAGGTGTCATGGTAATTGTAGTTATTACGATTCGCTAATATGGGCAGGCAAAAGTGTTTGACCATAGAGCTTAATCTGATTCGTTTCGAGAAATTTCTACGAAAACTTCACCCAGCGGATAGTTGATGTCGATAATAATATCTCAAAGCCCCTATAGTTAATATAATTAATACTATTGCTGATGTGAAAAAAATTTGAAATTATTAACCTGATATAATATTTAACAAATATTGTTACGGCCCCGAGTTACCCCGACAAAGGTCGATTGAGCTAGGGCTCATAGTAGCCCAATTCGACGAGTAACAGAGGGGAGGATCCAATGACCTATGGGTAATTAAATTATAACGGTTCGTTACGCAATACACAAAAATTACCGAATTCCAGAAGTGTAGGGTCTACCACAAGGTGGCGTCAGGGGCAAGTAATTGGTAGTAGGTGTGTAGTGTAAGAAAGTGTATAGTGTAACCTGACGTCACCAATACGATCAGATAGCAGCACCACGTGCACCGACCGTTCCACAAGACGCTCACCGCTATCGGAACTCATGTCCAGCGTCACTTAGCATGAACTATAATCGCGCGCGATCTACTCAAGTTCAAAGTTCTCAGGGACAAAGTAAAAGTCTTATCACGCTATCAAACGACGCACTAATAACTCGTCGATGCAATTAACTGCATAAAAGTTCCATTAATCACTCCAAACTCCAAGTAGGCCTCTTGTCACGTTACACTTTCAAAACGGACAACTAAATTCGAGGCGGTCTAATTAGACCCAAATGTTCAATAGTAATTCAAAATGGCGCGCACAATTAACACAAGCTTTAGGCCTTCAAGTCAACACCGGCCGCGCCCAACCGTCTTACGGTCGCCGACAATACTCAAACTGTTACAACGATAATTATATAATATGGCCTCGTTATCACGAACAACAAATTAAGATAACACTGTAAGAGGCTCTCGACGTATAATCGACCCAGGCGTCGCGTAAATAAACTCAAGAATAAGCCTCGTTATCACGGATACGTACAAATATAAGATAACACAAGGAGGCCGCTGCAATTCATAAGTAACACCGGCACGGCCGCAGCGCTCAATGATTCTTGCAGACTGGGGCCGCTTGCTGTGCGCGTACCGCACAGCAAGCCACCGCCTCCCGCGCAACGCTGACCGTTTCCTCACCCCGTTCGAGACGCGCGATGGAAGTGTAACAATCGTGCGTGAACAAATATGTTGTCAGAAAAGTGATGAGGTATCCTGTGCCCTCGTAGGATATATTTGTCCTTTTGAAACATGAACCATGTGACAAGCAAAAGTTATATTTGCGCTACAATTGAGCGCTTGGTTGCATTGTGTGTTGCTTTCATTAACGTGATCATTCAAACCGACATATCATATGTGTTAAAAAGAAATTACTTGCACCCGTCAAAATTACTTATTAACTATGAATGAGAATATTTGTAGTAGATATCAATAATCATAATTTTTATCTATACAAGGGAAGAGCGTGTGAACAGAGGAGAAAAACAATTAAAACAATACAATAAAAATTTCACTCTTTTTTAAGTTTTCTCAATTCGTTATTGAACTGCGTTGGTAAATTGTGCAATTTTCTATTGATTTCCGATGCAGAAGTATTAAACTGTCCGGTCAAACTTTCTACCGCTGCAGATTTCTTTACTCGATTTGTATAATCGGGGTTTGATATTTGTCATAGTTCTGGGAACGCTCATCAAAGTGCAAAGTCGCCATACACAGAGTCCAACTCAACTTTGATTTTCGTAGGCGTTTTGCCTTTCAAAAACAAAAATTTAATGACAGCTCGATATTCAATTTTTTCCATTTTCAAAATAACACTTACCAACATTGAGTCACTTAAACGACTGTCAAATAACAACTACGCATCTTTAAAACGGCTGATATTTTCGTGTGTAAATCAAAAGAAGCACAACTACATTCACAAATCACAATTGAATTTTTATGGCTTCTTGTGCCATATTTGATGTAAGATGCTGACCAAATTTCACATCGATCCACTTTTATGCTTCAAGGTAATTGATGGTTGAGGGCATGTACGTGTATCGTACATTTGTTTGAAAACTCGCGACAGGGTCTCAGCGGGAATCGATATTTCACGCGATTTTTTACAGGTCTTATACCAACAGCAAGGGTTTAGATAGAGGAACTGTTGGCGTATCTGTGGATAGTGCAATATACAAACATAAGGTCGCCTAGCATTTGAAGCGTTTTGAAAATAACTGATGTCTACATACCGTGTGTACAAGGCCGTAGTCAGAAAATAATTTCGGGGTAGGGGCGATTTGATTTGTTGAAACTGTAGAAAAACATAAAATCCTTTTATTAAAAGAAATGAAATTGTGTTATCATACATGTATTTATTAGAAAACTATTACATAAATATTACAACTTATTGCAAAATATAAATTTAGTCTTCTAGCTTTCCTTGCAGCGAACAAATCAATTACCTCCTCGGTGTCGGTGGATTGACATTCACGCCAAACCATTTAGTCTTTCCTGGCCTGTGGAGTTTCTCTCAGGAGCACATGTAGAAAAAGGCAGTGTCGCCAAGATCTTTAAAAGTTTGTGAATGTTTGGAAATAAGACCTGGTTGCATTCTGTTTTTGGTTTGGTTGGTTGGTCGATCTAGTTCAGATTCTTCCACCCATTTTATCAGCCATATGTCTAATTCAGCTTTTAAAAAGTCCCATTCATAATATTTTTATAGACCTCGAAGTAGTTTTCTTGATAATTTTGATTAATTTGTTGTTTGCAACACACACACGGAATAAAAATGTTGTGAGATGATAATGTGGCTTTATGATTTTGAAATCTCGACTGAAGCTGATCAATGAAATCACCCAAAAGTGGTATCATTATAGCAATTATAAAATAAGTTTCAAGATCTTTTGTGTTGTAGTTTGCTCTATGCTCTTGGAGTGACGTTAGTTGCAGAATTTTCATTTCCTCGTGTACAGTACTGCGCAAATTCTGTGCATTCTTGAAAAGTTCAACTGAATCAACATTTTGGCGAACATCTTCAATAGTCTTTATAATTAAATCGACATGTTGTAAAGCTGTTGCCAAATCGCGGGAGATTGAGGAATTTTGCCGTACACACTGACACTATGTCAGTAAGCAACATAAGCTTATAACAAAATCACTTGAGATGACGGATCTCAGAAAATAATTGGCTATTGACGATGTTTCAGAATCTATGTCAGTGCTTAAGTCGTCTAGTGTATCAACAATAGCTTTATACATTTCTTTAAATCTTAACAACACATCATGATTATCTACCCAGCGGGTCTCGCACATTGCCGTAAGGTTTTTCCATAGTGTTTCAGGGAAGTTTTTTTCGATATTATCTTTTAAACACTTGGTTCGTTTTGCCGATGACTTGATAAAATTTTCAATCGATTTTATAATTCCAATTGTATTTCGAATAGCCTGAACCTGGCAAGAATGACCCAGAGGTAAATTCAATGAACGTGAGCTGCAATGAACGTATAAGACTTCTGGATGTGACTCACGAATTACTGCTTGCACACTTTTAAAACTTCCTTTCATCGAAGACGCTCCATCATATCCTTGTCCGACTAAATATTCGCAATCTACTCCCAAATAATTTAATTTAGATATAATTGCATTAGCTAAATATCTTCCTTTTGTATTCTCAACTGTTACAAAAGTTAAAAAATCTTCACGCAAGATAAACCCTTTATCTTATGCCTCGGCATATCTTAGAAAAATGGACATCTGTTCCTGTCGTGAAACATCAGTAGCTTCGCCAACAAGGATTGAAAAAAATTTCGTATAATTTAATCCTTGCACAATTTTTGTCTGTATTATTTTACCACAAATTGCAATAAGTTCATTTTGTATGGTCGGGCTTAGGTAGGTAGCGTTCAACGTCATATTTTCTGTGTGCTTTATTAGATTTGAGTCTCCACATCTGCTTCTCATCCGTAAGATAGCACGAAAGTTTCCATCATTTGTTTCTGACTCAGCATCATTGTTTTCTATTGCACCTGAGTCCACATAATTTAATTGTTTCAATAATCGGAATGAGCCGTTTCCGATTTTCAGCTATTTGCGCTAGGTATGCGCTATCAATCGGACTTATCATATTTGGTTGAGATTTATTATACACCTTCATAAAATTATCAGCCAATAATACAGAAGATTTGTGGTACTGGCTTTCACTGTCATGTTTGAAATCATGTACAGCATCTTTCCATTCAGTGAGCAGCTGAGTAACTAAGGATTTCTACTGCTGATGAGAGACTTTACCTGCGCAATATCTGGCAAATAATACATACATAAACACTCACGCCTGTCATCCAGAGGGGTAGTCTCTGCCGACTACGGACTTCCATTTGGCACGATCCTGACATACCTCTTTCGCCTCCTTCACATCCATATATCTACGCATACATGCTCGTCGGTTAAGGGTACTTCTAACGTGGCCCATTTTCAAAATATCGCCAATTTGGTCGATAAACTTTTTTCTAGGGCGTCCCTTCCCGACTCGGCCGTTCACATCTGCCATATAAATTTGCTTTGTCACTCTTTCCTCATTCATTCTTTCTACGTGATCAAACCACCGAAGCATTCCTTTCTTAATCCTGGTCACAACATCATCTTGCATACCACATTTATCTCTTATCACGCAATTTCTCACCCTGTCATTCAGATTCAACCCTAGCATATTCCTTAAAGACCGCATTTCTACAGCATTTATTCTACTTTCGTGCTTCTTCTGCCACACCCAGCTTTCACTACCATACGTTAAAGTAGGGACTAACACAGCATTATGAATTACCATACGTGCCTGTTTTGACACATTCTGGTTCTTTATAATAGAGTGTAGTGCCCCATTCACTCTATTCCCTGCATTTACTCGTCGTTCTATATCCCTATCATATCTACCATCCCTGCTAAATACACATCCCAAATACACAAACTCAATCAACTCTCCTTCTATTCTTATTTCACATACCGTTTTGCTTTCTTCTCTTTCAATAACCATCACTTTCGTCTTACTTGCGTTCACTTTCATTCCCCTTTCTTTTAATTCCCAGTTCATTAACGTAACCATCATTTGCAACTCAGCCACCGATGACGCAAATATGACTTGATCATCGGCATACAAAAGGCATTTGACGGTTAACTCGCCCATTCTTAACCCACATTCTTCATCTTTCAAAGTTTGCAAACACCGGTCCATAAATAGGTTGAACAGCCAAGGGGAAGCTACACAGCCCTGTCCGACACCTTTTTGGATGCCAAACCAGTCCGAGTAGACCCCATTGATCCTGACACAAGCACTAGAGTCCCTATAAAGAGACCTTAATGCCTGTATCAAACCAGCGCTCAACCCATATGAGTTCAGTGTTTGCCATAACACATTCCTGTCCACTCTGTCATAAGCCTTTTCCAAGTCCATGAACGCACAAAAAACTTTCTGGTTTTTGGCCAAAAACTTCTCCGCAATCATGCGCATGGAAAAGACTTGATCTGTGCACCCCATTCCCTTTCTAAAACCCGCTTGCACATCCCAAATTTTTCCATCAGTTTCTTTCATAACTCTTTCAATTAACACCTTAGCATACAGTTTACCCACAATACTAAGCAAGCTGATACCGCGGTAGTTTTTGCAGTCCTGCTGGGACCCTTTTCCTTTATATATTGGTACTATAACTGCTTTACACCAGTCATCCGGTACCCGTTTTAATTAACAACATAAATTAAACAAGGTGTACAGCAGGCCTGCCACCACTCCCTCTCAAGCCCTTAGCATCTCGAGTGATACTCTATCATATCCAGCTGCCTTACCTGCTTTCATGCTTTTCATTGCTTTCATTATTTCATTTGCACTTATCTCCATACCTCTTTCCACTTCTTTCGGAATTTCTAGTTCATTTAATTCAGACGACTCTTCACTCATAAACAAGCTTTCAAAGTATTCCTTCCATCTGTTTAAATTTGAAATTTCATCATTCAGAATACATCCATTCTCGTCTCTTATAGCATTTATTATAGGCTGTTTTGTATTTCCCCTGGCAGTTCTTACGAGTTTCCAGAACATTTTTATGTTAGCCTGGAAATTATCAGATATCCTTCTATCATTCTTATCCGTTCTTTCTTTCTTTTTCCTTTCAATAACTTCTTTTACTCTCTTATTTGGACGTCTAAATTCTGTCTTTTGTCTTTCAATCTCATCATTCATACCAGAAGAATTACCAGCTTTGGTTGCTAGTAAATCTAACCATGCTTTCTTCTTTGATTCAACTTCCACCCGTACCTCATCATCCCACCTTAACGTATTACTTTTCCTTTCATTTGTTCTCTTACTTACACCACATACTTCGGTGGCGGTATCCACCAAACCTTTCTTAATATTATCCCACACAATATTCAAGTCTAAATCATTCATACACAACTCATTCAAACATCTAATATTTTCTCTCAGTCTACATTTATACTTCTCTATCACATCTTCATCTTGTAACTTCTCTATTCTTATACGCTGTAACGCAGTGGTAGACACAGATGTCCGATGCCGGCAACGCTTGAAAAGACCATTAATTCGACATAAGACCAAGTAATGATCCGTCCCTACTTTGGACCCCCGGTAAACCCTTGTATCTACGACTGCGCTCCTCATTCTTTCATCCACAATTACGAAATCTATCATGCTTCTATCGTCACCTCTTTCCCAAGTATACATATGAATCTTCTTGTGGCGAAAGCAAGTGTTCGTCACAAAAAGATTTTTTTCCATACATACGGTGAGGAGACTTTCACCATTCTCATTTATACTTTCATCACCAAACGTTCCCAATATCTTTTCATAACCAAGCCTCCTCACCCCAACCCTTCCATTAAAATCTCCAAGCATAATAATATTTTCATTTCCCTTACACTTCATTAACACTATCCTTACCATTTCTCAAAACTGCTCTCGGATATAAGTGGGCTTAGACATGTCTGGGGCGTAGACCCCTAACACGAACAACTTCTTTAAGCCCACTTTCATTCGTATTCATAGCAGTCTTGGGCTTACACATTCATACTCTTTCACACATTGGCCCATTCTTTCTGAAAGGATGATACCTACTCATTGGCATGCCCGCTCGATCTCGTCTACACCAGACCAGTATGCGGTATACGTGCCATGTGCAGTGGCATCCTTTCCCTTTCGTTTCGTCTCATTCACACGTAACACATCTATTCCTCTGTCATTCATCATTTCGCATACTTCATCCATCTTATCATTCATTCCTCCACATACATTCAGCGTAGCCAGACGGGTTTCCGCAATCCACTTTTCGCCCCTCCGGGAGACAGAACGTGACGGGTGGCGAACCTCGTCACCGGTTTTTCTCCCGGAGATTCTTCGCACACCTGCCCCATTTAAGGGGCGCTGGGAACTCGGAGCCATTTCTTTTATTTCCTGAGTCATGGTGCGAACAAGGGGTGGTGGTAGATTTTACGCCGCTACTATACGGCGAGGAGCCGAGTCTATTTTTTCGGTTTTGTCGCTCGTTTAGAACCACCCGGGGGACACGTGTAGGGTGGGCCTAAGGTTAGGTGGTCGGAGCCTACGGACGCGGCGACTCATCCCCCTGGCTGGGCATCCATCCATCTGGCAAATAATACTTACACAATATTTGCATAAAGCGGCTTGTTGCCCTGTACTAGTGTAAAAAACCACGAGAACCGTTCAAACCATTGCATTTGAAATTTTAGCATTCATTTATCGTCACTTACTGGAAACTTGAATGTCTTTTCTAACATGCAAGGAGATTTCAACAGTTTGTACTTTAAATCATTATCAATTTTGATGTTTGATCCCGTATAATAGCACACATCTAAACCATGCTGTGAAACATCATCCACAGTCCCAGGAACGGCAGCAGAAGTACCAGAACTACTTGTAGCATTATTACTGTCGAAAAAACTTGAACACTGATTTTCAGTAGAACCTTCACTACCAGTACCAGATTTAGATTTTTTAAATTAATATTTGAATAATGTATTTTCTTGCGTTCTTTTTGCCATTTCAAATGTTGAATCGACCAGTAACAACTAAAAAAACAGCAAAGTATTAATTCCATTTGTACACAAGTATTCACTATATACGTCCCACTGCTGGGCACAGGCCTCTTCTCATTTCTGAGAGGGTTTTAGGTCACGCTGCCCCAATGCGTGTTGGCGAACTTCACGTGTCTTCGAAATATTTTTTTTTCTTATTCCTCAGACATGCAAGTTTCCTCACGATGTTTCCCTTCCCCGCCGAGCACGTGGTAAATCAGCACTTAAAATTGCATTTAACAATTTCATTGGTGCCGGCGGGGATCGAACCCGGGTTACTCGCGTTCTGTTATATTTACAGTGAGCGTTAACCATCTGAGCTACCACGGCTCTTCCATAAAGATTTAAAAGAAAATGAATACGAGTAGGTAGTCTACTTTTAGGCATCAAATCCTTTTAATTTTAATTACAAAAATTATAATACCACTTACTTCATCATACTAATTCACAAAACTATTATTTCACCTACTGCACTATTACTGCGCTTATATCGCTTTAGTCGCATTGGATCCACAGAGTACTTTTGGTATACCTGAAAATTGGATCACTTTCCAAGACCTTCCAAGACAGAACTGCCTCTCCGTGCTCAACGGCTCGCTAATATACTTATTCCGCAGACGCAGATTCTATGCCTACTGAATTCTCCCAAAATGCAGTTCGAGCACGTCCCCGAAGTTGCGTTGCTTGTTGTTTAGTTTCGACGCTCCCTAATAGATGTCGCTGCGCCGCTATTTAAGTATTATCACAGAATAAATAATAGTACTACGTAGTATTATGTATTTATTATACTGTGTAAGTATCGTCGTGCGAATACCAAGCGAGCATAAAGTCACACATAATAAATATAACAATAGGTAGAGAATTAGTTTTTTATTTGGGGGGGGGGGGTTAATTCCCCTTGTCCCCCCCTGGCTACGTCCTTGCCTGTGTACGTACTTGTGCAACGTAATAATTTGCCAATGTATTGTTTTAACGCGCAACTTCATAATGTAGTTTAATAATTTCGGTGAAAAAAGAAGTGAATTTTTGGCCAATAGATAGAAATTTCTCAAAGCATAATAAAATTCCTTTGAATTCAACAAAAATAAATAATTATTTTTTCAATTGTAACATTATTTATTTCTTTTCTTATTATCTTCGTTGTTTTTATGATTGGAAGTTCGTTTTGTGATGAAGTTTATCTCATATCTTACACTTATTTTTCCTGAAAATAAAACCGTTTGAATAAGATATTCGTTTTCGTCAGAATATACTGCGTTAACCATTAAGATAAACAAAACTAAAGTAGCAAACAACATTACCGCGCGTCGAAAAAAGTGTAACCACTACAGAACCGCGACGACGTAGCTTTGAAATTACTAAACGTTTTAAATAAACATATATCTGTCTCACTTACACAAGTTGAGAATCCAATACCGTCACAAAGATTAGATAAAGACGACACACAAACATGCAATGGCGGGTTGGTGTGGCTTACTATATGAAGTTTTACTCAAAATACGCAATAAGAAGGAGTTTTTTAAGCTGCCAGTTAATTGTTTTTAGTTAAAAAAAGTATATTTTCTTATCAGATGAATAGAAGTTGGCATAATTGATTAAATAAAACATATTTTTATGAGTATTTTTATTGTACTAATAAATCAAACAAAATAAAATAGGTAATAAAATATAATTAATATAAAATTATAATTAATACAAAATTATTAATTTAAAATAGGAAATCAAATATATTTAATTGATCATTCATGAATAAACTAAAATAAGAATAATGAATTATTTTATATGGAAGTTTAAACGTAGTTTTTATTATAATTTCCAAAATGTTTAAACAAATTAAATTACTCCATTAATTATATAGTCTCCCATTAATGTGGGATAACCACAAAGGCGGAAAAGTGGCAACATTGAACCTAAATCGCAATATTCGTTAATTTTATTTTATTATTTGAGGTTTTTACGTTTATATGAAAACATGAACTAAAAATTATGTGTAAAAGGCGATTTCGCTTGATTTATTATGTTTTTGTGACTTTGAATCACATTCTTTCATTATGCATTTACCCATTTTTTATCGCGGATCGTTTGGCTCAGCTCTGTTGCCGTCACATTGAATACTGAACTGACATTAGATATGGAGTGTAGAGGTAAAAAAAAAACAATCTCTCATAGGAGAATGGTCGAAAAAGTGTCCATCTGTAAGCAGTAAATAAAAGTATAAAAACTCTCCACAACAGCGCTGGAGTAGCTACTGAGATGAAATGAACTTAGCAGTTGCCGACGGTTTAAGTGTGCTGCTAGACTGCTCAGTAACTCTAAAATCTAAAATAATTTTATTTAGTAAATATAACCTCGAAAAAGTCATCTATCCCACTAATATTTTAGGCGTGTTCTTTAAAATTTACACCGTATCTATAGTTGCGCCACCCTTATTTAACGGTTTTCTACGGACACTTTTTAATACACAGTCTGTAATCTTTACCTCTACACTCCATAAACTATGGAGTGTAGAAGTAAGGAAGACCAACTCCCATAGTAGAATAGTTGGAAAAGTGGCCATCTGTAAGCAGTAAATAACGGTTCAAAAACTCTACACAACAGCGCTGGAGTAGCTACTGAGATGAAATGAACTTAGCAGTTGCCGACGGTTTAAGTGTGCTGCTAGACTGCTCAGTAGCTCTAAAATCTAAAATAGTTTTATTTAGTAGATATAACCTCGAAAAAGTCGTCTATCCTGCTAATATTTTTCGGCGCGTTCTTTAAAATTTACCCCGTAGCTATAGTGGCGTCACCCTTATTTAACGGTTTTCTATGGACACTTTTTAATACAAAGTCTATACTCCTTACATCTACACTCCATATCATAAACTTTAAGATGGCTGTGGCCATATGTGCAGTAGCAACGCTTTGGCGCGGTAATTACTAATCCAGTGCAGTGGCGAAGCCTCTATAGAAGCCCAGAAGCCCGGCTTGCCTTATCAAGCTGAATCAATCAATAATGTCAAGTAATAAAATAACTCGTAAACTGTTTTAAACTATTTCAAATTTCCCGCGCGCTCTGTTCAACCTCGTAGCCTTACGAGTACTGCTGTCATACATATAAGGAGAGTTGAATTGAGCGATTCGTTGTCTCCCTCGCACGCGTGAGCTTTTTACAGGGCTTTAGAGAAGACGATCTCTCCCTTTTTAACCTGTGGCAAAATGTTCTCTAATGAAATATAACTACGAAATGTTTATATAGCAATTATTATTGGGCCAAAAGCCTGGCTTTGCCCTGAAGTTGTTTAGGAGTGCGTTAGCATGGCTTTTGATAATTTATCAATACTACCAAAACCAGCGGGATTAGATGGATCATAATAAATCCTGTTAATTTCTTCTAGTACGGAGTCCATTTTTCCCCACTCAAGCCTTTTACGTATTTTAGTAGTAGACTTTTTATCTCTACTACTCGGTGTAGAAAATCTATTTTAGTTATAGATTTTGTATCTCCTCTACTCGGTGTAAAAAACACTTGAACTTCAATCTCAGAGGGTTTGTTCAGATCTTTTGCTTGAAGTTGGTTAATAAACTAACATCTATTTGGATTTCCAATATAAGTAAGTGGTACTTTAATATCTTTTAATGCTTCAGCAAATCTATCCCACCCCACTGGATCACTTATTTTTAAGGGTCTTAGTGAATCATTTATTAAATCAACAATATTACTTCCAGGAATTTTTTCATTATCAATTATGACTGTACCTTCATTATCCCAATGTATTTCACTTTTACTTGTTTCAACTAAGTTTAATAATAACTGTCCTTTTTTATTATAAGTTTTTGTTATTAAACTGAGTATTTGAGCTAGTGTGTAAAATGGATTTTCATCATTTTCTTTACTTTTAATGGATCGATTCTCCTCCAACAAAGATTCAGCATCAACTGAAGTCTTTAGATCTCTATCTTTATTTTTAAAACTAATTTTAGACTTATTTGAATCTTCATTAGATGTATCAGAATAAATTGGTAATCTGAGTGGTTGACGATCCTCTTCGATAAAATGAAGGTATCTTCGCAGTGTTTGTAAATATAACATCAATTTCTTTCGGTCTTCCATCTTACTATTCATAATATTTTGCATTTCAATATCTAATCGAGATAAATTACTATTAACCTTATTTTCTTGTTTTAATTTTTCAATCAATCCAGGTTCGATAAGTATCATTTTCTTTGCATTTTCCATGTTAACTGGATAGTCCACTCACTAATTCACTCAATATTGCACCTAATATTATTGGTAAGAAAGCCCCTCCGTTTTGTATAATTATATTTTTTCTTAGTTTATGTTTACACTTACGCACTAGTTTACGGGGTATATTTTTGTGTTTATTCAATTTTTGTTTATCTTGATCTTTAAGAGGTACTTTTCCTTGTAAAACGTTATGAATACACTCACAAATACAGTTAATTTCTTTTTCATCACACGTTTTAAGTAATGCTCTTTGATATTTTGGTTTAAGCGTATGCAAAGCGTTTAGCAAATGTTTATACGTTGTGAGTCGACGATGCATCATTTAGCAATGATTTGAATTGTTTGATTCTTGGTGTATTTAAACTCTTTTGTGGGGACGTAGACTGTACAAAAACCATTAAATAGGAAGACATTTGTCTTGATACGACAAAAATCATTGGTATTCTGTTTTAAATCTACCATTAAATATCCATGTGCCTCTAGAGTTGCATCCCTGTAGGCATCTTCAATGAATTTTGGATTATCAGGAGACACTTGTCGTGCTAAATATCTTATTTGAGTTTTATCTCGAGGGTTTTTAAAATATATTATATAACTTGAGTTTAAAGATATGTCTCTATGCCCTTTACCCTGATGAAATAAATTTTGTGTTAAATAAAATACACTGAGATTCCTGTGATGACTACCTTTTGTAAATATATCCACAATTCTTCCATCGGACTCTCTCATTAGATCATCAATAATAACGAGATGTGGGTTTTCACCATCAAACATATTAAGATTTGGAATTCATTGATGATAGTTAAAATTTGGTAAATTATATAAAGGTTGCATTTCATCAAAGCACCATGTGATCTGATTAAAATCACAATTGCATATTTCTGTAACTGATTTTATGAAATTTGTTACAAAACTTGACTTCCCACATCCACTTGGTCCTGCCACAATAGCAGTAAACGGATGTATAAAGTGAAACATTACACACGTCTAAAGTTCTAAGGGGTGAAATAAAAAATGGAAGTGTTGGTGTAAACAATTAATATATTGTGTACTATAACTAATGTTTTTGGGAAATCAATGATGATTAATTGAAAATTTTATTTTCAAGCAATAACCACTTGTAAAAAACCCACACTTCGTCACAAGAACAATGTAAAATTTTGTGATTATTTTTTGCAAATATATGATTATTACACACATAACGTTTCTTTAAATTTATGACATTTACCAAATCATTGTATTTTGGACATTTGTATTCTTCAATATTAAAAATTCTATCATTCGTCGTCAACATTTTTAAAAATTGTTTTTTTGTTGAACCGCCTTTGTATGCGATCACTTCGTCTTTGCACAAATTTCTAATATACCAATTTAATATGGGGATGATGTTCTCTTGTTTGTAGGCACATTTTAATTCTTCGGTTACATCAAAATATAGAATGCCGTGCGCGTGTGTTTCACAATAACGAACAGTTTTCTTGTCTTTTGGTGACAAATAATTGAAAGGATAACTTGGCCGAAACAAATAATGATCGATAAACGCATTTGAGAAATGTATGACCCTTTACAGGAAATTTATGAGTAATTTCTGAAAAGAAACCTTTTGCAATTAAAACGAGGAACATAGCAAGTACGGCTTGGTTCTTGTTTTGTCCACCACAGTTATCTGACCACAAAATTAATTTCTTTTTATCTGTCGTGTATCCTATTTCACTAAAAGTGAAAAACTTGTAAAGACAGGAAGCGATCTCGTTGGAACCCTTTTGCCCAACAGTTTCATTCCAGAGAAACTTTCCTTCGTCCTCCAAGTGAATTCCCATATTGACAAACGCCAGCTGACGACTGTAGTACATCTGTGTATGGGTTAATGTTGGGAGGTATATCTGTTGCTGGAGGTCGAACTGAACCACTCGAACATCTGAATTAGGGCATCTAGAGTCTGCTCCATCATTATTCATTAGTTTTTTGGCCATCTCAGCTTGCTTGTGATGAAAGTCCAACTTTTGCTTAGCGAGGTCTTTTACTACTTCAGTTGGAGCAGTATCTATTTCGATTTTAGAAGAGTCACACGTCGGGCATGTGTCTACTCGCGGAGGGTTGAAAGAAAGATTAAACTCGGTCAAAAATATTTCATTAAACCATTGCCTAGATACTGGTGGCTTAGTAGATCCATCACGGTGCTTTTCTAAAAACCCTTTATATAGTTTGACCACACTAAGTTCTGTTGGGAGATATTTTCTATTAGGAGCGTCATTTCGACTATAATGACTTTCTTGAGCCGGTATTGACGTTATGTACTCGATAATCTTTTCTTTCCACTGAGGCTCGCGTCTTTGCCTTTTTCCACAACGTCTATCTTTTACAGATACGTCATTACTAAAAAAAATTTCGGAAAGCATCTGCACACGGCGTTGACTGATACCAAAAGTATCGCAAAACGTCTTTTTAGACACCTGAAATTAAAAGGAACTTATAACTATTTGTAGAATAGAATTCTTTTGAAAACATTAATTATTGTACTAACTAAGAATATAATTCAAATAACGAATAGTAATTCTTACCTGAACTTCCGACATGCCTCTAATTATGAGATAGTATTTAAATGTATGTTGTCGCCTGCTTTCGTTTGCATCTTCATAATTGCCATGTCTCCTTCTGTTTATTAAACAAAGCAGTATAAGTTTTTTTAGGTAAATCTGCTGTTCGTTATAATCTCCCAGATTCCAGAAGTCGTGAAATAATTTTTTACGGCATTCCAATGTCAAACAGGTACACGAAAACTGGCATTTGCAAGAAACCTACAACAAAGTAAATGATTAAATTTACAATTTGCATAAAATGTTGTATACTGTTTTCATCACCGTTTAGTAATATAGGTGTATAATAACAATGGTAAAGTAATATAAATATATTTAAAGGTAAAATACTATGTTTACGTTTTTTAACAATGGTTTAAAAAAATTGTCACATACCTCACTTGGCTCACTTTTTTCACTCACTTCTTTATTTTTTGTATTCACATATTACGATTGTTTCTGCAATATTTCCTTTTGTTTATTGTTTTTTTCATGTCTTTTTATTACCATTTTTTTTCTCGTTGTAGACGCACCTTCTTGTTTGGACATTTTGAATGCACTGACGTTTGCAGCTCATTTGGCACTTACAACCTTATGGCATGCTGTTTCACAATATTTACGTTAGATGGCGTTAGAAACCCTTCAACTCATTACTGCAAGTAAACACCGGCACATACAACGTTTTACTGCAATAAAACGCATTTCAGTTCGTGTGGCACTCAAAAAGTTATGGTTTGGCACCCCTCAAATATGTTCGTATTATCATATGTACGAAGCTTCTAGTGCTGCAGTGAAGTGAAAAGGTATCTTTTTACTATTCTGTGATTTAAAAGTTAAAACAATCTATGCTATACGGTACGGGTGAGACTGTCGAAATCGTCGAATTATGTAGAATGGACGTACATATGTAGTTCATCGATGCGAAATGACGTTTCACGCAATATGTATCAGTAACGCTTCGTTTCGAAATCCGCAATTACTTCGTTACATTCGTACATTCAGTTTCAGAAAAGTATAGCTATACCTACCTAGTTCTGAATTATATGTATAGCTTGCGATTGATACTACAATATAATTATTGTCTAAGATTTCAATTAGTGTTGTTCGGTGCCGGTGACCTCGTGTAGCCATTCAGCGGTAGGTACGATAACCAGGGGCTGGGCATCATAGATTGTCATTACACATGCGCTTCAGTCAACAACAGTTTGCGCGCGCACGCGTAGCGAAACGCTGTTTTTTGCCTCATCCGCCGGTAACGATATACCCATTACCCACTACACAGTATTGATCGGGCCTTCGCCGTGAAACGGCGTCTTAAAAAATGTAATACAAAAAAGTATTACATATAATAGTGTCCGATAGGATTGTTTTTGCTTCAAATCAGGTTGTTTTAAGCTTTCACCGAAAGGCAGAGCGAAAGAACGGCGTTATAAAGGACGAATTTTACACTCACGATTATGTCTAAGGTAAGTGATGTAGATTAAGCAATAGTTAAAATTCTGCAAATGCAGGTAGTTCCTAAATCATTGCCAAGGACGTATTAATTGAATGTATTGTACTTAATTAGTTTGATTCGTTAATTGCTTAAACTTTTTAATACGGGTGGAATTTGATTAGATTCGTTATTCACACATTATGTATAGTATTAGTAAAAAAAAATATAGGAATATTTTTTTTTACTGAATAAAAAAATTGGATAATATGCTTCCCATTAGTTAATGGCTGATAATTTAAATTTACAATTTACACACATGAAATTGTTTAGTTCATATTATTTTAATCAAAATAGTGTTAAAAACTCAAACGAACAAAGGCAACAATCGCAATTAAAACGACTCGTTGCCGCAATAACTGGTCGCATCTTAGTTATGAACAAAGGCACCCATTGCAATTAAAATAACACTAACTCCTCACGTCAATCACTATTAGTTTATACATATATTTTTGTTCTATAAAGTACGCCGTAGGTACCTGCTTTCCTAACTTGCAACATTGCAAAGCTCTGATAATCCTTTTAAAGTATGTAAGTAAGCACATCTTTATTTTTAATTTCCGTAAGAGCTTTTGACTATATCAATTTATGACAATCTGTAAATCGACTATATTATCTAGACCTAGATGATTAGCGCTTGATCGTAGAGGGGTTAGCTATTCGCCTCTCCCTCTCAGAAATGGCCGGCCTAAGAGGTGCGCTGTGCCCATTTGTGGGACTAGCGTCGCCAGACGACCGGATAAAGCCGGACACGGTCAGGCTTTTCGGCTGCGTGTCCGACCAAATTAGACGGTATCCGGCTTTTGTTAGGCTTTTTAAATTTGACAATTTCTTTACATTTTTCATATAGTTACATACTACTGCAATTATCGAAATTAATATTGTAATAATTAATAATAAAGAATACTGATTTATTCAATTGTTATTTCGTTAGCACTGTTCACGCCACTTTGCACTATCGCCTAACGCTTATAAGAGATTCGTTAATTATTATCCAATAAGATTACTGCAAAGCCCATTTCCGGGTTTCCTGTCTACCGCCTTTTTATGCCTAGCATGTGCATTCGTGTTAACGGGGCTCACACAAGTTGAGAAGACACGCAACCAACCGCATCGCTTATATCTCGCGTCATCGCTCCCGCCCTTGTGTAATTTGGATATTGAATTATACGAGCATATAGTAAAAAGTGTAGACATTTACAATAACGCTATATTTCGTGATTATCTGTGAAGATTATCCGTGAAATTGATAAGTGTGAAGAAAGCCGGCAGCCATCGAGATACGAGGCAGATCAGCGGAAGTCCAGGTAGGTGCACATGCATTCCTTCACGTCCTTCCTATATCCCGAATTTAGGGGCATTTGCAGCATCACGAATAAATTAAATTCCATTCACCGCTCGCACCGCGCTAATATACCGTCCACTACTCTATTTAATTTAATAGCCGCACCGCATAAAATTATTTAATACATTTGAACCAGCAGTTTGGTGGTTAAAAGCCAAAACGCCAAACCACAAATTTTTGGTCACTTCGGCCGGGATTAAATTAACCTTTCGGCCCAGAGAAATAAATTCATTTTTTTAAATATTACAAAAAATTATATACGTTAATATTTTTAAATTATAATAAATTGTGGTTCTAATTACACTAACTACAATTTATATTTGTCCCGCATCGCTTATTACACGTATATATTAAATATTACCTTTGTAACGCATACCACACCGCTTCAATATACCATTAATGATATTTTTCTTGTTGATTAACCGCCATCTTTCTAGTAACGCGAGATTGCTTCGTTCCCCAGTTAGCTAATTCTACCGTCACTTATCGCAATAATTTTAGTCCGCATTTGTTAGTTGACAATGACGACGAGAGGCAAAGAATCTAAACTGGTTTCGGATGAAGAAGTTAGTTTAAAAATTATTATCGCTAAACGTAATTATATTTACGAACGATTACAAAAAAATTACGAGACCCCTAAGGGTGTATTTAATTCTTTGGACGAGCAGAATTTATTACTTAGTATCGCTACGAATATAGAACAATTACGCAGTGAATTTCAAGATGTTCTAGATAGTTATAATACTAAAAATTTAAAATTAAACCCTAATGCAGACGTTGATTATGAGGCTTGGAACTAATTTGAAGTATTATATAGTCGTATTAAGTGCCAAGTTACGAGACTATCCGCATCGCCCTCCACTGTCACGTTAGAAAATAGATTTCCTACTAAATTAAAAAATTCACCTCCGCCAATTGAATTAATGTCATTTAACGGAGACATACGCCAGTGGTCCACGTTTTATCAACAATTTAAGAGATTAATTCACGACAATTTACAGTTAACTGATGCCGAACGTGTTTATTATTTGGTCAACAAATTAAGTGACAGGGCGTTATCAGTTTGTGCCGGGTTAGCCCCTACCACAGAAAATTATTCCATTATTTGGAATGCGCTTATAAGAAGATAAAATGACGAACGCAATACTTGGTTAATATACGTACGTAGATGCGAGTATCTACGTAGGTATATTAACCAACTATTGGATTTAATACAGGTGAACGCAAACACAACGGGTGGTTATCACAAATTTATGCATAAATTTGATGCTTCAATTAATGCTCTAAAGCAGTTGAACATTGAGGACTTAGCTGATTTTTTGTTTTTAAATATTGCACTTAGAAAATTAGATCATGACACTGTTAAGTCATTTGAAATGTCTTGTCGCACAATTAGCATACCAAACTACGCCTCTTTAGTACAATTTTTATACGAACAGAATAGGGTTATATGTCATACATTTAATAATTCGCATACTTTGTCTACCAGCAATAATAATCGAAAAAAATCACTTTTATGATTAAAACTACTTTTACGGATTTTATCGCGTTTATTTTTACTTTTTATTTTTAATTCCCGACGTTTCGGGCGCTTTCCAGCACCCATGGTCACGGGGGACTGAGATGACTGACGTCCCGATGTCATTGTTAAACCCGGAGTACCTTCAGCTTTTTTAATTATTGAAGGTACTCCGGGTTTAACAATGACATCGGGACGTCAGTCATCTCAGTCCCCCGTGACCATGGGTGCTGGTAAGCGCCCGAAACGTCGGGAATTAAAAATAAAAAGTAAAAATAAACGCGATAAAATCCGTAAAAGTAGTTTTAATCACGTGTAGTGTTCGCGTAAATATAAGAAATCAAAATCACTTTTAAATAAAATTAGTAAAACATTTATCAATACAGATCCTTTGCATTCATGTATCTTTTGTAAATCAAATGATCAAGAACACTTGTATGTTTGTCCACGCTTTTTAAAATTAAATACACAACAACGTTACGATATTATAAAACAAAACAATTGTTGTATTAATTGACCCCGGTTGACCCCGGATCCCAAAGCGACTAGGTACCTATATTACGAAGAATTGTAAACGCTTATTTCTTTCCGTTTCGAATAAAAATCCTTTTACCGAAGTACACGGGATCGGTGGTACCTAAAAGATTTTAGGTGTCACTTCACTGCAGTTCACGTCTCGTTTTAATGATAACAAATATTATCATATTGAACCATTAGTTGTTCCGACCATCACGGGTCAGTTGCCTGATTCGTTAGTAGATGTTTCAAAAATCCGCTATTTAGATAAAATACGCTTAGCAAATGATCAGCTTTATCAACCTGGGTTTATAGATATTATATTGGGGGTAAACTTTTGTCGCCTGAAAACTTAATTCATTCGCAATGGCCTAGTGCCACAGAAACATCACTCGGATATATTATTATGGGTGATGCTGAAGTCGCTATATCACATCATTCCCCCCGTTCCTTTGTTTCCTGTTCTTACGACACACATTTAAATCAAAATTGTCTTAATGAAATAATGGCAAAATTTTGGAAAATTGAAGAACTTCCGCAAAAACTATATTTGAGTCATGATGAGCAGGAATGTGAAGACATTTATACTTCTACTACTTACCGCCAAAACGACGGACGGTATGTGGTCGCCCTGCCATTTAAAAAAAGGCCCGACATATTGGGTGACTCTTTAATTAACGCAAAACAGCGCCTCTTACTCTTAGTAAAACGCTTATATCCCGATCTTCGCTATCAATACAATGTTGTTATGTGGAAGTACATTAATAAGAGTATTTTATACGCTGTTTCTGATAATGATTGTTTACAGCCTTGTTTTTATTTGCCACATCACCCTGTCGTACGGAATGATAAAAGTACAACGAAGTTGCGGATCGTTTTAGACGCTAGTGCTAAGTCGGATAACAATATTTCTTTGAATGACATTTTGCACACGGGACAAAATTTACAAACAGACATTTTTAATATAATATTAAACGTTAGAGTATATCGCATGGCCTTCTTTGCAGATGTTAGGCAAATGTACTTGTGTATAGAAGTCCAAAAATCCCATCGCGCTTTTCAATGCATTTTATATCGGTTTTCTACAGAAGAAACTATACGAACATATGAATTCAATAGCGTCACATTCGGATTACGCTCTTCCCCTTTCCTCGCACTTTGCACTTTACGCCAGTTAGCCGCTGACGAAAGGGAGTCCTATCCCCTTGCTGCTTCTGTAGTAGAAAGGGATACTTATATGGATGACCTCGTTTCCTCCGCACCTTGCGTCAATAACGCAGTCAACATCACCACTCAACTAATCCAAATGTTTCGCCGAGGTGGATTCGATTTGGTTAAGTGGACAAGTAACTGCAAGGAGCTTTTACAACATATACCAGCATTACATCGTCAATAAGACTCCGTATCATTTGATGATGATGACATTTTAAAAATTTTAGGCCTTCGTTGGTATCCCGCTACCGATAAGTTTTCCTTTCTTGATTCGCCGCCACCGGTCACTTGTACCAAACGCGCTATCCTCTCCGCAACCGCTCGCTTGTACGATGTTTTAGGACTGGTCGGTCCAGTAATACTTTACGCCAAATTATTAATTAAAACCTTGTGGGTTCTTAAACTTAACTGGTATGATACTCCACCAACTAGTATTGTCAATACATATTTCAGAATTACCTTTAATCTCACATTTACAGATTCCACGACATATAGGCGTAAGTGAAAAATCCCATGTGTCGCTACTAGCCTTCGCTGACGCTAGTGAAATGGCTTACGGGTGTGTCATCTATTCGCATGTTGTTAACGGAAATAATCCTCCGATTATAACGCTCCTATGTTCTAAATCTCGGGTGTCCCCATTAAAGGTTATAACTTTAGCCAGGCTTGAGTTGTGTGCCTTGGTTTTGCTCGCTAAATTAGTACGCACCGTTTACGATTCGTTGTCATTGAGGCATCCGATCGACAACATTAATTAATGCGTTTTCAGATTCGGAAGTCGCGCTCTGTTGGGCGTGTTCTTCACCGCATACGTTCAACACCTTTGTTGCTAACCGTATTTCGCAAATACAGTCATATTTATTACCGGATAACTTTTCTTAAATAATATAATATGATCTGCAGGATTTTTCACTTACACCCGCACATTTTCTAAATTTAAAACCACTTGAATGCTTACCAGCTGCAGATTTAAGCAAGGAACGTATTAATCTGTTATCACGCTTTTCTTTAATAGATTCTTTAGTTCAGTCCTTCTGGAAACGCTTCAGATTCGAATACTTACATACATTACAGAGTAGAGTGAAGTGGAATAAGAACGCTGCTGCCATTTCTGTAGGGACGATTGTTCTAATAGACGTGGATAATACTCCACCGCTTCAGTGGCCTCTAGGCGTTCTCACCGAATTGTTTCCCGGTAAGGATGGTGTGGTACGCGTTGCGCAAGTTAAACTTAAGAATTCCACTCTGAAACGCCCTCTTATCAAACTGTGTCCTTTACCAACACAGTGATTAATATATAGTTAATTTTGCATTATCGTTTATGTATATTTAGTTTTAATTCTTAGGTCATAATGTCGCTTCATTTCGCTACTATATATATATATATATATATATATATATATATATATATATATATATATATATATATATATATAGTAGCGAAATGAAGCGACATTATGACCTAAGAATTAAAACTATATATATATATATATATATATATATATATATATATATATTTTACTTGCTAGTTGAGGATACCTCAAGGCCGGGGGGATGTTCGCGCCACTTTGCACTATCGCCTAACGCTTATAAGAGATTCGTTAATTATTATCCAATAAGATTACTGCAAAGCCCATTTTCGGGTTTCCTGTCTATCGTCTTTTTATGCCCAGCATGTGCATTTGTGATATTTATGATAACGGGGCTCACACAAGTTGAGAAGACACACAACCAACCGCATCGCTTATATCTCGCGTCATCGCTTCCGCCCTTGTGTAATTTGGATATTGAATTACGGGCATATAGTAAAAAGTGATTGGTGAAATTTCGTGATTATCTGTGAAGATTATCCGTGAAGTTGATAAGTGTGAAGAAAGCCGGCAGCCATCGAGAAACGAGGCAGATCAGCGGAAGTCCAGGTAGGTGCACATGCATTCCTTCACGTCCTTCCTATATCCCGAATTTAGGATACTACATTTGCAGTATCACGAATAAATTAAATTCCATTCACCGCTCGCAACGCGCTAATATACAGTCCACTACTCTATTTAATTTAATAGCCGCACCGCATAAAATTATTTAATACATTTGAACCAGCAGTTTGGTGGTTAAAAGCCAAAACGCCAAACCAAGCACTTAAGAAGATTTTACGGGAAATGATAAAAAACATTGTTTTACTTTAAAAAATGTCTTTAACTAAGACCAAAATTAAGGGTATCCGTCCTTTTTACCAAAATGTCCGGCTAAGCTCGCTGGCCTGTCCGGCTTTTCGGTTTTAAGACCTGGCAACCCTATGTAGGACGAATATAGGCTGTAACTTAACCTTTTAATTTTTTTAGAGGTGTTTGAAAATGAAAGCTTAAAAGCTAAAGTAATAGTATATTACCCTCATCTTATACACATAAATAAAATTATATATATATATATATATATATATATATATATATATATATATATATATATATATATATATATATATATATATATATATATATATATAATATGTAACGTAATTAACGCACACCCTCAGATACCCCAATTAGTATATTATGTTATAATCATACTACATACACTGAATTCTTAGTTAAACATTTTTATGCACTGATTATTTATCACATTAGTTATACTAATTCCGCTTTAACGCACTTGAAATAAAGTTCATTTTTCTTTATTTTTATTGAATGACAGAATTAGTAATAATACAAATAAAACTGCACTCTTAAAAGTCTTATTGCCTTGAGTTACGGTCCATTTCAGTTTGTTTTGACTGTACAGATTTAGTGTGACTGTACTTTACGTAGTTTTAAATTATTTTAGGGATAAAAAATTACCTATATTAAAAAATGATAGGAATCGATTCAGTAAACGATTCTAAACAAACTACTTTCTCAAAGAGTGTTAATTATGTTACATGTTGTATATATTATTTTATACGTGGTAGAGCCATGCTGCAGTTATATTAGATGTATAGTTGTAGCACGAATGGGTCGGCTCGACCGGGGAAGGACCACGCTCTCACAGAATACCAGCGTGAAATAGTAGCTTAATGCTGCTGTATTTCGTATGGTGAGTGTAGAGAACCGGAGACCCATTTTACTGGAAACGAGGCATTCCATCTTAGTCCTCACGGGTGACAACGCATCTGCATTTTGATTCGTAATCGAGGATAGATGTAGATGTCTATGGACCACAGCAACCACTTACCATCAGGTGGACTGTGTGCTCGTTTGTCACACTATCCTATTAAAAAAAAAATATTACGAAATAACTGCCTCTTATTGAGCGAAAGGGTTATTTGTATACAATTAAAGTATGTATAACCATTTAAAAAAAATTTTGTCTGGCCCTCTATATGTCCCGGTTAATGTTCGGAGTGACAAACGATTGTAATGGAACTTGAAAGTAATGCCAGGACTGATCTAAGCTATATTTTATCCGAAAAACATGATTGTTGTTTTGAAAAATCGAGAAATGATAATATAAATGATATTTGATGGTAATCTTAAATCACACATCCACATTAATAGATCCTACTCAAACGAAACCGGGGCTGATTGCCAGCTTAGTATAAAATGTGTGCAATTTCTGTACGCTTACCCAGGCGGATAGTCTGTGGAAGCAATAGACTTCACGCACATTTAATGCTGCATTTCGTCGCCCCTCTGAGTGGGTAATTTTTTTTATTTATTTGACTACGTATTAAGTTCGATCTATGTGGCCGTCCATATAGCTCGAAGAACCGACAACCGTTGGGGAAAAAGGTTCTCGAGTGGCAGCCACTTACCGGTAGGCGTAGTTTAGGGCGACCCCCCACTAGATGGAGTGACGACCTGGTAGGACATGCAGGAAGTCGATGGATGCAGATGGCTCAGAACCGCGCTTTGTGGCATTACTTGGGGGAGGCCTATGTTCAGCAGTGGACTTGTGAAGGGTTGTAATGATGATGATGATGTATTGAGTGGTATAAGTTTTTTTTTATGATAATGTCATATAGTAGTCTCTTTTGAAACCCACAGCGCGAAATGGGGCGGTGGACTTGCTCCCATTTATAGCGCAAATATTTATAATGTTGTTGTTTACCCAAATTTCGTGTTACACGAGCAACCCAAGTTCTATCCCAGCCAGCACCAGTGTAGTTGCGCAGATATGTTATGAGAACATTAGGTATTGACAACATAGAAAACGTGTTGTGGCGGTGCTGTGTATGAATTTTTTTTGTAAGATAAGGGAGACACACGAGCACACAGTCCACCTGATGGTAAGTGGTTGTTGTGGCCCATAGACATCTACGTCTATCCTCGATTATAAATCAAGATGCAGATGCGTTGTCACCCGCCTCGTTTCCAGTAAAATGAATCTCCGGTTCTCTACACTCACTATACGAAACACAGCAGCGCTTAGCTTCAATTTACGCTGGTATTCCGTGAGGGCGTGGTCCTTCCCCGGTCGAGCCGACCCATTCGTGCTACAACTATACTACTAATTATAACTGCAGTATGGTTCTACCACGTAAAAAATTGAAAAATCTATTACGATGCAGGGTTAATAATTATTTTGATGCTGTTCAAGGAGCCAGGTATAGATCATTGAGGAGTGGAATAAAGGAAATGAAATCGTTCCTTACGAGAACAACGAGAATTAGATCATTAAGAGTATAGACTTAGAATATACTGCCGTATTAAGAGTATATTTAAAATATAAATTAAGCCACTGATGAATAGAGCGTCGATTAAAATAACGTTTTCCGAAAATAAATGAAATGTATTTGGTAGAAAAAATGTTGCAATAAATTCAGTTATCAAATATCCGCAATGTCGACAGTAGGTATTTAGTATTTACACCGAAGCAAGTGCATAATAGTTATGTGCACAGACTTTGTATAAATATTATTTACAGTTTAATTTAAACGAAATTATTACCTAAGAGGCTCCATGGCACAGTGGCTTTGTAATGAGTTCAGTGCTGATGGCCGCAGGTTAGAATTCTACATGGAACAAGTACAGTACGTGAGGGTCATGTGGTTATCCGGTTAATATGGTCACTTTCTTATTGCTCAAAAACTACAGCCTTGGTTGTATAGATGGTCTTGTGATACGATAGCTCTTCATCAGTCAATCAAATAATAAAGGGTCATAATTGCCTTTCTTTATCGACGCCCTTATAACAGTTGAGATTCTAGTAAATATTTTAATCCATTTTAGTGTGGTGTAGGGTAGTTAGTTTTTTTTGCTTGTTTGTTTTTATTTCCTAGTGTATTAGTTATAGTGTGTTTTTGTCAGAATCCCCCTCTATATGGCGGCAAAGCTTAAGGTGGCTACATTACCCTCATGTATCTTATTTGTATGGCTTACAATATGTTATTAATATCTGATTATTTGACATCTTCATTGATTATATTTTAATTATATTGAACTCCTAAATAAAATAAAAAAGTAGTCCTAATGTATTTTTAAAAATAAAAATATCGAATGTCGAACATTTATAATTTTATAAGCGCCGTTTAATGAGTTTAATAATATGTGGTAAAACCATAGCGAAAATAAAGATTTTATTAATAACGTGAAATTTATTTAAATAATGCAGAGGACAACGACCAAAATATTTGAAATGTTAATATTAGACGGTAATAATGTTACGAAATAAATAACTCCTATATCAAATAAATGAAATAGGTAATAAAATCTCAGAGATTTCAAAACTTGATCTGATGTTTGATTAGCCTTGTTATCTATGCGCGCAAGTAACCTTGTAATTGAATCGTGTCGTGAAAACACACGACATTTCGTATGAGTTACTGTTGGATAGATTTTGTGGCAGTAACTAGGAATTGTTTTAATAAGATCTAGCCTTAGGCTGCCTCGGTAGTGTAATGGGCAAGTATTCGGCTCTTGTGCTGAAATCTCAACGAACAAGTATTTGTATGGCTTTGAATAATTGTCCTGGGTCTGGATGATAGTTCACAAGCTTTTTATTTATGAGTTAAAACAAACAAAAAAAAAACGTTTGTTTGTAAAATAGCTGCTGTGTTTCGTATGGTGAGTGTAGAGACCTGGAGACCCTTTTTAATGGAAACGAGGCATTCCATCTCAGTCCTCAGAGCTGGCAACGCATCTGCATTTTGATTCTTAATTGAAGACGAACGTAGATGTCTATGGGCTACAGTATCCACTTACCATCAGGTGGACTGTGTGCTCGTTTATCTGCTGGGACGACTGGGGAGCCCCAGCCCGGAGATGGGAACAGTATTCCATGTGCGGCCGAACCTACGCCTACGTACGTAAAGTTGCAGGTATTGGGGTCCTGAGTGATCCTAGCGGAAACCAAAATTTTAACCACAGTAAACTATTGGTTTTCGAGTCTACATTAGTAGGAATTTGCGTTTGTTAGGGTGATTAAGATCGTTTATGATAATACTTACATTTGTGGGGCACGTCATATTTTATCTGTAATGCGGGGTTGATCACTGCCGAAGTGGTCGCTGTGGTCAGACCAACCCAATAACCGTCATCAGCATTATTTATGTAATGAAAAGGAGTTGAGGCAACGCTGGCACTGCGCCACATGACGCATATGCACCGAACAATAAACGAAGGCTACAGACAGTAATATGTCATATGTGTATACAAACCAAAGGTAGAAACCGTTAACCTTTGAAAATGTACAAGTTTGTCCCCTTCTTCTTTAGGAACCCTTCCTGAAGAACGTAAGTGTGCATTCTGCAGCTCTTCTAACTAGGTTAGCTTTACAACATTGGGACGACTCGACGCTTCCTGTTCCTTCAAGGTACTCTCCGCTGCAGTAGGTAGTCGGCACGGCTTTGAGGCTTACTGCTATACTTTTCCTTCGACAACCAAAGAGTAAATTCAAAGTAATCTATTTGTTACGTTATAAATGTTCTAAAATCCCTATAAAAGTTAAAATTCAAAAATTATAATAATGTCATTTAGTCACCGAATCAAATGTAAAGAATAACACAATTCTCGGTGCAAAGACCTGCACCTAACTTCTTTATTTATTTTTTACTTCATGTACTGTTACGGTTTGAGTTAGCACAGAGATTTGAACCTTATTTGCGAGGAGCTCTTCTAAAACTTATCTCGAGATGGTTACAATTTCAATATGGAGAGGAATACGTCATACCTTAACCTGTGCTCTGAGCAAGTAAAAAAAGAAGTTATAGGTATATTCAAGTTGCGGAGAACAAGCTGTTCATAAATAATTCAGCTATTTTACTGTTGCGAACCGAGCGCGAATCGATAATTTTGCTTACGGGCATTGGTAATTTTTCACAAGTAGTGACTGACTTGTTTTACATTATTCAAAATTCGGTCTATGTGTTCTTCACAGTTAATTCGTTCATTATTTTCGTATGTCTTTTTTATTTATTATTTTACATTATGTTATTACCCTTATTACGTATCTGCTTATCATTGTCAAGCACAAGTTAGTTATATCAGTTACACAACTTCAAAGAGAACAACAAACTCCCAGAAATATTCAGGGCTTATCTATAAGAAGGTTTTTAGTAAGGGTTATTATACTACTAAAGAGTAAATACATTATGGATAATAACCTCTAGGAATGAGGTAATCGCTACCATGCTGTTTCTTAACTTAATATACCTACTAATTGTGTAAAATATTATATTGTGAATCATTTCTTACAAAAGTCCCGCTGTGTTTCTTGCTGGTCTGGCCTAGGATATATGTTTTTTCCGAATCAATGGTAATGCTTAAATGACTTTCAATAAGTATTCTTGTACTTTGTATATACATATGTAACGTAATTAACGCACACCCTCAGACACCCCAATTAGTATATTATGTTATAATCATAATACATACACTGAATTTTTAGTTAAACTTTTTTATGCTCGGATTATTTATCAAATTAGAACGTTGTGGTCACAGTACAAATCCACGAACGCTAAGACTTTAACGTGCTTGAAATAAAGTTCATTTTTCTTTATTTTTATAGAATGACAGAATTAGTAATAATACAAATAAAACAGTTTGTTTTGACTGTACAGATTTAGTGTGACTTTTTACTTTTAGTGCGTTAATTATGTACATGTTGTGTATATATATATATATATATATATATATATATATATATATATATATATATATATATATATATATATATATATATATATATATATATATATATATATATATATATATATATATATATAAGAAAAATCTTTAAAATCGGATCATAAACAAATAAGCAAGGACCAAACATAAATAAGAAATATATACTTATTGTACAGACGAATTCAGAACACCTTTTTTACAGAATAAAGGTGGCAAACGAGCACACAGTCCACCTGATAAGTGGATGCCGTGGTCCATAGACATATAAGTACATTTATCTTCGTTTAATAATCAAAACACAGATATGCGTTGTCATCCCTGACGACTAAGATGGAATGCCTCGTTTCCAGTAAAAAAGGGTCTTCGGATCTCTACACTCACCATACGAAACACAGCAGTATTAAGCTGATATTGTACGCTGGTATTCTGTGAAAGCGTGGTCCTTCCCCAGTCGAGCCGAACGATTCGTGCTACAATCATAATACAGCTGCAGCGTGGCAAAATTAACTAAATAGCTAAACACCTAGATTAATTGAGAACTTCCTTTTATGAAGACGGTGAAAACACATTAAATCCGTCCAATTTATGTGTAGGTAATAAATTTTTCTTAAATTTGTATGTGCCAAGGCAGACCAAAACAGTACCTACTAATAATCAATTCGTTTTGATTTTGCTTTACGCACAATACAGCACTAGAGAAAACTTCACAAATTCTTCATCGGCTATCGCGTAGTTCACGTTATCAGTGTTTACATAAGTTATACCACGACAGGTAAGTATCGTTTGTGCGTTAAAATTTTGTACTCGTATGACACTGCAAGAATTTTAACATTCAATGTTCTGACGTAATCACTTTCGTTCTCATTTGTTTGGGGATCGTAAATTGGCAGTCATCATGATTAGACTCAAGTAGAAAATGATAATTTCGATTCCTTATAAAACAGATTCTTCATAGTCCTTTTCTTAATCGGATGAATTCGACTACGGTGACAACTTCCAATCAATCTAAAATATCTAATGCATAATATCATAGCGTTACAATCACAGCTTCCGTGAAGCATACCTAGTTCAAACCTTCTCGTTACCTATGCAATAGAATCGTTGGCAAATTAGAATAAAGTGCCAGAGTGTCACTTGCAGAAAAACCATACCGGATAACCAATAATTTGTCTTTCGTTTACCAAAATCGAAGAAATCATGCAATATAACTTTACATTTACGATAGACATGTTAAAGCGACAGAAAGTGCTGTTTGTGTAGTATAAAATTTAAAGTACCACCCAACGTACGCTGGGCACAAGATTGTACTAATTTCTGGCAGGGTTTTATATCAATATAAGCATAAAAAAGCAATTTATAAGTCGTTTAAACAGGAATTCAAATCAAATTTCGTCATTCCGAAGATAGCTACTTTAGCTTAACGAGAACAGGGATAACTCTAATCATTGTCCAATTACAATGAAATTCGGACAACAGCCTTTTTTAATTTCATCTCACTCTGTTAACAGTCTACAAATATGGAAACAATAAGCTTGCATTCGTTCGAACCGTTAATTACAGAGATAGTAAACTAGGCCGTTGCGTGCGAGTTGTAGTTAGACCACGAGTACATTAGTAATAATGTTTAAAACAATAATCAATTCTCTTAATCCTGTATTTTTCAAAGACCATTTTTTTTATAAAGCGTAAGTGGTAAACAATTCTACAGCCTATATGGACTTTGCAATCATCTTCGGACAAAGAAGGTTACGTATTATTGTGTTTAACCTCTATAAGATAATTACTTTTGAGGGCTAAGGTGGTATACCCTTCAGGTCGGAACAAAGAACTGGCACTGCTGCTTGGCTGCAAAAATAAGTAAAAGCTTGAGTCCTATCTAGCTAAATAGAAAAGGGTCCTATTACCTAGTAGGTAAATAGACCGCGCCACGAGCGTGAAAAACTACTTAAACTGATGGTAATTTCTAATGTAGCTTTAGATTGTAGCCCGAGCTACCTATACAGCAAGGCGTCTCAAATTATCATAGTATTGGGGAATTTTAAATTAATGTTACTGTATCTCTTGATACTAACACCGCGGGTGACTGACCGACACCCACATTATATATATATATATATATATATATACATATATATTTCATAAAAGACAAGCAAAAATTTCAGTTCGTTTAAAAACGGAAAAATCAAAAAAGCACGTACGCTCGTCCTCCGACCTCTTATTCAGACCGATAGCGTCTCAGGGCATTTGTGAATTCATGTCCGATAAGCCACATCAGTAGGTATTACTGGTGAAATCTGGTTTCACAATCGTCTACAATTTCTCTTTTTGTACATGTAATGTTTATCTGAGTGAAGTTAATGATGACAACAGTAAAATCTGCCACGATGGGTAAACATTATTTTAATATGATTTAATTCATGAACTGTGTGAAACAAATATGTTAAGTCTATATAGACTCATTAATTTAAAGATCTAGTAAGTAATATGCACTTTTGTATGTTGTAACTACATCCCTTTCGCACCTTTTTAGGTACTAAAACCTATTCCGAAAATATAAATGTAAACAGTGTTTCTTATAATCCTATATGACTTATAATCTATACAAATAAATAAAATTGAAGTATCTGTTGGTAATGTCAAAAAACAGCTTTTTACTAAATGCATATGAAAGTATACGGTACTTATAACAAAAAAACAATATTCGAAATTTTTGTCTGTTGTTTGTTTGTTCTGGTTAATCTCTGAAATGGATGGACCGATTTTGACGCGATTTTCACTGACAGATAGCTGATATTATAAGGATTAACTAAGGCTAAATTTTATTTAGAAAAATAAAAATTCCGGATTAACATTGACATCGGGACGTCCGTCACCTCAGTCCCCCGTGACCATGGGTGCTGGAAAGCACCCGAAACGTCGGGAATTAAAAATAAATATAATTAAAATTAAACGCTATAAAATCCGCAAAATGTAGTTTTAATCAAAACAAAAAGTGTTCCTCGTAAAAAAATAAACCCATGAAATTCGATCGTAATAAATTCCACGCGGCTGAAGTCGCGGGGCACAGCTAGAACGCAATAAAAGGAGATAAATCGATACTAAATCGAACAATTGAGAAGACTCGGTTCGTTGCGACAGATAATGATCTTATAATTATTCGATAATGTTATATAGGAAATATAATAAATGATGACAGAATAGGCACGTATGGCAATCCACAATGCTGTGTTGGTCCCTACTTTAACGTATGGTAGTGAAAGTTGGGTTTGGCAGAAGAAGCACGAGAGCAGAATAAACGCAGTAGAAATGCGGTCGTTAAGGAGTATGTTAGGGATAAATCTGAGTGACAGGGTGAGAAATTGTGTGATAAGAGAAGAGTGTGGTTTGCAAGGTGATGTTGTGACCAGGATTAGAAAAGGAATGCTTCTGTGGTTTGGTCATGTGGAAAGAATGAATGAGAAAAGTGTGACAAAGCAAATTTATGTTGCAGAAGCGAACGGCAGAGTCGGAAAGGCACGTCCTGGGTGAAAGTTTATCGACCAAATTGGCATTATATTGAAAATGGGCCAAATTAGGAGTACCCTTAACCGACGTGCATGTATGCATACGGATGTGGAGAAGGCGAGACAGGTGTGTCAGGATCGTACCAAATGGAAGTCTGTAGTCTCTGCCTACCCCTTTGGATGACAGGCGTGAGTGTTTGTGTTATGTTTATGATGTTATATAGACTATGAACCCGCATTAAAAGTACTCGTATATTGAAAGAAAGGCTTCTTATAAATGTTTATAAGCCAGAAATAGTCGTACACACATATTAAATTTGAGAATAATCAAATATATTTAAGAAATAATATCTAGAACACAGTAATAAAAATATTCTAACTTAACCAAGTAAAAATTAGGTTTCATTGTGTGCTTCAGATTCAGTATCGGTGGTATGCAAATTGCTCTCTTGTATTATGAAAAGTATATTTAACTAGTCGTTGGAAGACTGAATTTTGACAAAGTAACATGCTAGAGTTTTCTGACGAAAAAAGTTTACTCAATCTATTGTCTAAATATTGCATCTTTTCAAGGGAACAATGCCTAGCGAATAGCGACCTTGTATTGTATAGGATATTATGATAGTATATGCGAATAGTTTTTACTTACTTTTTACTTTAATAAGATTTTTATACTTCATCGTTTATAAATTAGCATATTTTTCCAGCACAATAGACTCTAATAACAAGAGTAATGTGTGCGATTTGTCAATATAACACTCGAGTAGGTCTGTATAAAAGTTCCCAAAACTAATTATTGAGTTTTTCCGTCAAGAAATTCTCAGTAGTTGCCTGGAGTCAGGAAGTTGGCGGTGTCTCACCCCCGTGCCTCGGAAAGCACGTAAAGCGTTGGTCCTGCGCCTGATCTCTGTGCGGTCGTGTCGGTTTACCGTCCCATCGGATTATGAAAGTGAGGGAATAGAGAGTGCACCTGTGCTTACGCATACACTTGGGCACTATAATCCTGTCCTGCGTCGATGGCTAGCCTCCGCTGAGGCAGGCCGCCGTGGTCGAAATTCGGTCTGGAGGACATTATATTATTATTATTATATTATAAAAGGTCCCAATACATAACATAGTTCTCAAGTAAGGTTTTAGTTGTTCGTGCTTTATCCAGGTCACTAGCAGCCACGCTGCAAACATAACGGTGTTATGAGTAGGTACCATACACTCTCTTTTCTTTGCTCCCATTAGGATTATTTATTAAATAAGATTGGATTAAAACAAACTACACAAACAATAACTACATAGAACTGAACCTTGATATTTAATAGTAACGTTTTCCCTTATAGAAAATTGTAATAGTTTGTCTATCTAATCTTATATAGTCTATATAATTCTGTATGTCAATCTAACGTTTGTTTGTGCAATAGTTTCGTTTCAACCCTCAGAAGTAAGAGTCATGACTCCAGCTATATTATAGTTGTAGCACGAATCTGTGGGCTCGACCGGGAAGGACCACACTCACACAAAATACCAGCGTAAAATAGCAGCTTAATACTGTTGTGTTTCGTATGGTGAGTGTGGAGAACCGGAGACCCTTTTTTATTGGAAGCGAGGCATTCATCTTAGTCCTCAGGGGTGACAACGCATCTGTGTTTTGATTCTTGATCGAGGATAAATAAAGATGTCTATGGGCCACAGCGTCCACTTACCATTAAGTGGACTGTGTGCTCGTTTGTCACGTATTCTATAAAAAAAGCTCGTGTTGTAGTCCAAATCGTTTGAATAGCCAATGAAAATAGAGAATTAATTATTCAACAGTTCATCAGCCTAATAATTTTATTCGTTAGATAGATTGTTATTAGATATTTCGTCTGATGATCGAAAAACCGGCTTAAACCTATTACTACTTGTGGAACTCATAACTAACAGATAAGGAAAAACTAGTATTGTAGTTGTTTTACAAGTAAATCAAACCCATTAGAATGCTTTGATAAGATCGTATTTTTAATATATTCTCATCACACGTGTTTGTCCTTCATGTGTGGTGGAAACAAAAGATATACAACCATGTGTTGATTTATACACTGAGTGAACATGTTTGCTTTTGATTATTTCAGGAATACATGATTTAAATGTATTAACTTTTAGTTATCTGTAAAAATTTCCTTTTTCCCCAACTGCAAACGTAAGTTAGTAATCGCAAAATATTTTTTATGTGTTTAGAGACTTATCTCTAAAGCGTTAAGTCGTTCCTGTCGTTTAGTCCACCTTCGTACCTCCAGCACCTCCTTTGGCTCACCACCACTGCTTTGGCGAAAGATGTAGTAATTTAGTTTTATTAGCATACTTAAATTTTATTTTATTTTAAATATTTAAATTTAAATAAAAGAACAAGTAGTTGGTATTTTGTATACATATTTGTCATCTACGTTGTATACATTAATAAGCAGTTGAAAGTATAGATAATATGGAAAATAGATATGTACCAGTATAATATACAGGGTTATTTTTCAAAGAGTAGTCAAATTTTGAACTTAACTTCAAATATATAAATAATGGTGTACTTACGTTAGTGCACTTTTTGAAAATACAAGTAAATAAGACTTCTTTTATTCAAAATTATTTAGCAACAACGTTTTTGACTACCGATCGACCCTTACGAATGTCTGCAGTAAATTCAGGTCAAATAATGCAATACCACGCATTTTGAATTAAAAATATCAAATAGGACAGAATGTTCAAGATTTTTCTTAATTAATTTTTCTTCGCTATTTGCCTAGCTACATAATTATTTATTAGTTTATTTTGAACCTTCTCTGCTAATGTGGCTGGTTTTATGCAAAATAACCCCGTAGGTATATTCAGAGTTGAAAGTTGACAGATTGCTAAAATATACAAACCTAAAAGTTTTATAAATCGTTGTCAAATTTCGACCACTGATCGCTCACTAGCATACATTAATTAGCTTATTTTTTAGTTCGCGAATAATGCAAGTTTGTGTGAATAACGCCACCTAATGGCTATTTGTCCGCTTAGTTAACAAAATGTGAAATTATCACAACGTTGTTGGACTGCCTGCGACACATAACTTCAACATGTATTCAAAATCACACGAACACGCACATCATGTTTAGGCGGTTATTCCCACACCAATAAGTGACAAGCGAAATAACAGGCTACCTAATGGTAAGTGGCTACTGCTCCTCGAGGATACCTGCAACCAACTAAAAAAGAACGCCACAGATGCGTTGTCATTACTGAGGGCAAAAAAGAAACGCCTCTCGGAACACAGCAGTGTACGCACTGTTGGCGGAAATAGAAACGAGGCCCAGATCCATACGGACCCAAGCAGAAAATAGTCTTACTACCAAGTATAGTTAAAAAATGTAGTAAAAGAAGTTAAATATTTAAAAATATAAAAATTTTAAGTCAACTCAGGCAATTTGTTAAATGGTAATAAATAATAATACTAATATATTTTACCGCCACAGGCCTATCGAATTTCATAAAATAAAACGTGTTTAATAACAAAATTATAAATGCGTTCAAACATAAGGAAGATATGAACTTCCTAAATAGCATAACAATTGCGGAAGCTACAATTCAAAAGCGAAGCGTCTGTATCAAAAAATTAACGTAATTCATTAAAGGATAGAGTAAGTCAGCTCAAATTCTAATTTCGTCCCCACTTGCCCGCGCGTCGTATGCTATGTACCGACATGTTGTAATCACTAATACTGTAAGTAGAAAGGTCGTTAGACACTTATTTAATTAGGTTTATCATATTTATGCCTGTTTCTTAACGCCAAGCCAGCCGCTTCTTATTTTTATCACGGTTATTTCCCATTTTAATTTTACGTCGTACTGTTGCGTAATGTATATTCTGATCGTAAGCGACACAAGCTCCCCGTCCAAAGGCCGAGGCGAAGTGACCGTGCTGCAGGAATCACGCTTCAAAAGGCCAATAGTTTAGGTAACTTCTTTTTACAGTAAAAATAATGGTATTTAAAAAAAAGTAAATAACATAAGCACTGCTTTATAGTTAGTTCAGTTAGTATGCAAAGTTTCATGATCTTATTTAAAGTATTTTATGAATAACAGCGGTTTATTGTTTATTTTGGAGGTAACTTTGGATTTTTTTCTATCTCGAAAATTTTACGAAATCGTGTTTTCGTCTAACATAATCCTTAACATTAATCCTCAACTTTACCATATATTTATTTCAAAATGAATGCTGCAATATTTTCGGCATAACGAAGGATCTTGCTAAGCCATTGGACATTATATTTCCCCTTAAGTACCAGTCAAAAACGTTTTTACCTAAAAGTAAAAATAAGCAACTAGCTTGCATACAAATACTCTAAGGATTTTACAAAAAATAATAGATACTTCCTTGCGACACTTCGGGTCCCGGGTTCTATTCTCGCAAAACAAGTATTTTATGGTCTCAAAATAATTATCCCAGGTGTGGGTGTTTGTCAATGTACTTTCAATTACCATCACAGCCTACAAAAGTCAACTGTTGAACATAGGCCTCCCATATATGTCCCACGGCGAATGAGGGGAAGCACCACTCCTGAAGGGGTTATGGAGAAAGTTCTAAGTACGATTTGTGTGCAAGTAACAAAGTCCTTTAAAAGATATTGCTAGTAATGGAGCAAGTTATATTAAATTAGTTCACAGATAATTTAAGCAGTCTTATTTTTATGATCTAACGATTTCAGCAAGAAAAGTAGTTTGGTGTTATGAAAGGGATTGTATTTTAAGAACATTTTAATAAAATATATAAATTTTTGGAATAGTGACAAAAAAGATAAATAAATACAAGCTAAGTCTGTGACTTCGTTTCGCGTGGAATAAGTACTCCTTTGTTATGTGTGATGATGATTTAAATGGTTTTCAGCGTAAAATTACAATGAAAATACAGTGCATTAGGAATTTAATGTAGGTTGTTGTCAAGGTCAAAGCACGGGATAATTAACATGGCAATGGGTTTCCACGTGATGATGTAACGGCTGCGGAAGATGATAACATGTTTAATGTAATCATGTTCAATCTACATCAACTAGCTATTAAAACAATTCTGATGAAATCACTCTCTACATATCAATTAGCTCAAAATCTTTTTAAATGCTTTCGAAACTAAGTTCAAAATTAAGTAGCAGGCGACATATTTGCTAACTAACTATAACTTACTTAATATTTCGAGATTAAAACGACTATTGGAAATGTACATATACAAAATAATTTTCTGATCATATAATTAATTAAAACTGAATCAAAATTTCAGTATCTCGATGGCATAAGAAAATATTACATAACACACTTTTTTCTCGGAGTAATCTTAATATACTCAACATAAATGATATTAAAAAAAATGTTTTTTTTTTTAGAAGTAAAGGTGTCAAAGTAGACAAAAGGCAAGAACTTACCCACTATTACTATTATACTAGCATCGTTGCGAGTAATACCAAAAATTAGGCTGTAGCGATGACATTGCGCTGTCATATTGAATTGCGACGCTGAGGGCCACGGGTTTGAATCCAGCACGGAACAAGTACTTGTATGGCCTACAAATAATTGTTCCGGGTCTGGATGTTTGTCCTGCTATAGATAAACCGTTTTTTCTGGGTATTTTTACGTTTGGTAAATTGGTTATTGCAATTTATCATTTATCGAGGTCTTTCCCCCCTCCTAAAGTCGCCCCTTACGACACCCATGGAACGAAATGGTGTAATAGATAACCACTCTTACACCAAATTATATATTGATTAGTCGTAAACAGAAGAATAGATTTATCGAAAATTAATCTACATTAGGATTATAATCTTTTAATTATATTTAATAATTTTCTAATGTTTTGTAAGGAAAAAGGAACTCGTTATCAAATTAAAAAATAAAATGCCAAGCTATAACCGCCTTTGTTTTCGTGTGAATTTGCAATTACTGGTTTAATATAAAGCCTATCTATGCATTAGTAGACTGTTGGAAGATTAGGAATTTAAGACCGTGCGAAAAGTGGTCCTACATTAAGACACAATGCACAGTTTCTCATGTGAATAAATCTTTTGTACAATAGTGAAATAAAAATTATTCAAGAATATCTGTCAGGTGAGCATGCGGCTCACCTGATGTTAAGTGACTACCGCCGACCATGTTCAACCGCAACACCAGGGGAATTGCAGGTGCGTTGCCGGCCCTTTAGAAAGGAGTAAGCTCTTTTCTTGAAGGTTCCTAGGTCGTATCGGTCCGGAAAAATCGCCGATGGTAAACTATTCCACAGAGAGGTCGTACGCGGAAAAAACTCCTTGTGAAACGTACAGTGGTGGGCCGCCAAGCATCCAGATGGTGTGGATGGTACCGGGACGTTTGCCGCGTAGTGCGTTCACGAAACATTCCGAACGAACGATTCCTCAGATCACTCACCGAGTTATATGCCAAAGAATACAAAGAGATGCAACATCTCTTAGCAGCGCCAGTGAATCAAGCCAATCGGAAAGCACTCAGTCGTCAACGATTCGGGCTGCTCTGCGCTGGATGCGGTTAAGTGGAAAGAGCTGGTACTGGGGAGCTAGATAATTCACATGATGTGATGTTGACATATGGTGTGGTATCGTAAGAGGCGACTGGGATGCGCTGAAAAGATCTTGTCTTCTGTCAGTGGGCCGTCAAACCATCTCGTGTACGATAGGCGTGAAATACCCAGACCGGCGATGGCGAGCCGCGTCAATGGTGTAAAATATATAGAACGGCAATCGCCAATTCCTTCGCCATGCTTATCGATTAATGCTAATTCTTCAACGGGAGAGATTAATCTTACCAGGGAAGCGATCCCTGTTCAACAATGAACCTTTACGGGATTATCAAGAACGCTGATTGTAAGACATATCTATCACTGTCATCAATCATCTGCTGCTCTAGTTCAAAAATATATTAACAAAGTGAACACAGCGCATGGCAAACCATTTTGTGGTCGCAGCAATAGCTGTTTCAGAATACTGATCAATGGGGTTTAAAATAGTATTAGTAAACTATTTGACTTATTTTTGTTTTGTATTATGATGTACCAGTACCACACGTGAATAATGTAATACACAATATTCAAACTGAAAACGATGGAAGTACCTTAAGAAACCATGGCTTGTCAACTCCTTGTTTATTAGCATTTAAAGAGTCTACGCATTTTTTTTAATTAGATTTTCCCATTCCAATTTTTAGTTGACTTCAAAAAAGGTTATGGATTCAAACATTTTTTTTCTGTACATTACACAATATCTCCGAGGATAGTTAAACGTTATTAATATAAATTAATATTGTTACTGAGTTCCAAAAACACAGTCAAAGAGCATCACCTTAAGCACTTTATTAATACTTATTAAAGACACTTTATAACTTCCTGCAATTAATAAAATTAAAACTAAACCCAAGCGTAGCACTGCAATACTTCAAGACACAGTAAGTTCATTCTGCGTAGATCAGACCATAAATAATAATTTAAAAGCTGATGGTATTCCGGGTTAACACTGACATCGGGACGTCAGTCACCTCAGTCCTCCGTGACTATTGGTGCTAGAAACCACCCGAAACGTCGGGAAATAAAAATCAAAAAATCCGTAAAAGTTGTTTTAATCAATAAGTAATGTTCGCGTAAGTATCAGAAATCATTAAGTAACAAAAAAGTTAGACTTAATTTTAATTGGCCTTAAATATTTGAAATTAGTCATTATTCACATAGTCACATAATATATATACATATAGATATTTTGATCTTTAACAAACAGTGAACAGTTTAGTCGTTCAACACTTTATCTTTGAAACAAAACAGACAGACATTTGACAGGCCCGTTGGTCTGGTGGTTAGTGACCCTGACTGCTATGCCGGAGGTCTTGGGTTCGATTCCCACCCAGGACAAATGTTTGTGTGATGAGCATGATCATTTGTTCTGTGTCTGGGTGTAATTTATCTATAATATTTATGTATTTACAAATATATAAGTATGTTTATCAGTTGTCTAGTATCCATAACACAAGCTCTGCTTAGCTTGGGACTAGATGGCGTTATGTGATAGTTTTGGAATATTATTATTATTATTGGGTATTATAAAAATACCGCATTCTGCTCATATCCAAATAAATAATGTTTGTGAGTAATATTTTATAGCAGAGCAATAAAATATGTTGATTCTCGGTTGGCCATTTTTATCCCCTGAGAGGTCAGTCGTCAGTTCATTGTATATATACAGCGCCGCAAAATTAACCGCAAGTAAAACTTGTCATGCAACCCTACCTTCTCATATTTTATTAAACGTAATTGGATGTTATCCAACAAATATTTTTTTTGCAGTTTGGATTTTAATCTGTAATGCGTCGGTATAAAGTAATATATTTTTTTATTGTAAAACAAAAGAACAAAGTCCACTGCTGAACATATGCCTGCTCCATAGGTTGCCTTATATTAAGGCTACTGGCCGTAAATTCCACGCTTGGCAAGCGAGTTGGCAACCGCAGTTTTTTATTTTCAGTCGTTATTAGGAAGATGCTGCTGCCCATCTCCTGATCTGTTTCTCATCGTCGCCTCTTAAAAAGTAAAAGAAACAGCATGGTGGTCTGTTAAATATTACTCGTAGCTCGTACGTAATAAAGTATTTATTCTGGCCGAATTCTACTAAATACATTTATACTAAAATATTTTTATTAATACCTAGTAGACTTTTTAATCGAATATTTCATATAAGTCAGTTAAACGTTTCTTGTGGCCTCTAGACACCATAATATATCCTAGATTAAGAATATAACGCCTTCTCATTCTCACCTTTGCTGTCAAAAGGTTCGTATCTGTAATGTGAATCTCACTCATAGATATTTACATTATTAATTCATTTTTACCACGTACTAGGCGGTGAATAATCGTAAGGAAACCTGCATATCTGAGAAATAAGAAAGAAAATATTTCGAAGACGTGAAGTTCGCCAACACATATTGGAGCAGCGAGTCAGACATTTCTTTGCCCTAAAACCCTCTCAGAAATGAGATCAGGCCTGTGCCCAGCAGTGGGATGTATAATATATCTTTAATTTTACTCTTTATAGACATTTGCTATAGTTGCCACGTTTGGCAAGCGGGGCTTGTGAGAACTAAAGTGAAATGACTCCGTTACCATTAAAAAGTGTACCCGGTTCTCAATACGTAGCCTCTATTATTTTGCCCCGGTATTTTATGGAATTGTGATATTTTTACGATCGAACAGTGTAGCAGCCTAATTAGTACGATGTCTCTACCAAAAGAAATAAATCAATTAGCAATTACAGAACAATTACGCGCGAAAACAATTTCGCGAAAGTTCGTAACAATTCATCGTTGACCGTAACTAAAGTGCCGATTAATCAAACATTTAACTGCAATTTTAGTTATAGTAGTAAACACATTTTATTTTTTTAGGTAGTGAAAATGATTGTGGCAAAGGAATAATAAATAAGTGAACGCGCAAAAAAAATACTAACATTATAATTTTATGCCTTGATAAGCCTTCAGATTTGCAGAGATAATAATATTACAAGTAAATTTCACGTGGAATAAATGAAACGAAATTTATTTGAGGTTATGGTATGTACTTGAACGGAAACGGACGGAAATTATGACTGCGCAAATCGTTTTATTGCATGATGAAAAAAGTTTTCATTTTTTGAAATTCCGATTACGTACAAATATGCAGGTCAATGTGAGTTAAACTGTAGTGACAGTGGACACTAAGATTGTGGCCTATGCAACGTAACGTGATGATGAGGAAATGCGGGCTGTGAGCAGTGTGACCATCTTTAAAATACAGATCCTGCCTAACTTTGGTTAAAAACCTGTCAAATCTTGTCAGTCTGTAGTGAAAAATGCCTAAATACTGCCAACTTTATTTATCACAGTATTAAACTAAGAAAAGTAAAAATACACATTGAAATGCTATATTTTTATTAAATTAAAATTAAAAATTGCAGTTAGCATCATATTCTTCATTTTATTTATCTTTATACATGGATTTATGGATTCGATTTAACATATCCCACGTTGGTTTGAATGCAATGCAATTGCCATACTCACCAATCCCTTGTTTAACATGCAAGATGGACACTTCATGTTTGTTTATAAATCTGTTTCGTGTTTTTGTTTTAATTGTTATTTATTATTATTTATTTGCGAGAATATTATTTAACATGCAGCGTTATACATTAGTAAGCATAGCAGTCCCTTTACGAAATTTGCAATACATACATATTTTAAGTGTCCATTATAATTTCACATTTTGCAAATAGCACCTCAAACATTGGCAACACTTAGAATAGAATTCTAATTGCTGCTACCACCCGATTATAATAAATCACCAACTTCTTTATCAATCTTTAATTGTCGGTACTCGTCATCAATTTGCTGAATTTATTTTTCATCAGCAAGATCAGGAAATTGATTTATAATGTTTGCTATTGAACTAAACTTTATACACAACGTGTTAAGGAGATAAAAACTGTAAATCTTTAAATAGTGTATTTAATGGCAAGCGTGTTTTTAATTGACTTGAACGTTCAATCAAAAAGTATTGCATACGCTCGAGAAACGTTTGTATTGCACTTTTTAGGGTAATGTCTCTGGCTAGGCGAGTAATTTCTCCGATAACGTTCACACCTAAGTAAATCTCTTTGAGGGGCAAAAAATTTATGACAGATCCAGGGTCTATAAGATGTGGGTCTGTGTTCTTTATATAACTATTTTTCATGTGCATTTCAGAAATGCAACATGAACATTTCAGAAATATCCTTATAAAGGATATGTACAGTTGCATAATCTGCTTGGAATATTATATTTGTTAACAGTTCTCAAAAAATAATCTAGTGCATAGAAATACAGTTTAAAAACATAGGCATTAAATTGTTCGTATAAAAATTTGCCGAATGTGTTTTTGTCAAACAAATATTGTCCTTAAAAATAAGTTTTAGTGCATGCACCATTGCTCAATAATGCTATTCACGCACGAGTGTAATGACAACCAACGAATGTCATAGTGTTCTAATATTTTATGTTTTTCTGCATTTACAATCTCTTGAAATTCTGATAATTTCCTTTATCTTTTGCTCTTAACGACTGGCGCCCGCAACTTTTATAGACTTACCCAAAATAACCTATCTTAATTGTAAGAATCTAATATACATTCATTCCTCATTATTTATTAATTAAAGTCTATCGAAAGTACTATAAGAATAGTTTAAATTTTTTATTTAAACTTAGCAATAACCTCTGGAAATGAGGTGATTGCTACCATGCTGTTTCTAAATGTTTTCATATAACTATTGTAGAACATATAATATTATAAATAATTGTTTAAAAATAGTCCACTAGGTTTCTTGCTGGCTCTTCCCTTGACAGTGGTTTTTTCCGTACTGGTGGTGAAAGCATAAATGACTCAATAAATATTTTTGTAACCTGTATTAAATAAAAATAACTTTTTTTTTCAGGCGTAAAGCCTGTGGCTTAGGCAACAGTCTCCCACAGTACGTACAATAGTTTTGTAATATTGTGATGAGAAAATAAATCATTATTATTACTATAGTTAATTTAATCAATAATTAATCGTCAGTAAATATTTAATATTTATAGTCTGTAATGGATGGATGGATGAAATTGGAAACAACTCGATATTCCTTGTCAAAGAAAAACTTTACCGAGTCTGGAACATTACCCATACTTTTTCTTTCAATTAAGGGCAAATATAATGTCAAATGGCTTAGCAAAATCCTTCGTTATGCCGCAAATATTGCAGCATTAATTTTGAAATAAATATATGGTAAAGTTGAGGATTAATGTTAAGGATTATGTTAGACGAAAACACGATTTCGTAAAATTTTCTCGATAGAAAAAAAATCCAAAGTTACCTCCAAAATAAACAATAAACCGCTCTTATTCATAAAATACTTTAAATAAGATCATGAAACTTTGCATACTAACTGAACTAACTATAAAGCAGTGCTTATGTTATTTACTTTTTTTTAAAATACCATTATTTTCACTGTAAAAAGAAATTACCTAAACTATCGGCCTTTTGAAGCGTGATTCCTGCAGCACGGTCACTTCACCTCGGCCTTTGAAGGGGGAGGTTGTGTCGCTTACGATCAGAATATACATTACGCTACAGTAGGGCGTAAAATTAAAATGGAAAATAACCGTGATAAAAATAAGAAGCGGCTGGCTTGGCGTTAAGAAACAGGCATAAATATGATAAACCTAATGAAATAAGTGTCTAACGACCTTTCTACTTACAGTATTAGTGATTACAAACATGTCGGTACATAGCATACGACGCGCGGGCAAGTGGGGACGAAATTAGAATTTGAGCTGACTTACTCTATCCTCTTAAATCATAAAAATTTATCAGTCGAATCATATAATACAAATCCGATTCTGAGATAGAGAAAGATGACGTCGAAATTATCCCACAAGTATTGATTAACGTTTTATAAAGTTTATACCTAGTTTTCAGAAATAAAAAATATTCCGTGCAATCGTTTAAAAATTTAATGGCTGCAAGTTTATTTTAAAATAAATTCAAGTTCGACCTTCATGGCGCGCCGTATGTTATTTAATTCGTTTTTTATTGCTTCGAACATTGTTTTCATTAGTTTTCAATCTTTACTTTGTAGTACTATTTTAATTCAATTTATCATAAGCATACCTAATTAAACTATTTCAATTATGAATATAATACATATATGAAAAGAGATGTAATACGTTCAACGGGCCATAAAAATTATAAAGTATGACATCCTACTCTTGGAGTTGTCCATACTCTCATTATTGCGCATCGGCATTTGATAATGAACGATTGCAGTACCTACAAATCTTTTCGAACCTTAGCCTTACACATGATGTATACGAGACGATTATACCGCCATCTAACGGAAGCTTTGAGATTTTTCCTTACTTAGTGATAGATCATACGTTAGGGAACCTGCAATAACGTATAAAATATATTGAGGATACGTGAGTTTTGTCCAAATTAACTGGAGCAGCATGGTGGACTATTTGCTCCATAGCTCATAAGAGGAGGCTTGTTCCCAGCTGTATACATATAGGCGGTAACTTTACTTTTTGCTATATTTTGACAATATAAAAGAAACATTTTATTGACACGCAAAACCAATCATCAGTTTTAAATAGAGCATAATATATTTCTAATCCTCCCTATATATAAACGGTAGCTTATGTCAAGTAGGGAACAGGCTACAGGCTGATGTTGGCGTTATTGTAGTTAACTAAATATCTTTCAAGCATCACGTGCTAACTCCGACTTAAAATAATGGAAGACAAATGTTAAATTACTCTACATTATTTGTTACATTTGTTACAGACAGTAACGCGCTAATGATATTTATATACCGTAGGAAGAATACTTCGTTATTGTATCTTACGTTACGAGTGATAATTTGGTTAAGGTAATGCGTATTATTATTTAATAATTACCCGACTGCTAAGGAAGGGTTATGTTTTTCGCGCGATTAATACAAAATTGATGGTATTAATCTGACCACATAACATATAATGGTATTAATTTTCTTTCGGTTTATAATTTGTAATTGCGTCCCGCCTGCTACTAAACTTAATATTTTACTTAAGCTCTTTTACTTAGGCTTTCAGCTCGTAATAGTCTGTTAAATCGAAGTAGAGTTTACTTTGTTTATCGTTTTTTTTTTTTAATTTTGTTTTCTTTACTCAATCTTGTTTCGATCTTTTTAGTGTTCTTTTAAATTGTCTTTTATGCAGTCTAGTTTTTGATTTTTTAATTATTTATTTTATTTAGTTACTTTGTTTCGAAAAAGTCCTGCCTGCCTAAAGACACCTTTTGAAGTAGTGTTGAAAGAATTGTTTTATAATACTACTAGCACTCCGCCCCAGTTGCGCGCGGGTGACCACCTACCTACCGCCTCCAATAGTGAATCCAAACCATTTAGAGACCCATTCAAACACATACAGAAACAATATTATGACCATGTTAATAGCCCAAAAGAGCTATAATTTGAAATTGTTTTTTTTTTAATTAAGGTTCTCGCAACCCCCTTGCGGGTGGAATTTCGTAAAACCCGTTCTTAGCTGACCTCTACTCGGCGAAAGAAATATTCATACCAAATTTCAAATTTCTAAACCTTATGCCGCCAAAGATACTGTGACACGTCAGTACAAAGGTGAAAGTTTCTTATAAATATATTTATATGGTTTAATTAAAATTAAAAGAAAAACACAGTAGCTCCTTAACATCTATTTGACGGAAATATTTTTTCAAATATTTAATGTACGCGCACAAAACATTCCTTTATGAGTATTCGCGGAGTCTATGTATTAAAGTTAAAAAAAAAACTGATAAAAAAACATAAAAATCTCATAACCGGTTCACAAGCGTCCATGATTTCGTCATACTCAGCCTTTAAAGAGCAAGGTATCTTATCGTAAAATGGAATTCCTATTATCGTGGCGACTGTTCGTGCTTCGAATCCAGTTTAGCAATAATTTGTCGAGACGCCACAGACTGGTTATCTCTTTTTTTTAAATTAAAAGTTAAAACTAAAGTAATATATGTATACAGACAGTTTATATATAAACAATATTTTCAGTTTATATTTAAATATATAAACTGTCTGTATACATATATAAAGCAGTATAATAATAATTGATAGACGTTACTTTCCGGAAATTCATTATAATAAAAAATAAAAATGTAAATTTCTTTGCAACCTTCCGCTAAATAAATACAATGATGTGTCTTACCTGGATTGAAGAGCACCTCCCGCCATCCCTCAATTGCATGCACTAACTCCGTCACCACTAGTCCCAGCATCACTACTCCCAACACCACTATTCCAGGTAAGACACATCATCGACGATAATACGACACGTGTTTCGCCTCTACACGAGGCATCTTCAGGTGATGTAGACTCTACGGCAGCTGACCGCTAAGACTTAGCGGTTGTTGAGTTGTTGAATTGAGGGAGGGCGGGAGGTGCTCTTCAATCCAGGTAACACACATCATTGTATTTAATTAGGCGGAAGGTTGCAAAGAAATTTATATTTTTATTTTTTATTGTAGTATAATAATGTATACAGACAGTTTATATTATGTTAAACGTGCTATAAATTTAATAGAAGTAAAAGTACTCAGTCCTCCAGTCAAACTCAATATCGAATACCTCGTTACCATGATAATAGTAAATGTGTAACAGACTGTAATGATGATGATGAAGAATAACTAGTTTTATTTCTAGTCGACTTCAAAAAAAGAAGGATGATTTCAATTTTACTGTATATTTTTGTATGTTACGCGATATGTTTGTCAATTGTGCACCGAATTCAATTATCCTTCTTTCATTATAAAGATTATTCTTTAGGGCTAGACCCATATACGTGGTAGAGCTATGCTGTAGCTATATTATGGTTGTAGCACGATTGGGTCGACTCAACCGGGGCAGGACAACGCTCTCACAGAATACCAGCGTAAAATAGCAGCTCTATGCCGCTGTGTTTCGTATAGTGAGTGTAGACAACCGGAGACCCTTTTTACAGGAACGAGGTATTCCATCTTAGTCCTCAGGGGTGCAACGCATTGCATTTTGATTCCTAATCTAATTAATATATGGATAATGTAGTCTATGAGTCACAGCATCCACTTAACATCAGGTGTACGTGTACTGTGTGCTCGTTTGCCACCCTTGTTCAATAAAAAAATATAAATTTGAAGAAAGCCCCTAATATTTGAAAAATAGGGGATGAAGTGTTTGATGTAATTATTTAGACGATATTCCAGCTTTTTATCTCAGACCATTAAAGAAGTAGGAGGTGTGAGCTTCCTATAATATTCCAAAAAATAGACTTCGTAAAAAGTACCTATTAAAATCCCACTGCAAAACAAAGGCCTTTCCCAAATTTGCTTCGTTAGAAGAATTTTTATTATAATTTTTTTATTACTCTTGTTGTTATCGGCAACATATTGCTGACTAGTTCGTTTCTCTTGGTCGCCTTTAAAACCCACTGCATGATAATATGGATTTGTGGATTCTCTCACACTGCCAATACACCACTGGAAGTATGGAATAGGAAAAATAAATGAAAATAATCCATACGACAACTTGAGACATGCTTATACATAGCTGAGGGAGAAGAGGGAATCTTCAAAAAGACACCGGTCAAGTTGTAAGACTGTTAGTGTGGGATTTTTACCCACTAAAACCTCCTCTCTCTTAGGTAATCAGCACCACGGGACCGCGTTAGGATTATTTTATAGTACTGATACTTCTCCTTTATTGCCACTGATGATGGTAACGACATTTATGTACCTTTTTTACTAAAACGGCTTTAGCTCTTGTAGGTTTTGTGTTGTATTATTGTGTTTGTTACCTATAAAAAAGGCTTAGATTACTTTTTATTCGGATAGAATTGATTCGAGAAGAAGGGAACAGTTATCAAATAAAATAAAATAATGCAATGAAAAGAATATCGCCGCAATGTTGTGCCTATAGCTTACCGTAAGGTTAGATACAATCGCCTTAGCGAGAACATAATGTAGCAAGATACGTATACATTTTAGGGCACAGTGACTGCGTGTTTGGCGTTTTAGCGATAAGATTGTTGCAAAATCGCGTTCTCACACAAGATATATCATAAAATTTCATGGTGTAACAAAGCGTGTACACACGACCTAGATTTTGATTAAAGCCGAAATACGTTGTCACAGGATAAATTCTAAATGAGAACACGCGCAAATATTTTGAGAAATTAATTGAGTTTGTTAATTTGTTGGAGCCATTCAAATATACTAATAACTTATTTGTAGATTCCTCAACTTTACCTATGTAGGATTTGAGGGCTTCATATTTCTGTACTTATTTTGTCATAAACTTAGTGTTACATTTGATCATCATTTATTGTGGTCCGCGCACTTCTTTCATGTTAGCAGAAAAGTCAACTTTATCTTGCAATAGTTGAAATGCCTTCAAAACATTTTACAGTATCATACGGTCTTTTGGCATCCCTGTGCTGCAAAATAGCATATAAATAACATTGAACACTGTTCAATCTGTCTTAATCCATATCTTATTTGTACTTAAGAAATTCGAATGAATATAATAAAAAATAATATACCTAACAAGAAAAATTGCCAATGAAAGTAGATGGATATAACGGATATAACAGTGGAGGCTTCATAAAAGATAGATGGAATGTGTCAAACGGAGTGAGTGAGTAGATAACGGCTAATAGCACAATAATCGTCCATATACAACATAATAGTAAGTGAAAAGCATTCACTTGATTCTTGATTTGTAATATTATAAAATCAACATTATAATATATTTTAGATTAAGGATTCAAAAATATAGTACGTGTAGACTTTGAGAGCTCGAGGGTTTATTTGGAATGTCTGCCATTTATCAGTAAAAAGGATATTTTAAATAATAAAGTTCTTAAAAATATTTATTTTTTTAGGTCTCAATGAAAAGTTTGCACTACTTGCAAATATTTTATTTGCATTATCTCTAGCGAGTGTAGCTCTTTTGCTCATTTGATATGTACGCTTCTTTTATATTAGAAAAAGATATTGATGATGGTTCGTGCTGCCTTAATTGAATATCGGCCATGCTGTTTCCGGAACTTAACTAGACACCATTATTATTATCGTGGCAAAAACTCATTCATTGCCGATAAGGAACTAAACGCAAAAAAAGGCGTTAGAATCGACACGATTATATGTTTATCCAGTTGAATTTTTTACCACGTATTAAGTACTTATTATTCTTAAAAAAATTCTAATAAAACTCACTGAAGATGAATGAAAAAGATTTTATTTTAAAGAAGGCGTTCAGTAAATTAACGGCGGTCATTAAAAAAATATAATATTTACTTACGCAAGGTTAAAATTATTTTTTCTACATTAGTTGTATTTATAAGTTGTTTATATTTTTTTAAATAATCGTACAGTATAAAATGCAGCGGTGAAGTGAGAATGATTATTATAAATTATCAAGTTGTTATATTGCTTGCTGGAATTAGGTTGAACGTCGGTTCGGTTTTCAGTTGGTGAAAATGATTTATTTCAGTTAGCTATTGTTTCTATCGTTAGTACATTCGTGACTTTGCGCTCTGATACTTATCTCTGGCATGTACGTGGAAATCTTTGTACACACCCAGTCAAAGAATATATACACTTCGCGAAACCCAGTTTCGTTACTCTTGTATCCTTTTCACTGCCTCGTTGGTCTAGTGGTTGTAGTAGTGTGACTGCTGATCATGAGGTCCTGGGTTCGAATCCCCGGGTCGGGCCAAAAAATTAATTATTGAGTTTTTCTGTCAAGAAATTCTCAGTAGTTGCCCGGAGTCAGGAAGTTGGTGGTGTCTCACCCCCGTGCCTCGGAAAGCACGTAAAGCCGTTGGTCCTGCGCCTGATCTCTCTCCGGTCGTGTCGTTTTACCGTCCCATCGGATTATGAGAGTGAGGGAATAGAGAGTGCACCTGCTTGCGCATACCCTTGGGCACTATAATCCTGTCCTGCGCCGATGGCTAGCCTCCGTTGAGGCAGGCTGCCGTGGCCGAAATTAGGTCTGGAGGACATTATTATTTTTGGGGTATCTGTATAGTTTTCTCATCTGGTTGGTTTCTATAAATATATAATTATAAATTAAAATGAAAAGATAAATATACATAAATATCAATAAAATAAATACACAAATAAATAAAGATCCAACCAGATGGAAGCCTTAGGCAGGGGAGACCAAACGGCCGAGGGTTAGGGGGAAAGGGAAAGAAACCGACGGACGATGCGGGCGGTATCGAGGACCACTGCCTTCTGCGTTTGAGCCCGGAGCGGTCCGTCACGGAGACCCAGTCGCCTCAGATGACCCGAGAGGCTGACTGGGATTAGCCCATTCGCAGAGACGACTACAGGAATAATTTCGGTCGGCCGACCACCCCACATGTGGGTCACCTCGTGAGCCAGGTCCAGATATATTGTTCGCTTATCTGTTTCGGCTTTCACGAGGTTCTCGTCATACGGAATGGTAATGTCGACCAAAAATATCCTTGACTGTGCCCGGTCCATCAGTACAATATCAGGCTTATTCGCAAGAATAGTCCTGTCGGTGATGACGGCCCGGTCCCAGTAGAGCCTGGCGCGGTCATTTTCGAGCACGGCTTCCGGTAAGTACTTGTAATACGGCAATTTCCGGTCCACAAGACCGTAGTTCAGAGCGAGCTCCTGGTGTAGAATTCTGGCTACTAGGTTGTGCCTGTGCAAGTACTCAGAGTTAGAAAGCGCCGAACAACCGGAGATGACATGCCTAAGTGACTCCCCGGGATAGCGACAAGCTCGACAGACGTCGACGGTGCCATCCTTTAGGATGTATCTCCGATAGTTTATTATTATCCTTTTCGGTTTAAGCGCATAAATATTGGAAATTAATTGGCCATGTCTCTTAGTGCGTATTACGAGTAGTTATAAACTATTAGATAGATTGCTTAGTGAATTTTATAATTTAACCCTTTCCCTGTCCCATGGATCACATATGAACTTTTTAATTGTTTAACTATTGTGTCTGTTTCGCAGACAGAGAACTTGTATAAGCACCCATATTTAAAAAAAGTAACTTGTTGATCACAACAAGTATACAATCCATTTGTTAATAAATGCATACGATCTATAGCTTGTAGATACCTATATCAACCTTAACAGGTACGTTGTCACGATTTTGAGAGATAAGAAGCAAGGCTTCGTTAGTATTAAAAAGTTCACCTGTACTCACTCACCGTGCAAAACACCAAGAATATTAAAAACGTAGTTCAATGTGAACAGCTGTTTAAAAAACTATTTCTATTTCTTCTTTCTTTCTTTACTCCTATATTCTAAAGGCTATATATATAAACTCTTCCGACTTTTTTTTGCGCCCGAAGCAAATATGGGCAACCCTCCGGAAAGCGGGGCAGGGAGGTGGGGAATGTTCATAGCATACCACGCAGCCGGCTGCGTGGTTATGTAGAGACTTTTACCCACTAAACCCAACCTTTATGGATTGGCTTACCGATCTGACGAGAGATCTCTAAGCCGAATACGGACGCGACCCTCCTTGGCAGAAAGGAGGGCGCAGTCTCTCTTTCGACGTGACAGTCTATTATATATACCTTATATATTTCTTGTTTTAGAACGTTCAATAAAAAACTGCCAGCAGCTGTTGATTCCGTTTTTGTTTCTATGCATCAATTTAAATAAAGTATGAAAATATATTTATTTTTTATTTTTGTCTATATATATGTACACATATGTCACAAAATAAATTAGAACTATTATTTATTTCAAAACAAAATATAATTTAATTTTTTTTACTTGTTGTCGATATTAAGAATAATTTCTTAGTATTATTCCAGTTAACCTGTTATTCCAGGTTCGGCCGCACATGGAATACTGTTCCTATCTCCGAGCTGGGGCTCCTATGTGCCATATCCTTCCATTTGATCGAATCGTCGGCGACCGAGCTCTTTCCTTCGGCTTAATTCGGCTTAATTTACTGGCACTTTGAAGAGATGTTGCATCTCTTTGCGTTTTTTATCGCATTTAACACAGAAATTGCTCTGAGGAATTGTTCGGTCTAATTCCAGCCGCACAATTTCACCCACAAATTCACAATTTCATCCATACCATCTGGATGAGCAGTCCACCACTGTGCGATTTAAAAGAAGTTTTCTTCCTCTCACAACTTCCTTGTGGAATCGATTACCACCAGAGATTTTTTCGGGCCGATACGACTTAGGGCAGGCAAATACATGACTTGGTATAGAAGTGAGCCGTGGTAGCTCAGATGGTTAACACTCGCTGTAAATATAACAGAACGCGAGTAACCCGGGTTCGATTCCCGCCGGCACCAATGAAATTGTTAGGTGCAACTTTAAGTGCTGATTTACCACGTGCTCAGCGGTGAAGGAAAACATCGTGAGGAAACCTGCATGTCTGCGGAATAAGGAAAAAAATATTTCGAAGACATGTAAAGTTCGCCAACACGCATTGGGGCAGCGCGGCTGACACTTCTTTGCCCTTAAACCCTCTCAGAAATGAGAGGAGGCCTGTGCCCAGCTGTGGGACGTATATAGGCTGTAACTTTACTTTTTTTTTAGAGAATATTAACAATGCTATAAACATTACTAATATTCCCCTTAACCACTCGTGGTAAGCTTAAATTGAACTTTACTTTACTTAAAGAAGTTAGTAGTTTCAAACTGTATGTAAAGGTTGTCTACGTCAGTCTATATCGAACTGCATGAAAGTTTTTTTTTAATTTATTTTATCACAATAGCATGTATATGATGCCATAATGATAAAACAAAAAAACCTGTTGCACTGTTGATGTACCTAAATAAATTGAGCCGACATATTCGTGATGCCTGTACATCACAAATAAGTCTGCTATATGTCACCTATATGTCGTGAAAAATACGGTGTAACTATACCTCGAATATGATACGAGAGGGTAATATGGTGATTCGGTTAATATGATCACTTTCTTATAACTCAAAACCTGTAGCCTTGTTTGCATAAATGGTACTATGATACGATAGCGCTCATCAGTCATTCAAATAATAAAGGGTCAAAAGGACGATGCCTTATCGACGCCAATTTAATAGTTGAAATTATACCGTAGTAAATATTTTAGTCGATTTGAGGTATTTTGTTGTGTAGTTAGTTTTTTAAGTACGTGTTCCTAATTATTGCCAAAGCTTGTTTGCTATTGTTTTCGTAATATATTAGTTATAGTATATGGCTTTGCTTTTTTTGCCTCACGCTAGACCGAGTCGGGTCCGAGCCGAATGTCGGCCGTAGGACGGTCACCGAGCCGATCCCGTGCCTGAAATCACAAAGACGGTCCTCGACCGAGCAATTACCGTTGCGCCGTGATGCAGTATACTCGTCCGAGCACCAATAGTGTTATAACTATTGGTGCTCGGACACAATCATGTTGAAGTTTGACGATCTGGAAGTAGCGGCAATTGCGATCGCTCTGGACGATGAAGAATCTGATAAATCTTCAACTACAAGCCGGGACCGATTTGTTGCCGAGCGTTGTCCGTTGCTCGGCCGTCGCTCGGTTGCCGCTCGGTATAGCGTGAGTGTGTCCATACAAAATATCTGTATTTTTCGACGTGTTCGACGACCCTTTGTCATGTCCTATTAAAAATCCTTAAATTCGCAAAAAATTGTGGGTCACTCATGGGCAAAAAAACTATCCTATCTCTCAAGTTGGACCACTGCACACGGTGTGAAAATTTTATTAAAATCGGTTGAGTAGTTTAGCGAGTCCATCGCGGACAAACAACGTGACACGTAATTTATATATATTAAGATTAGTTGACCGTGCTACGGCCGACAGTCGGCTCGGATCCGACACGGTTTAATGAACCTTAATATTGGTTTTATATATTTACTTAATAAAAAAACGTTGTTGTAAATCCACCCACCAAATATGAAAACTGCGTCAAATGTCACCCTTATGAAGCAATCTATTTAAGGAACTCTATGTCACAGTTAATATATAGGAAATTTATGCTGTGTATGTGTTTACCAGTGGACTTTTAATCCGTTGTAATCAATGATTGTCATAACTGATGGCATGGTAGCGCATCGGTTAAGCATTTGTTTACGGCATTGTTGGTCACGAGTCCAATTTCCTTTTTAATAGCCTAAAAAAATTGTTCCAGGACTTTTTGTTTATCCGTGTGCAATTAGTGTTTAAAAACATCACAGTATGAAACAAAAGTAAATATTTTATAAAGTGTACCTATATAAGTATAAATATACCATTACTAACGACCAAAAATAAATGATAGGAGCGTTAACAGCATTATACTTAAACAGCATTATATTTTGAAAGGATGAAGGGTCGATTATATATCGTATCAAAGTTTCCACAGCAGACATAATAAGTACAATTGTGTGCATTATAATCACCTCGCGTGACGGCTCTCTGATCCGTGATGAACAAACGTATTCGAGGGGGACCTTTGGATGAATATTCACGTAAATATTGTATGCTAGAGGTCAGGAATAATTTATAATTTTGTTACGTATTAAGTATAGTATAGCCTTATAAAAGTTATTCCGTATTATGGCAATCGTTTTACTTCTATCGTCTATGTAACTATCTGTGTCGAGTAAGTTGGTAATGTACATGGGTTGTAGCCTAATTATAATTCGACAAACAACACACACAGAATAGTAATTACATACATACATAAACACTCACGCCTGTCACCCAGAGGGGTAGGCAGAGACTACGGACTTCCATTTAGCACGATCCTGACTTACCTCTCTCGCCTCCTCCACATCCATATACCTACGCATACATGCTCGTCGGTTAAGGGTACTCTTAATTTGGCCCATTTTTAATTTATGGCCAATTTGGTCGACAAACTTTCGCCTAGGACGTCCCTTTCCGACTCTTCCTGTCACTCCTGCAACATATATTTGCTTTGTCAGTCTTTCCTCATTCATTCTTTCTACATGACCAAACCACCGAAGCATTCAGAAGATTCAGCCCTAACGTACTCCTTAGCGACTGCATTTATTCTACTCTCGTGCTTCTTCTGCCACACCCAACATTCACTACCATACGTTAAAGTAGGGACTAATACAGAATTGTGAATAGTAATTATTATATGTAATTTTATTTTAATTAAACCCAACAACTGTATGGATGACTTGAACACAGATTTTTCGTAAGTAGAGCTGTGATAACAAGGACTTTAAGCGCTCCCTATAAATTCCGCAGTACGCAAGCAACCGCAGTTCAATTACCGGCGGCACCAATACAATTTTAAGATTGAATTCATGTAAATATTATTTTGATACTTATCGATAGTCTCTATACGCTAAATCGCACAAATATGTAGTCATTCTCAAGGCCTCATATTTGTGCCATTTATTCAGTTCAACCGCCTTTGATGTCTAAAACATTGTAAGTAACCCTTTTAGAGATGAAAAGAAGTCTGTGTCTAACACCGGAACGTTAATTTCTTTAGTATATGCAGATACGTTCCAAGAAAATACGCAAACGAAGGAAGGTATAACAATTGCTCTAATTTACGAAAAACTAAATTTTCTTGGACTGCGAAAACAACGATATGGAGGGAAAGATTAATCGTTTGCCGTGTGCTAGCTATTAGAAGTGGTGTAAAAGAAGGCATCACAACCTTTCATCCCATAGGTGTCGTAAGAGTTTACTATGGGTAATGCCAAAGAAATCTTATGACTTCCGATACATGGCGATTTGAATATCTTCTTTACGCCAGGTGTATTTGTATCTGCCAAGCGTGACAATCAACTTGCCTGAATTATCACGCTTGGAAGGATCTCTAACGTGGGGGAGGCCCATGTTCAGCTGAGGACTTATATGGCTGATGATGAATTAGTAGAATAAACAATTCTAAATTTGAAGGCAATAGTATAATCACTAACCACTTTAAAAAATGCCTACAACAAATGATGTATTGTCAAATCATGTGAAGACCAACAGACCAAATACGTCAAAAAGATTCAGATTGGGACATTTAAGTACGAAACTGTCGGTGTGTTTTAGGTTCTCTTCTAAAACAATGTCAGAAATTTTTATTTAATTAAGCTAAAATAAACGGCTGTCTCTGGTAGGGAAATGCGCGGCCAAGAGAAAGAACCAAGAGAAGCCATTGTTCGTGATCCATGCCTTCAGGCGCCATCCTAGAAGGCGCTAGTACACTGCCAAGTGTAAGAATATTCACTACCCTATATTTTCCCGTGGGTATCGCAATTATTTACAACTATTTGCAGGACTATCTCGTTCATTATTACTTTACAAGATTATCGTTGTTTTCATATTAAAATTTACTTAAGCCTTGCACAGGCAAATACATGCTTATGCATCAATCAGGACTTAACTTTTTAACTTTTTAATTTATATTCGAACACTGAGGATATAGTTAAAGCTTAGACATAAACTGATGAATATATAAAACATTTTCTTTTGTTTCAGATTCCCATAGACAAAAATGTCAAGTCTAGATCTTTAAATGTTAATGGAGTATACTTTAAGGATTATTCATTGAATAAGAGTTTACGCTCTGGTGAAATAAAATCAATAGATATTTGTAAAAGAGTACAAACGGCAGAAATTACATCAAATCATAACGTAGTTGATAGATTATTACATACCTCTTATAAAAGTATTATACCTAAAATGAGTATTAAGTTAGAAAAAGTTGTGGAACAGAACCCTAGAATTTTAGATTTGCGAGAAAAATTAAATGAAATCACAAAAAAGCAAGATCTAAAAGTGGACAAAAGGACTAAAAGTTTCATTAACGATTTAACACAACAATTTTCCGAAGACAACGAGAGCATTGAATCAGGACCATATAGTCTATTATTTGACCTGCAAACAGATCCTACTACATCTCATAAAGGGGTAATGGATGCAGATACTCGTAAACCTCATAATGAAATAACAAGTGACAATAAACTTCAAAGCTTAAAAAATATCACAAACCCTGGAAATAAAAGAATAGACAGGCTACCAAACGTCATCAATTTTGATGACAAACCCATGAAAGAATTCGAATATTCCTGTGAAAAAGAAGTTACCATTCTAGATAAAAAAACATTTAGCACTCACTCTAGATCTGACTTATGCTTACAGCTTAAATCTCATATTCACCCACGACCGTACGAAACGAATTTAAGTCCGAACGACAATTCTATAAGTAGAAATAATGAAGAGAATTCCCTAGATGACAGCTTAGGTATTTTGACTCCTGATCAAATGGATGACATATGTTACTTAGAAAATGCGTTTTCTCCAACAGTTGAAGGATTACCAATATTTTGCGATAGTAATGATTATAAAGTATCTCCGGATAGTGGTGATACACCTTCAACGGATAAGACTGAGAGTAACTCAGCAGCGTCGACAATACAAAATGAAACTTTTGAAAGTGTAAGTCATAAAAAAACAAGTTCTTTTGGGAGTTCGATAGTCCCAATTGTATCTTTTAAGGCGTTAGAAGCTCAAAATGAACAAGACTTAAAATATGACAGTAATTCAATTAACTTATACGATAAAACCTTTTGTGTTCTGTTAGATTCAAAAACAGAGTTTGAAAATTGCCCGGAGAGGGAGAAGATTGATTTATACGAGTCTCAAGAATTAGCACAAAATTTAGTTGATGAAGAATTCATGCCATCAATTCATAGTAGTATTTTAGAACCTCCAAGTTCTATTGCAGATACAACGGTTAACCTTGATATACCTTTAGATAACAAAATAGGGCTTTGTAATGCCCCGAATCGAATAGAACAAACACCGTCTCCAGAAGATTTACCACTCGATAATTCTGAAGCAAATGGTGAAATCAGTACGTATTCTCAATTTTCAGCATCAACATTGCATGACTCACAAACTTTTTCAGACAGTAAAACTGATTACACAAAATCGATGGAAACATCAAAGGTATCAAATAGTTTTATAACAAGCATAACTAGTATTACTAGCTTGGATGGTTATCAAGGTGATGGTGAAATGTCAAGGCCAATTAGTAGAAGTGCAGATCATCCAATGGGTCCTCGTGAAGATGCCTTAGATATGGACTGGCAAAATGTTCCCGTTACAAGGAGAGTAGATCCTATGACTGATTCTGATTTTTTCACCGAAAGCGATGCTGATGGTTTAGATGAACATATGCAAAAAGGCGACCGCAAAGCTCAAGTTATAGATGGAGCTCTTTATGGTGGCAAAAACGGTAATACAAATGCTCCTTTAATAGTAACTAGGAGTGAAGATTCTTGCATGGAATCAAGTGGAGTATATACAGATTTTGAAAATCATCGTGCGTCTCCTGTATTTTTGAACGTGATTAAAGATATGTCTCCTGATTCAACACCGTCACCCCGTTCTGATTGTAGTCAAAAAAATTTGAGCTCAAATAAACTAGATACGTATTTTAGTAATTTAGAAGATACATTGGAGGAGCAATCTAATATATCCCATATAATTGACGATGATTCTACACCTAAAAATAATAGCAAAAGAAACTCTCTTAACAGCGAAAAAGATGCGAGGACAATCATCAAATTTAAAGAAGAAAAACGAACTGTGACGCTTAAGAAATATAAAATGCCTAAACGTGATGTACCTAGTAAACTAAAAACTCTTTTAGTGAGCCGAAAGACAGATGCAGAAACTAGTGTACAAAATAGTCCGAAATTGGCCAAAAAGACCGAGAGGCGCGAGAGTTTTCTAAAAAAATCTTCGATTGAAATAAAGAGTGACTATAAAACGAAAACTTTTAAGGATATTAAATCGAAAGTAGACTGCACGCTTTCGTTGCAACGCTCACAGACCGCGTGCAGCGTAACTAGAATTCAAAGCTCTAAATCCACTAATATCAACACGAAACCAAAAAGGTAACCAACTCCAGCTTCCCGATTTTTTCATAGTTATTTTTAAACATATATTTTTTTATTTTTAGTTATTTTAGGATGAGAGTTTTATTACGTTAGTTACTAATTTCTTTTTTTTTTCAGCCGTCACATGCGCATGCGAATGGAGGTGGGTTCCGTCCATGGCAGCGGCAAAAGCAGTTTACACAGCTCACAAAGCGATATCAGCACTATCAGTACGCCACTAGGCAAACACTCGACCAGTCGCTTCCCGTTGTTAAGTAAGTAGCGATTTGTCTATTATTAAATATACTATATACTACTATTGAATCGGAGTAAATCTAGGTTATTTATAATAATTGCTAAAAACAATTTCGTAAAAATTTTACATAAAGGTTGTGTGAAGACAGAAATGCGAATCATAATATTTGGCTCGAAAAAAAAAACAATAAAGATGACACTAATTTGCTATTCGAACCCCAAAACGAAACCATGTAAAACATACCTATATCAAATGTGCTTACTATTTTTATGTCATTCGGAATTAATATTTTACAAATTCGTTTTTATTTTTATTTAATAAAAGAAACAAAATCGAACAGTTTAAGCCCTTGCCGCCGTACCGGCCAGTGCCCGCTGAGTGTTGGCCAGACAACCAATTTTTATATAATTTTCCTCATTTTGGTACCAATTCGCTTGACAATTGCAGGGAGTGTGGAAATGTTTTCACTTCTACACTGTTCTGATAGAGGGGGCCTTAATATCGGGAACACATAATATCTGTGCCTTTTAAAGGCACTCATGCTGTGCACATGTGCAGGTGAGGGAAAAAATGTCACTGTATCCTTACACCACTTGACGTAACGCTCTCAGCTAACGTGTTTTAATGCTGGATACATAAATCCTGTAATAATGGTTAAAAGACCTTTTTTACGAAAACCTAGCTCAACAAGTGTTAAAATTAAAAAAAATTGTATACTTAACCAACTTCAACATAAATAAAATGAGAACATCATCAATGTAGTCGAAGTCAATTAAATACGTATTATTATCTTAATATATATAAATTACGTGTCACGTTGTTTGAATTCCTAAACTACAAAAAAGGGCAGAACAACGTCTGCCTGGCAAGCTAGTATATAAATTACGTGTCACGTTGTTTGTCCGCGATGGACTCCTAAACTACTTAAACGATTTTAATCAAATTTGCGCACCGTGTGCAGTTTGGTCCAACTTTAAAGACAGGATAGTTTTTTGCCCATGAATAACCCACAATTTATTTGCGAATTTAAGGATTTTTAATAGGATATGACAAAGGTCGTCGAAAAGGGCAAAACAACGTCTGCCTTGCAAGCTAGTTGAATTATATTTTTCAAAAGAGTTTAAAATCTTATGAAATCATATTCGGAAATAAAGTAGATAGGTATATAACGAATTAAATTCGATGGCGATTTTTACGAATATCATTTCAAAAGAAATTGAAATCTTTTGAGATTACATGTCCTCAACTATAGAAGGTACTATAATAATGTGGTGTGCACTTATTTCCCCTTTAACCCTAAATATACTGTTCTAAATATACAATAATAGCTGTAATGTCGATTTTGTCATGATTTCAATTGCAAAAAAAGTTGACAGTTTGGCTTAAATCACTAACTTATGACGACATTTAAGATTTATTTACAATAAAAAATGAGATGAGTTCTAAAATTTAAACTTAAGTTAAAATAAAACATTTTTAAATAATTATAAGGACGTTATTAAAATTAGTAATTTGTAAAGCGTTTAAGTGTACATTTTATGTTAGGAAGAAACTAGTGTACCTACACTTCCTGTTACAATTTTCCAAATATTAAAATGTAATTTATTAAATTTTCAATTTTCTGTAAAATTAAATAGGTACTTACACAACATAAATTTCATACTTAAGAAATGTTTACAGCCTTGGTGAAACTTGTTTTGTTATTCGAATGAAACAACATCTTATGCATCCAAGTATCTATCGATTTAAAAAAAAAATGTTCTACCCGTAACTATAATCTTAAGTATTAGGTAATAACTGTGTAACATATTCTGTTTATCAATAAACATTATTATTATTATTATAAACATTATTTAAGGTATCTTTATAGTTTTCTCATCTGGTTGGGTTTCATAAATATACAATTGTGAACGAAAATTATAAATGTTACTATTATTATTTATTTGGGGTATCGGGTTGGGTTTACAATTCGGTAACCTGAATTTGAAGATTCTGTCACTATGGGGGAGTCAAGGGGGTTTATCTGAAGCAACAGACCCCGTCATCCTCTTCGTGGTTATTTTTTTATAAACCTCCGTCGACCGAGCTTCCCTCGACTGCACCACGTTAAGTGGCGTAGGGCTTCCGTTCCCCAACTCTGAAGTAAGTGAAGTAGGGGGTGACTCCACAACTCCTTCTCATCCCCCTACATCACTCCGCACCCCCTAATTCAGGGGCTGAATTGTAAACCTTACCCGGGGTATCTATACAGTTTTCTCATCTGTTTGGGTTCTATAAACGTATAATTATATATGAAAATGAAATAAATATAGATACATAAATATCAATAAAATGAAGTAAATACAAAACAGTCGCCTTAGATGACCCGAGAGGCTGACCGGGATTAACCCATTCGCAGAGACGACTACAGGAATAATTTCGGTCGGCAGACCACCCCACATGTCGGTCACCTCGTGAGTCGGGTCCAGATATTTTGTTATCTTATATGATTCGGCTTTCACTAGGTTCTCATGATATGGAATATTAATGTCGACCAAAAATATCCTTGACTGTGCCCGGTCCATCAGCACCGGTCAGTCCAGTCTGTGATAATGGCCCGGTCCCAATGGAGCCAGGCGCGGTCATTTTCGAGCACGGCTTCCGGCAAGTATTTATAATAAAGCAGTTTCCTATCCACGAGACCGTATTTCAGAGCGCGCACCTGATGTAGAATCCTGGCTGCTAGGTTGTGCTTGTGCAAGTAAGAGTTAGAAACCGTCCAACAACCGGTGATGCCATACCTAAGTGACTCACCGGGATGGCGTCAAGCTCGACAAATATCGACGGTGCCATCCTTTAGAATGTATCTCCAATAGTTGTTGGTCTTAGTAATCTGATCCTGTATTGCACTGACAAAACTCTCGGTTTCCTCGAAGAGGTCACCGAAACGAAGCCAGTTGAGGGAAGCGATTGTATCTACGAAGGGCACATGTAAAGCCCTGTGAGCTCCCGTGCAGCTCCTTCTCCTTCCATACGGCCTCCGGGTCGGAAATCCTATGTATTTCTGGGTTCTACAATTGCTCGTTGTCTAAGGATTGAGGGGTAAGCCCTTTACAACGAAATCATCCGATCTCGCCAGGAAGTAATGACGAAGGCTGCACACTTTGCGATTATGCATGGTAAGCACCCAGAAGGCCACGCCCACAATGCTTTCACGGCAAATACAGTCTTATTACCGACGATCTAGGATGATGCATCCTATGGAACGTCATGGTAGTGCAGATTTTTCTATCCAGGGCGTTAAGTTTATTCTGAGACCACCTGAGTATGGCAAAGGTATACATGAGGATAGGCATGACGCAGCTGTTATATGCGTGTGTCTTATTCACACCAGACGAAAGTCTGTTAAGCACTTTGGTCAAGCGTGCATAAAACACGTCGCTAACTGACTGTATCACACCAGCCTCATCGATACCGATGTTCTGTGACATACCCGGGTAGGTATCGGTATGTTTCAGCCTCGGAAAGGGTCTTTAAGTTGACAAGCATAGGTAAATCTATGCCCTCAGAATTAGCAACCCTTCATCTTCCTTCCTTCCTCTTCAACATGGAGGACCGCACACTTATCCGTTCCCAGCTCCATTCTAATAGAATTGCTAAAATCACATGTTTAGCAATTCTACAAGATGGGAGCGACTGGAGGCGAATAACTTAAGGTCATCCATATGGAAAGGGTGGATCACTTTTGTACCTCCTTTCCGAAGCTGAAATCCACTCCGGGAGTCCTCCAGAAAAGTACTGAGAGGGTTCAAAGAGAGGCAGAACCAGATTTGACTCAGACAATCGCCTTGGAAGATACCTCTTCTTAGCCATATGCGGCATTCCGCAGCCGTCATCCGCTTATTATTACTGGTACCCGGTTGACCGAGCTTTGCTCGGTATTTTTCGCTCGGTTTTTTTTAATTCATGTGTTTTGGAAATTATATTTAGATACAAATTACATACTGATGAAATATGAATAATATTTTTTGATCTTAGCGACATAATAGAAAAAACTGAACTGGTTATTTGAATAAAAAATCATGAGCGCAATTAGTTTAATTTAAATTTTCGTGTTTTTAAAAAATACTAAAAAAAGGGCTCGAAAAAATAGATTTTCTCAAAAAGAAAGGAATTTGAAAAAAAAAAATTAAAAAAAGTTGGTCGACCGGTCTGGGCTCGAACCGGGGTTTTACGATTCTGTGACCGCCCATTATATCAATTAAGCTATTTATAATCATTAACAATCTGTCAAAATTTACCTTGTTATTCTAACGATATTGTAGCAGTTTTTCATTGCCTAAAAACACGGACAAAAAGACATTTTCTAAAAATAAATCCTAGCTAGATCGATTTATTATCCCCGAAACTCCCTGGACACTAAAGTTTATAAAAATCGTTGAAGCCGTTTCCGAGATCCCGATTATATATATATATATATATATATATATATATATATATATATATATATATATATATATATACAAGAATTGCTCGTTTAATAGTATAGGATAGGATATATTATTATTACTCCTGGTTGTCAGTCGATACAGAAATCATTACCGAAAAAACTATTCATTTTTTTATTTCAGGTTATTGGTCGATATATAGTCTCTGTCTGATTAAATAGTTCTTTCTTTCTTTATTTTTTATTGCACACACTGTAAGTTAATAATAATTTTAAATATTTAAAAAAGAAAAAGATAATTACGGAGTTATAGGTTCTGCCTCGCCGCGAACTGAAAAACTCACACCATCTTAAATTTACCTTCAGTTAAGGGGAAATATAATGTCAAATGGCTTAGCAAGATCCTTCGTTATGTCGAAAATATTGCAGCATTAATTTTGAAATAAATATATGGTAAAGTTGAGGGTTAATGTTAAGGACTATGTTAGACGAAAACACGATTTCGTAAAATTTTCTCGATAGAAAAAAATCCAAAGTTACCTCCAAAATAAACAATAAACCGCTGTTATTCATAAAATACTTTAAATACATAAGATCATGAAACTTTGCATATTAACTGAACTAACTATAAAGCAGTGCTTATGTTATTTACTTTTTTTAAAATACCATTATTTTTACTGTAAAAAGAAATTACCTAAACTATTGGCCTTTTGAAGCGTGATTCCTGCAGCACGGTCATTTCGCCTCGGCCTTTGGACGGGGAGGATGTGTCGCTTACGATCAGAATATACATTACGCAACAGTACGACGTAAAATTAAAATGGGAAATAACCGTGATAAAAATAAGAAGCGGCTGGCTTGGCGTTAAGAAACAGGCATAAATATGATAAACCTAATGAAATAAGTGTCTAACGACCTTTCTACTTACAGTATTAGTGATTACAAACATGTCGGTACATAGCATACGACGCGCGGGCCATTGGGGACGAAATTAGAATTTGAGCTGACTTACTCTATCCTCTTAATTAACGTTTCTTATTGTCCTTGGTGGTTATAATCATGGGCACAGAATAGAGCATTGTGTTACGATGCTGCTGTATAATACGTTGTTGTAATTCTGGGCACTAGATAAACGCAATCATGGTACATATAGCTGGCCATTGAAAAATCATGGCTTTTTTCTGCTCAAGGTTTTTTCTGATTAAAGGAAGTATAACGAAGATGTTTACTCTCTACTCTGATGTACATGTCTGAAAAAATCGTGGAATAGCTGTCTTGACGGCCGAAGAAGGTTAAAGTCATCTTTTCGAAACATGTAATAGGCATAAAAATGCATTCTGGAAACTTTTTTATTGAGAACTAGTTGTTTTGAAGTGGGGTTATTAAGCTGAAAAGCAAAATGATATCCCAACTATAACTTGCTAAAAATTAATAAGTACTGCAAGGCATCATAGAATAATATAAGTACTCTTGTCAGTGTAAGTATAGTCGTGTGCTCGTAACACAATATTTCTGTATGATTGAAGTATGATTTTGTAATCAATTAAAGGATCGTATTCAAATCCAGAATTATAAAACACAGACCAACTGCTACGTATAAAAGCTAAAGTGCTGTGTTATTTCGAAAATTTTCAAGTTATCGTTACAATTATTGAGTTTTATTACGAATTTTATTAAAAAGGCATCATGGAAGACGAATTCGTAAAAGCAGAAAGTACTAATCTACCAAGGAATAAATTTATTGTGGCCAAGATTTTTGCATGCAATCGCAATTTTTGTTCTGCTGAGTTAAGGAATGTTAAAACATCAATGTAAGTAGGTAGGTACTACCTATTACTAACTTTTATTTATACAAAAACGCAATACCAGGTGAGAGTGTATTTTGATAAAACATAGTTTAGTAGCTATCATAGTTTAGTTTATCTATAATTACAATCATTAGCAATCATTAGTTTTTTTTTAATAGGATAGGGTGACAAACGAGCGCACAGTCCACCTGATGGTAAGTGGTTGCTGTGGCCCATAGACATCTATATCTATCCTCGATTACGAATCAAAATGCAGATGCGTTGTCACCCGTGAGGACTAAGATGGAATGCCTCGTTTCCAGTAAAAAGGGTCTCCGATTCTCTACACTCACCATACGAAACACAGCAGCATTAAGCTACTATTTCACGCTGGTATTCTGTGAGAGCGTGGTCCTTCCCCGGTCGAGCCGACCCATTCGTGCTACAACTATACTACTAATATAACTGCAGCATGGCTCTACCACGTTAAAATTATCTAAGTTTTTTATTTTTATTTATTTTATAAACGTACAACATACACAGTCAATACTGGATGAGCACCCTAATTCGACAGTGTAGTCAACGATACAATACCATATGCCACTCTACTGAGCTCACTCAGCTAACATGAAAACAAATCAGTTCGCTCCGACATGGCGTTGATCTATATATTACTCTACTCTATGCGTTAATCACATTACAAAATTTGACTTGCGATACCCTTCTCATCATGATGTTTGTTTTGGATTAAACGATAGTTAAATATAAGTCATACTTATATCAAAATGATCTTCACAGAAGAATAGTCTTGTTAATGTATATACCCGAGATACCCAAATACATTGTCTATGTATTCGAGTATCTTCTTGCCAGTTTTAGCCAAGTATTTCTTATATCAGTTAGCACTTGAATCCATAACTTTCCCGGCGTTCTTATGCTCGTATGTTCGCATTCAGGCACAACACAACAATAATTTAGATGATAACTCATTATTAAACATTAAAAGGTGTCTTATTCCTTTGCAAAATCGGCAGAATCGACGACTGTAACGTCACGAGCTCACGAGTTAAACAACATGGCTGCTAGCGTTTTCACGTGAAAATTTAAAACAATAGATTAAAACTAATTTTTATGACACTATTCAGTTTTAAAAAAATAATATAAAAATTATAATGGTTCATTATCACTCTGGGATTCATTGAAAACAATTTTTGTAAATGGGTAAAATACCCTATTGCGTTTGTAAGGATGTCTCAGCCGCTTTCGTAGAAGCCTGGCCGTCCAGGTTTTCCAGTGTTTCTTGTCCGAGAAAGTGTCTCATCAGCTCTCAAGGCAGCTTATCGCTTCGCCTATTCTTGTCTTTTTAATTCGCCGGGGTCGCGATAAGCTCCTGTAAAGATAAAACTATATTTGCGAGGCATTTCAAACAGAAAAAGAAATAAACTGAAAAGGAAAAAAGTAGAGAAAATATGAAAGTGAAAAAGTAGAATAAAAAGTAAGATAACGAACCTAAAAATAATAAAAAGGAAACTATTGCTCAAAGTAAAAAAGAAACAATATTAGTCTGACAAAACAAAACCATCCGACTTGGTAAGTAGAAAAGTTGCTCGGCGCCATCTATAGAATTATAATGGTACTAAACGTAAAAAGTACGTAACGTGATGCTGCAGCTTTAATAGTAGTATTGTTAAAGCACAAATGGGTCGGTTCGACCGGGGAAGGACCACGCTCTCACATAACACCAGCATGAAGATCCTTTTTACTGGAAACGAGCCATTCCATCTTAGTCCTCACGGATGAACACGCATCTGCATTTTAATTCGTAATCGAGGATAGATGTCGACGTCTAACGGGTGAACGGACAGACCGAATTAGCTGAATGTAATCATTTTGAGATATATTTTTCGAATACGACTTTTTCATATAAACTTTGCTACCCCCATTTCACCTCCTTTTAGAAGTAGAAGTAGAAGTTTGAAAAATTAAATATGCAAATCTTATTCGACACACGAATCGAATAAAATCGTAACTCAAAAAGTGAGGTTTACAGGAGAGCGATAAAAGGATTTTGCCTTATAATTTGGGAATTTTTTATGACTTTTTTATAATATTGATACTTAACAGTATTATTTTTTATGTTCTATATAAAGGTTTAAGTTTTTTTTGTCAATTTGCTTAATTTTTAATTTATTGTTGAGTTACGAACAGCAGATTTAACATAACATAACATAACATAAACACTCACGCCTGTCACCCAGAGGGGTAGGCAGAGACTACAGACTTCCATTTGGCACGATCCTGACACACCACTCTCGCCTCCTTCACATCCATACACCTACGCATACATGCTCGTCGGTTAAGGGTACTCCTAATTTGGCCCGTTTTCAAAATATCGCCAATTTGGTCGATAAACTTTTTTCTAGGGCGTCCCTTCCCGACTCGGCCGTTCACATCTGCCATATAAATTTGTTTTGTAACTCTTTCCTCATTCATTCTTTCTACGTGACCAGCAGATTTAATAAATCTTTAAGGGAATAATAATATTGTAAATGCACACACTATACTAATAAGCGCGTTTACGTTTTATTTTTCTCGGACCCAAACTAACGTATGTAAGTAGACTTTCATGGATCCATCTGCATGGAGCATCTTTGCATGGATTCCAACTGCGAAAAAATATTGTAAAGCGTATAACGCTTACAAAAAAAAACATGGTATACTGTTACTTTAAATAAAATAATATTGTAACAAAATTTGCGTAAGTTTTTAGCTTTTCAGCTTTTATGGAAATATCATATTTTATTTATAGAATACTATTAATACCTTTATTGCTAAGAATTTTAAATAAGTAAACTGAAATGTAAATATATTTTGCGACCGGAAAATTTGTAAATTACCCTTAGACCAGTACCGTCTTTACCATATGGGCACACGTGGCTCGTGCCCAGGGTAAAAAAGCGAACAAGGCCGATGTCTATCGTCACGGGGCCCCCCGTGGGCCGTAAGGCATCGGCCTTATCCGCTTACACTACTCGTATATGAGGGCGTTGTTAGTGACTTTCTGGCAACCCTTGGCAGTGACAAGCTACACATTACCGAGTGAGCCAGTATTCAAAAGTATTACTGACGCTTCGTTTCGCGTTACAGGCTTTTTAGTATTATTATATCACCATTGATTGATTTATTCCAAAGTTTTAAGGACTTTGTACCAAGAATCTCTCAAACGACCACATGCGTCCTCTTTAGCTGACTAACGTCTCAGATTTACTCTCTTTAGCGTTTTCCTTTTCTTGATTTAAGTCATGAAAATAAAGTAAATTTCTTGAAGCAACATGAAGAAGCGACAAGCTTATGTGCAACAATTAGCAGACGCAGTCGCCACTTAAATCAAAATGTGAGCAGAGCAAGGAACGAAAGTGTTTTGAGTTCCAAGATAATGGAAGAAAATATTTCTTTAGCCTCCCTTTTAAAATTTAAATATCTTTAATTTGTGCAAGCTATAAAAAAATTGTCTGAATTTTGCCGCCCTAAGCTGCAGCCTACTAAGCCTGCTGGTAAATCCGCCACTGGGTGTAGGTACATACTTTGAACGAAGGAGAAAAGGTTCTAGTTTCCAATTAGTTCCTGTTCTTTAAGTCAAAGTATTCCGTATGGATGGATTCTGATATGTCGCCATATATCAGAATCCATGACCGGAAGTACCGAAAGCTCTCGTGGCTTTCCATGGATGGCGGTAGAACCACCCCTTTAAGGAAAATATTTAAATCGGTGGCTATCCTTTCTTTAACAGGAGAGCCCCGTGTCCAGGAGTGAATTGTTACTAAGTAATAAAAATAAGATAAAGAGGATGGTAACGCCAGTTAACAATCTACTTTATCAACATTACATTACATATCGCATTGAGTTCGTCCTAAGTTATATCTACTTTATCAACATGACTAGTGCATATTTTTTGTTTCCTTCCTTCCTTCCCTTTCCTACCGCACGCGCTGCCGCCGAGGTGAAAAAGAGGATCTCGGCGCGCGTCAGTATACTAAGTGATATTACGCCATCCGCAGCGCACGGCCACCCGTCGCGTCTTATATATATTAACTGCAAACCGCGCAGGATGAACATTGAGTTCTCCTGTTTATGTTTAATATTCACCGCATCAGACATTGTGTCTTTGTAACTCATAAAAGTGTGAGACGCCCCCGTAAGGGCAAAGGTCGAGAGTGTGGGACTTCACGAGACTGTTCCGAGAGTGCGTGTGCGCCGAACCACGTGGCGAGCTTGCTGTATAGCAGACACTCCAGGAGGAAGGCGCGGCAGCTCTCATCAGGTCAGTGCGTGCTATCCCACCTATTTATTTTCCCCTTTGCCGTATGCACCAAAATTACAGTCCACTAAATCTTTATCGAAGATACCTCAAGTTACTGGCGTCTCCATTTTTAATGGTCCTTCGAGCCGGATTGACCTTGACTTTCCGCCCTTATTAGATCGTTATCGTAATAAGCGTTTATATAATTAATTATTTATATTTTAATCCGACTTCGGATTAACCCCGCCCTTATTAGAACACTAGAATAGGTCCTAATAGGTGACATTCATAGTAATTTTAAAACTATATTCATAGAATGAATAAGCATATAATTATCTATATAAATTATTTGTTGTATGTTCACATCACGTCATCAACTTTTAACTACATCTACAGATTATACTGTTAAATTACATTTATTATTTGCACATATATTTAAGCATTATATTCGTTGTAAATAACTTCATAATTATTATAAAAGTTAACAATTAAAGTTCATCGTTAACGAAACTAATATTTAATAATTCAACCGCGTAGCGAGGTCGCTTACTGACTACCCGCTTATAATTATATTATTTTTGCCGCATAACTTAAGTTGTAATGCCGCCTAAAAAACATAATAGCGATTCCTCGGATAATGAGGGCACACCTGATGCTGAGTTGGTTTTATTGTTAGCTAAACGAGATGCTTTATTTGAAATAGTGCAAAAAATATATGATATGTCCTCGGACATCCACATAAACACTTCAACGATGGAGCGTTTTCTTGATGGAAGTTCTAATATTAATGCTTTACGTATTGAGTTTAAACAGGTCTTAGATAATTATAATTCACATTTATTAAAAATAAACCCTATTGCTAAACCTGATTATAACAGCCTCATTGCGTTTGAGTCTCTTTGCGGTAGAATAAATAGGCTTTATTTACAATATTCGCAATCTAATTCACAAAGTACTAGTACACCATCTAAAGCCAGATTCACACTTCCGCCTATCGAACTTATGCCATTTTCGGGTGACATTCGCTCATGGCCTTTATTTTATGCTAGCTTTAAATCAACCGTCCATGACAACACATCGCTTACCGACGCTGAAAAGTTATACTATTTGCTAGGTAAACTAAAGGGCAAAGCCCTATCTGTATGCTCAGGTATAACTCCTTGCGCTGAAAATTATAAAATTTTATTGCAAGCACTCGTTGACAAATATGAAGACCGGCGTATGCTAGCATCTACATATATTAATCAGATGTTCGAATTTAAGCCATTGCAATCGGCCACCGCAAATAATTTTGATTTATTTACTGATAACTTTATAAGTGCAGTGCGCGCTTTACAAAACTTAAAGTTAGATAATCTCGCGGACTTAATTGTTCTTCATATCGCGCTTAAGAAGCTGGACCCGGATACCATTCGCTCTTTCGAATATAGTCATAACTCGATGGTACCTACCTTTGATGATTTAGTAAATTTTATTAAGACCCGCTCCAAAGTTTTGCAACGCACCGATTCTAGTACAAATTCTAATAGCGCACCAAACAATCGACGAGGTAACGGTAATAATCGTCGCTGTAATAATACTTCGTCGCCGAAGTATCAGGCGTACGTAAGCACGACGACTAGTTGCTCAAAGTGTCTGTGCGATAATATTGTGCATCAACACCTATTTAAGTGTGCAGACTTTAATAAAATGACGCCGCAGGAACGATTTAAATGCGTAAAGAGTAACAATGCATGTGTGAATTGTCTCAGTTTAAGTCATCGAGTGTCTAGTTGCTCTTCAAATTATAGTTGTCGAGTTTGTAAATTTAAACATCACACATTGTTGCACTTCCACCGCAGAAGCGATAATGCTTCCCCTGCGCTGGCGCGTTCTCCACCGCTTCAGCCAGTTACACTGAAGTCTACAACCCCCGCGCCCGCACACTCGCCACCCCTCACCGCAGGTGCGCGTTCAGACGTCGCGCTGTGTACTTCGTTCAAGAATGTTTCTCAACGTTCACCGCCTCCCGCGCGCGCAAGTCGTTCGCAGAGAACTGTTTTATTATCAACCGCTCAAGTATTTGCTTACGATGCTAAGGGAGAGAAACAAATTATTCGTATATTATTAGACTCCGCGGCTCAAAGCCATTTTATGACTAAAGAGTGCTGTCATCGTTTAGGCGTTCAACAACACGATACCGAATGTACTGTAGTAAAGGGATTCGGTGGAGTTGAAAAAATTGTAAAATCGAAATCGATTGATATTAAAATTTTCTCACGATTCGACTCGAATATTAACTTCAATATTTCAACGCTAGTTGTTGATCAAATCACCGACCTTTTGCCCACCGCTGTGGTAGACACATCTGTCTTATCACACTTCCATGGCATAAGACTCGCTGATGAATGTTATAGCATGCCTAATAAAATTGATGTTTTGATAGACGCATCCCTTTTCCCGCACTTACTATGTCCAGACGTAATTTATTCGTCTAACGACTTGTCCGGGCCCTCGGCTTTGAATACGGTATTTGGTTACGTTATTATAGGCTCAGTGCCGACACTTCAGGTAAATCATTCTTTAACGTGCTGCTCAGTTCTAGAGTCTCCTATCGTTGACAAATTAGTGCAACGATTTTGGGAGCTTGAACAGCCACCCTCCGCACCGCCCATTCAGTGTCCTTCAGACATTGAATGTGAAGAGTTTTATAAATCTACGACATCCCGCGATCCTTGATATATTGTTGGCCTGCCATTTAAAGATGACGTTTACTCTCTCGGAGATTCTTATGAAACCTCTCGACGACGATTCATGTGCTTGGAGAGGAAACTTCAAGCCTCGCCTACATTAAGGTTAGCATATGATGACGTCATAAAGGAATACTTAGCTAAAAATTATATATCCCCCGCACCGCCGTATGACTCTCATGAACCCGCTCCAATATATGTCATACCGCATCATGGAGTCTTACGCGAAGATAAGAAGTCAACGCGTCTGCGCATCGTCCTGGACGCTAGCAGTAAGACTAGCACTGAGCGATCATTAAATGATATTCTGCATTCAGGACCAAATTCGCAAGGCGACTTGTTCAATATAATTTTAACTTTCCGCTTACATCCAATCGCTATGACAGCCGACTGTCGCCAACAATTTCTGCAAATAGTTGTTCGCGATTCTGATCGTCGTTACCAATGCTTCCTATACCGCTTCCGTCCACAAGAACCACTTGTGTTATACCACTTCAATCGCGTGTGCTTCGGTTTAACTTCGAGTCCATACCATGCATTGCGCACGGTAAGACAGCTCATTGATGACGACGGCGCAAAGTATCCACTTGCGAGTCGTATCGCATTTACTTCGCTATATATGGACGACATCGCGTTCTCTATGCCCAGTGAATCCGAGGCCAGTGAGACCTCTCGGCAGCTGATAGACTTATTCAAGGGTGCCCAATGGGACCTGATAAAATGGCATAGCAACCGTCGATCTGTTTTAGATGACCTCCCTACTTCCCATAAAATTACAGGAGAAGTAGAGTTCGATAAATCAATGCCACATAAAATACTAGGCTTGCATTGGTCTACCGATAGTGACGCCTTTTATTTTAAGATATCTGTTCCCGCTGATGTGACGTGCACTAAGCGCGCCATCTTATCTACTGTCGCTCGCCTGTGGGACATAATGGGTTTCGTTGCTCCCACAGTCGCGTATGCCAAATTGTTAATAAAGCAGCTTTGGCAACTTAATTTAGATTGGGACGACATACCACCACCGCCAATTATTAAGATGTGGAGGCAATTCTGTGCTGAATTACCAGCTCTTAATGATTTACGTATCCCGCGACATGTTGGTGTATCCAAAAACTGTACTGCGTCACTCCTGGGGTTTTCCGACGCCAGCGAGCGCGCATACGGTGCCGTAGTCTACATACATGTAAAGAGCGTCAATGGTAACACCGTCCAGTTGATTTGTGCAAAGACTAAAGTCGCACCGACGAAACCACTATCTATTGCACGCCTTGAGCTTTGTGGAGCGGTTTTACTCTCAAAATTGCTTCGCAGAGTACTCGACAATTATTCTCTTGACCTTGCAATATCAGTCTATGCCTTTGTAGATTCAAAAGTAGCTCTGTACTGGATAAAGAGTTCGCCACACAAGTGGCAGACCTTTGTTGCAAACCGCGTTGTTCAGATTACCGACAATATTCGCGCTGATAACTTTTATCATGTCGCAGGTACTGAGAATCCCGCTGACATACTTTCACGTGGCGTTACGCCAAATAAATTAGTTTCAAACCCCCTGTGGCTCCATGGGCCTCAGTGGACTTCGTTAGATCCATCTCAATGGCCTCTTCGTACTTTAGACAATGAGGTTATTGCAAATATGCCTGAGAAGAAGATTTTGTCGCACACTGTGTGCACATCCGTCTGTAATTCTGCGATTTATGAGCTCGCACTCCGCATATCTTCTTGGAGTAAACTTCTACGTATAATTGCGTACGTGTGTAAGTTTGCTAAATTATTGCCCCGCCGCAGCACTACTGTAGTGACTGCTGATGATCTCAGTTTCTCTGAGGTTATAATCCTCCGCGCCCTGCAAAAACAGCATTTTGCAGTGGAATATTTAAATATTGAAGGTAACAAACCTTGCTCGCCCGCTTTCAATCGTTTAAGGCCTTTTATTGAGAATGGTTTAATCCGCATTGGTGGTCGTCTTTCGAACTCCGCATTAGATTACACGCAAAAACATCCAATTATACTCCCGCGCAGTAATCATGTAGTGAACATGATCATTGACTATTATCATATTAAAAATTTACACGCTGGGCCTGAATTGTTATTGTCATTGCTCCGTCAAAAATTTTGGATACTTTCCGCACGCCGCACTGTGAGAAGCAGAGTCTACAAGTGTAATATATGTTTCCGGCTTAGACCCCGTCCAACTTACCCTTTGATGGCTGATCTTCTCCATAGTCGTGTAAGACAAGCTATTAAGGCATTTACACACACGGGCTGCGATTATGCCGGTCCTATCGCATACACTCCTGTACGTCGTCGTGGTGTACGCAGCGAGAAGGCGTACTTATGTGTTTTCACATGCCTCACGACTCGAGCTGTACATATAGAAATCGCTACAGATCTTAGTAGTTCTAGTTTCCTCGCTGCGCTTAAACGTTTCCTCTCTAGACGAGGGCCGATTCAGTTTTTATATTCGGATAATGGAACGAATTTTAAAGGTGCCGCTTCGTATCTTCGCGATCTCTATAAATTTCTAAACGTTGAATACCGCCCAAAGCTTGAGCAAGAGTGTGCTGAGAATCGTATAACATGGAAGTTCATCTGTCCCAACTCTCCTCATTTTGGAGGCGCCTGGGAGAGTATGATCAAAGTCGTAAAAACGCATCTGTTCCGAGTTATCGGACATCAGTTACTTTCATACGAAGGGCTTAATACTGTTCTTGCGCAAATTGAGTGCTTGCTAAACTCGCGGCCCTTGACAGTATTAAGTTCTGATCCTGCAGAGCCTTCAGCTCTTACTCCGAGTCATTTTTTGAATACCGCACCTTTATTGTCATTACCCGCACCCAAAGTCAAATCTGACTCTACCAGTCTGTTACACAGGCATTCTTTACTGGATAAATTAGTTCAGTCGTTTTGGGACCGGTGGAGGACAGAATACCTTCACGGATTACAAGTTCGTCAGAAGTGGAACACCCCGTCTACGGCTATCGTACCAGGCATGGTTGTAATTATGATAAATGATAATGAACCGCCCCTTGCTTGGCCATTAGCGATTGTCGAGTCTGTTCATCCTTCGAAGGATGGCGTAGTTCGAGTAGTGACCGTGAGAACTACTAAGGGAACATATCTCCGTCCTGTTGCTCGTATTTGCCCTCTGCCAAGACAATAAATCACGATTATTTTGATTATAATTATTTATCTAAATTAGGAATTAAGTTTATATTTAAATATATTAAAAAAGTATTAAACCGCAATATTATATTTATGTATACATTTTCTCGCTTACCAAGTAAGGTTAGTAGATGAGACATGCGCATTGAGCGCATCCTCTCACTTTATATACCGCTTATTTATTTGTTTTCCTTTTACTTTTTATATTACGGTTGTCTTTTAAAGGTGACCCTTTAAGGGCGGGAGGGAATGGTAACGCCAGTTAACAATCTACTTTATCAACATTACATTACATATCGCATTGAGTTCGTCCTAAGTTATATCTACTTTATCAACATGACTAGTGCATATTTTTTGTTTCCTTCCTTCCTTCCCTTTCCTACCGCACGCGCTGCCGCCGAGGTGAAAAAGAGGATCTCGGCGCGCGTCAGTATACTAAGTGATATTACGCCATCCGCAGCGCACGGCCACCCGTCGCGTCTTATATATATTAACTGCAAACCGCGCAGGCTGAACATTGAGTTCTCCTGTTTATGTTTAATATTCACCGCATCAGACATTGTGTCTTTGTAACTCATAAAAGTGTGAGACGCCCCCGTAAGGGCAAAGGTCGAGAGTGTGGGACTTCACGAGACTGTTCCGAGAGTGCGTGTGCGCCGAACCACGTGGCGAGCTTGCTGTATAGCAGACACTCCAGGAGGAAGGCGCGGCAGCCCTCATCAGGTCAGTGCGTGCTATCCCACCTATTTATTTTCCCCTTTGCCGTATGCACCAAAATTACAGTCCACTAAATCTTTATCGAAGATACCTCAAGTTACTGGCGTCTCCAGAGGATATAGCTAAACACTCAGAACTTGATAAATATTTAATAACAAAATTTTTTTTCGGACCCGCAAGTATTGCATAATTAAATTTGGTTAGGCAAAAGTAAATTATATTTTCAACTTATCAATCAAAGATGTATCTATGTTTTACTGACGAAAAAAAGTTATATTAAAATATAGGTGTATAGCTTGAAGAAGCGCCTTAAAAATATAACAAGCAATGTTGTCTGAGATTATATCCAACTACTACTTTTTCCTAAGGATGTAATATTATTGGACAATTCGGTTCGGATACGAAGGCAAAGTAGTGACAACGGTCTTTAATTGGGTAGAATGTATATATTATGTGATTATTGTAAATAAAAAAAACCTTACATAATATACCCCTACCCTATGCGAAAATATGCAAAAAATAATATAAAATTATTTTAACATTAAAATGTTTATATGAATTTTAAATTTTATAAAAATTTATAAGTAGTGGCCACAAAGTAAAGAAGAAAACAAAAGAAAAGGAAACAAAAACCCCGACTCATCGTAATTTAACCGTTCACAAGTCAAGGCCTCTTCAAAGGTGTTCTGTCAGAAAGCTACTGTAACCACGGAATAAATCATAGTTCAGTAACTGCAACCTGGAAGTCCAGAACGGACTTCCAGGTTGCAGTTACTGAACATTATCACTCTATCAAGTCCACATGTCGCTGTTCGCTGGAATTTGCAGAAAAGTCTTTTCATGAAAACTTACATTTTTGTAATGAATGAACAAAATTAATTAATTGATTATTTTTACACAATTATTGACTTATAATACCTTCTTATAAAATATAGTTCGTAGAGTAAGTAAACATGTGTAGGGATGTGTCTTTCTACAATCTACTTATGTATTATCTGTTGACATTGGTGACGTCAAAGGGCTTCATCTAATTACCCATCTATCGTATTAATATTAACTTCTGTTGTCGTAGTCGTCTTGGGAAATGTAACATATGACTTTGACTTATATTTTGTTTATAAATTTGTCCATCGGTAGTTATTGCGTTAAAATCAGCTGTGTAGCTATCGCAAGGCGAGTCAGAAGGTCGACATTAATTTACTAGCTCGGTAAGGACCGCATGGTAATTAATAACTGGTATTCCTTCTCGACTCGAACTCGAATACTTCACGTTCAGTTTGCCACTTTGCCAGTCGCCGGTGAGACGCGGGCCGGCGCGCGCCGACTGCGCCAGACTGTCGTGTCGTGACGTCAACTTGCAACGCGAAAAATCAATGGATTCCTCTCTCTAAGGTTATCAGCATACCGCATTTTTAAATCCGGAAAATGTGAAATATGCCAGTTAAATAGTGACGATTGCAGTAATGAAGATTCGGACAAAACATCATAAAACGTAGATCGCGCTGTGAATGGTTTACTACAGCTGAACATTAGTGTGGTGTGAATGGGTGTCATAATACGAGATCCATAGGTCTTTATAATTTACTATATCCGCTTAATGAACGACCTTTACTCATTTAAAATATTTTACCTGATGCGACACTTATTCAAAGGAAAAACCAGCCAATAGTTCCTTTTTGTAGCGCTGGTAGGACTCACGTGGCAAATTTTAAATTTAATTAAGTATAACAAATTTAAATGTAATATTAGGCAAAACATTGAAATAAAATCTCTGTTCGAATCCAATATTACACTTCATGATTAACTAGAAATAAAGTTTTCTATCTAAATAGCTACCAATCTATTCATAATTTAAAAGTGAACACCGAACAACTGGACACGATAGTTCAATGATACAGAAATACGTTACAATTTTTAATAAGGGTGTTTTATATGAATTATTTTCTTTTACTGCTATCTGAATGTGTACTTAAACTGTTTCACAATTGTTCAGGTTCAGTTGCAGTAAATAAATAAGTTTAATTACCGTGAATAAATGATTGTAAACACAATGTAAAATAAACAGCAACATTAACTATAGTTACTGCAATGAATTCGTATAAAAACTTTTAGATTTGATTGTAACGTTGCGCAAAACGTTTTTGTAGTTACTCTTGTCTTATCTAATTTCAAAGTCAAAGTTGGATAACTTAGTAAAAGTTGGATGATTTAGGCTTCAATTTATCCTAATTCAAGCTCTTATGAACGTCAAAATTTATCAGCGGTTTAAAAACATGGACATGGACGATGGACTTCACCTTAAAATTGGAAATTTTTCAAAGAGTAATGCTGAAAAACAACGCTTGAAAAAAGAAAGGACGTGATTTGACACATCGATTTTTTTTAAATATGTTTATTTTCACACACGCTTTTGGGCTACTTACTGTATTACCACATATTTTGAGTCCCTTAAGGTTTCACTCCCGACTCTTTCTAGATTCTACTTCTAGCACACGAGAAATTTCTAGTAAGTAACACAGGTTATTAAAGCTGTAAAGAAAAATGTTTTAATTTTATTGCAATTCACTTCACATTGTATACAATATGTAACAAAAGCCCTGAGGTTCCCGTTAAGTGTGTTATCAGAATCAGTATCCAAGCGTATAGAAATTATTTTTTCAAAAAAACGTTTAAAAAAATTAAATTTATTGAAAAAACAATTAATTTGCAAACTGTATGTGGTTTTATTTCCTCTAACTCACACGAGTATCGGTAATGCGGAGTCTTTGACAATCCTCTTACTCCTCGGCCAATGCAGAGATAATAAAACTACATACAATTAGCAAGTTAATTTATTTTCATTAAAAAAATTTAAGTGCTTTTTTTGAAAAAAAAAATATTTCTATATGCTTGTTATACTGATTAACGCGAAGCACAGGGTTTTTGCTACATGTTGTATAACACGTTAAGTCGAATAAATCTTATGATACTATCCAAAAATACTGATCTATGATACTGTCATAATGATTGCCGTACAACAAATGTAAAGATGTTGCATTTTAAACCAGAGTCTAAAATAATAAGACGACGAAATAAAAAAAAAATGCACTAATGCATCGTTACTGCACAGCCAGCCATGCATTCAGCAGTTAACTATGATTTAATAGGATAAACTTTCTACAAGCATTTTCACTGTATAACCACTAGGTTTAAATCGTTTTTAAATATGGAGATTAAAATAAAAACTATAACGAATGCAAGAAATCGTCAAGTTAATTATTGTGTTGTGTCTGAGACGAATTAAAACCGAGAAGCTAATCGGTGTTACCTTTCACTTTGCATATATAATTTTAAAGTTGTCGTGTATCTATAATAACACGCAAGAAGTAATCGTTTAATAAAACAAGTTGTAAGTAACCGACTACATAAGTAATGTTTAAAGCAAAATATGTTAAGGTCTGTCGGCTTGAGGTTTGCTTACATACCAATTAACGCCGAAAATGTCATTGACAAGTGGATTTGAATGTTATGTAGCAGTTTGTGTTTAAAACAATTTATTGTCACTAAAGACATTAGAAGACAAAACTATCTAGTACAACCATACAACTAAGTTGTGCAGTAGCCATACATAAATCACACAACATTTGTAACGATTTACAGTGAGATAAAGACAAGCATGTTTACTGTTTTTATTAAACTTAAATGATATTTTCTATTACATATCATTATTGCCCTTTACAAATTCATTGCTAAAAATACATATCCTCTACGGAATGCCACAAAGCACGGTCCTGAGTCTCCTGAGCCACCTTCATCTATCGACTTTCTGTATATCCTACTGGGACGTCCCTCCGTCTAGTGGGAGGCCGCTCTACACTTCGCTTACTGGTACGAGGTTGCCACTTGAGAATCTTTCTTCCTCATCGGTTGACGAATCTTGGAGCTATTGCCACTTCAGCTTACCTACTAATATGTTGGGCTATGTCGGTCACTATGGTTCTAGTTCGGATATCCTCATTTCTAACTTTATCACGCAGGGAAACCCCCAGCATATCCCACTTTATTGCTCGCTGAGTGACATGAAGCGTCCTCATCCGGCCACCTGGCACCACGCACTTATTGTATATATAATCTTGATTTTAAGTTTTGAGGTACATCTGATGAGATGAAGCCAAGTTGAGTCCGTTAATTGATGAGAGGTCAAAGTTCGAATATTGAAGTTGGTCTACCTAGTCGGAATATTTGCTCTAGGTAAACATATTCGTCGACAACCTCGACCGTAGTGCTTCCAACAACTTTATAGGCGTGACATGGACATTACGCATGATTTATCCATGTTCATCCCGTTCTATCATCAATACCTATCCGTTAGGAAACACTAAATTGAGGTATTTGAGCATAGTTCTTAGGTCCTTCAGCGATCATGGCATTGGGACTATATAGTCGGCAAATCGAAGTGAATGATGTACTCGCTATTGATGTTAATACCATATCCTTTCCAGTCCGGTAGCATAAAAACGTGATGCGATGAAGAGTTTTGGAGATGTAATGTCACCCTGTCTTACACCTCTCTACGGTTGGATAGGTTTCGTACCCTGGTTCTGTACTCGGGTAGCCATCGTAGCCTTACAGTTTATCTGGCCTCGCTGATATCACCAGCACCCCCCAAAATTTGACGGTATAAAAGGTTAATGCTATTACATATAAAAATAGCTTAAGTTATTTTTAATGTTTTATGATCTTAGTTAACTAAATATTTATAAACTTTTGCTCCTACATAGGTACTTAAATTAGATTTTGAATTTCATTTTTGTTTCTAGGAATAGATAAGTGTATATGATATTGGCATTACGTAACGTTTTCTTTTGAAATTGATTATTTTTGGCCAAGCTTATTATAAAATATGTTTTATCCACATAGTTTTTTTTTACATACAATCTATGTAAATTAATTAATTTTGATAAAAGTCCATTTTAGAATTTTAATACATTATTATTTTTCAAAAAAATTTAAAGTGTGCACAACAATAAAAAACTAAAAAATTATATTATCGTTATAATTTGAAATCGTAAAAATCTATTAGTTTTTAGGTTTATAAAAGAAATTTGCAAACCTAAAATTAATTTTAAATATTTACTTTGACCGTAGTGTTAAAAAATATCTGAAAAAAAAAACATAAATTACAGTTGTGTATAAGAATGAAAGAACAGTATCAGCAAATTTTATTATCCGTAGAAGATCAATCAACTTAAGATAAAACGGTCGAAGATGACAAGTTTATCCGTTATAACTCGTTGTTTTCACGTTCAACTACAGTTATGTAGGTATCGGTTGTGATGAAAATATATTCCATATAAAAGTAAAGAAGAAGAAAAAGAAGAAGAATTTCATTTATTTAAGCAACCCAGGTCCATATTTTGTTAGTATTACTTAAAACTAGTTTAGTGGGCAAAAGAAAAGTAATTTGGTGGCGGCGTTGATCATACCATTTCTTCCCGTGAGAGTGGTAAGAAACGGCAATTGGAATTGTCCAGAAAGATCTCATGGCTTTCGACAGATGGAAGTACTCGTATAACCATCTCTATGCAACACGTAAAATACCCAGACCAGTGACAAAGAGCAGCGTCAAAGGTGTAAGACTAATCTTACAAGGGGTCGCTTGACAACTAACGCTAGTGTTGAGCTGATTAAACATATTTTCTTTCATTGAGGGTACTTAAAATATGTTTTGGGAGTTGGTTTGACAGATCTACAGGCGTGAATTCACGTACAACCAAAAAATATCCGCAAAAACCAAAAAAGGTTTTAAAAATATAATTATCTTTATTCTTACATTAATCTATTTTTCATTAGTTCTGGCATTTTATTTTTATTTTATCTTTTATTAGTTCGCCGCATAGCTAAATATATCCAGCAATTTTATAAATTCAGTAAAACTCTCAAGTAAAACGGAACTATCGTTCTTTCGTCCAAAAGTTCAACAGGACACTATAAATTCTTTTACAAGTGGCATTGCTTATTATTGGTATGATCAGGATAAACGAAACGACCCATTCAAATTTTAGACTTTAATCTCCAATCAACTCTTCTTAAAAAGTCGTTTCTTCTATCGAGTTCTGCTTCTCATTCTGCTTCTATTCAATTGGTCAGAATCAACATCCGTATCAATTATTTTTAAATCAAATATAGAAATGCTATGTGCCTACGCCTCCACCACACCAGTGTAACTGCATCCACTCAACGACACGAGACACGCGAAATAATTTGAAACGTGTTCTATTTTTGATGCAATTATTAAATATACGTTTGGCCATTCTTGAACTCGGGACATAATCTCGTATTGTGGGAAAATCCTAATGGGTACGGTCCACCTGACAATTCTATTAAGAAATATTTTTAGGCCTTAGACTGGGTTTATCATGAGACATTGATGATAGCGTATCTTACAATCTCATATTTGAGTCATTGAACGAGTCTGCAGTATCCGTGGGTGTTTCTCATGGCTCAATTCTTCGTCCTTCCCGTTTTTAGGCTATACTAGCAGTCATTACTTACCTGTCATTATTAACCTAGAAATAACCAATATATAGTTTTATTGCTTGGTGATAAATCGTTTATTTTCAGACTCAAAAGGTAGTTGTTAAAATATTACAAAGTGAATAATACAATATAAAAATTATTACTGGTTTAAAGTCAACCATTTGCTTTTAAAAGAAAATAAACAAAATCAATGTTGCATCCACTGTTTCTTTCGGAGTTACAGTTTAAGAGAAGCTTCAGTGGGGCCCCTATATCTAAACTAGCTAGCAAACTTAGTTCTGCGGCGTACAGTGTAAAAAGATGGGAAGCCTTACTTGTGTTGAAATAGCTAGATTAGTTATTTCCATGGCGTGGTAATGCGAATGACGTTGAAACTATCTTTGGTTTGCAGAAAAGAGACATAACAGCAATTTATAACTACATACATTCCGAAGGAGACTGAGAGAGAAGCAATAAACATATCTACTTTGTCGTGATACTTCTGAGACAAAAAAAATATTAGATCTAACAGTATTGGTTAGACAATCTTCTTTTTAGACTTGAATCTATGGCCAAAGAATATATCCCGTCGGAATTAATCAACACATAGATTTTTGAAGAGAGGTTTTTCACCAGGTCAAGCTAAATTATTGTAAATAGTTGATTTTGGGTTCGAATCCCGGGTCGGGCCAAAAATCAGTTATTGGCATCGAAATATTAGAAACAACTTCATTATTATATCTATGGTTATTGGGGTTTTCTGTTAAAGCAATTCTCAGTGGCGGCCCGAGTCAGAAAGCACGTACAGCTTGGTTCTGCCCCTGATCTCTCTTCGGTCGTGTCGATCTACCGTCCCATCGATTTATGAGACTGAGGGAACATTCTGGCACCATAATTGTGTACCGTACAGATTAAGTCTCTGTTAGCACTAACCACCGTGACTGAAATACGGTTTAAAGAACTATTCCACTGTCCCTTTCATGCTTATGCTTGCCTAGTACTAGTCCTACTATACATAAAAAGCAAACCAGTCAAATTAGGCCAAAACGCGTAATTATGACAAAATAAAATAAACTAGTTGGTACTGATGACTATTCTACTAGTTTACTGAGTCTTTTCTACCCTAGTGGTCTTACCAGTTAGTTAGTAGAAAATTCGTATTAGCTAGTAAAACCACTTAATAATACTACTGGGAATACCCCTGCAAACCCACCTGCCAAGCGTGGCCATAAGCCAGAACCTGCATGCAAAGTGCGTGTTTCCAACATGGTAGAGCCATGTTGCAGCTATATTATAAGTATAGTTGTCGCAAGAATGGGTCGGCTCGACCAGGGAAGGACCACGCTCTC